>CM042138.1:12498285-12508285 GCA_023376005.1 Doryteuthis pealeii | reverse complement strand
GTTGCATGATGGCACCCGATTACAAGAAGGTTCCCGAGTTCAAGAAGGTTCCCGAGTACAAGAAGGTTCCCGAGTCCAACAAGAAATACCTGAAGAAGGCCGGAGGGCACATCAGTCGAAACTTTGTACAGATAACAATGAAAATGAGGACAATAGGAAACCCTGGAATTTTATTTTGGAGTGAAAATTAATATAAGATTCGCCATCAAAGGGCTCAGAGTACTACCCATCAAAATGCCGTTACATATTATCATTAAAAATAAAAGAAACAGATGTATATTATTAGATGTTCAATTATAACTTCTGATGTTAAAGGGAAGCCACGCTTTGGTAAATACATTGTCGACAGCGGACAAATTTAATCTACATGAAAATCAATCACCAATGCATTCATAAAATCTTTTATGTGACTTATACCAAACTTATTATTTATATTTCACAATAAAAAATTCATCGAACCAGGTTAAGGTGAAAATAAAGTTTGAATTCTGACCTGGATACATCAATAACCATTTTTCTGTTGTTAGAATAGAATGCAGTGATGTGGTTAAATGATTACAGTGTCTTTGATTATTTCATAAAATACAAACAGAATATATTTAAGGGATGTGCAAAATAGAAATAAAGAAGATGTATATTAACTTTTCTGTTTCCAATTATTAAAAGGAACGAAAAAGAAGAAAAGGAAAAGAAGAAAAAAAGAAAAACAACAAGAAAAAAAAAGAAAAAGAAAGAAAAGAAAAAAGAAAGGAAGAAAAAAGAAAAATAATAAAAGAAAAAAGTAGAAGAAGAAGAAGAAAATAAAGAAAAAGAAGAAGAAAAAGAAGAAGAAGAAAAAGAAGAAGAACAACAAAAACAAGAAGGAGGAGGAGGAGGAGGAGGAGGAGGAGGAAAAGAAATGGGGAACAGGGAAAAGAAATAAGGAAAAGAGCAAAGTAAAAAGGAAAGATAAGAAGAAAGAAAGAAGAAGAAAAGCAACAAAGAGGAAAAAGAAAAAGAAAAAGGAATAGAAAATAAAGAAGGAAAGTTGGAAAAGAAAATGAGGGAAAGAACGAAAAGAACGAAGAAGGAACGAAGAAGAAAAATCGAAAGAAAGAATGAAAGAAAAGGACGCAGAGGGAAAGCAAAAAATAAATGAAGAAGCAAGGAAAAAGGGAAGAAAAAGGAATGGAAATAAGGAAAGAAAATAAAGGAAAAAAAGAAAGAAAAGAAAGCAGAGAAAAAAAAGGAAGAAGAAAAGGAAATAAGCAAAGGAAAAAGAAAAAAAAAGGAAAGAAAAAGAAAGAAGAAGGAAAAATAGGAAAGAAGGAAATAAGAATAAAAAAGATAAATAAAAATCGCCTATTCTAAAAGAAATACGATTTAAAGAAAGACAATATAGAAGATAAAATCTAAAGACTTTGAAAATCTACGATGGTGTCAAAATGTCGTTTATTTCAAGATTAACAAGAATTTCCAGGTCACGTGTTTCCATTAAAACGGAAATAAATCAAACGTTTCACATACCCCCTTCTCTCTCTCTCTCTCTCTCTCTCTCTCTCTCTCTCTCTCTCTCTCTCTCTCTCTCTCTCTCTCTCTCTCTCTCCCGCTTGCTCGCTCTCTCCAACCCGGATCACCGATCGTTTATTGATTAAGAGGCGCCATTATTCTCCGTCTGGTGTGAGCGCATAAGACGAAGACTTTTTCGTAAGAGAAGACGACCATTATGGCGCCAGGCGAGACCATCAAATGATTCCTTCATCAACAGCAGCAGAAAGTGAAAAAAAAAAAAAAAAAAAAAGATTAAATAATTCACCAAGAGTAATTTAGTTTTGTCGGGAGACAAAAACCAAAAATTAAAATCAATTGTTGTTTTCTTTTAAATATTCCCTTTAATACCATGTGGCTATTTTTTAGTTTTATTCTTTTTTTTTATTTTAGTAAAATCCTGTATGGCATACACAATTTCCAAGTCTGCGTTTAATCATGACACAATGGGACTTTAATAATTCATGAATTTAAAAACATATAAATCCTTTATTCAACCATGTTATGTTATTGAATGAGTCAATCGCGACAGAGATTATGTAACGCCATAAAAAGTAATAATCAAAAACAAACATACGCAGTTTTTCTAAGCACAGAAAAATGTAAATAGAACCATAATGTCATATCAAATGTTATACTATATTATGTGGCAGTTTGAATCGAATGAGTTCTGAGGTAAATAGAGAGTGAACTGTGAAATATTCCATCATACACGTAAAAATACAAAGAAAAGTTGGTACAGCCGTGGGTTAAATTTCGTAGGTAAATAGTTGATTAACCTTAGCTTAGTTGGCCATAAGACCAGTGGTATATTATAATGAAGATTCGGTTTCTGTCTGTCTGTAACTGAAAGCACGTCACTACTTATGTCACAGTAACCAAAGGAATTGCATAAGTTTGTTAGTTTATTAATTAATTTATATATTATGATGGAATCATTAGTTTGTTAGTTTATTAATTAATTTATATATTATGATGGAATCATTAGTATATTAATACATACAATAGAATACATTTTATTTATTAACGACGTTGCTATGAAAATCTGAGTTAGATTTGCCTCAAAACAGGCAATGTTGTTAGTGTGTTCAAAATCCTGCAATATGTCTCATATATCACTATGAAATAAAGGTTTACATGATATATGGTGTGGTTGATTTGCATACTGGTTTTAACAAAACTGGGTTTAATTAATCATTACTTATTGTTATTGATCTCTAATAGTATTGCTTTATTCTCCAAGGTCCTATGAATGATTTTATATGGAAATCCATTAAAATATAATTAAAATTAGTGTAATCATTTTCAAAAGCGTTTTTATTTGATTTTGTTAATCTTTTTTAATATATTTACTTACATTAAAACTTAAATTCTTACGCCCGGCGTAGAATGCATATTCTTGCTAGTGTGGTATAAAGTTGACATCAGATCAAGCGTTGGATGAGGCTGATTGCATAGCGCCAATAGCCTTGTTGGGCTCAAAGTCATAACATCAATTATAATTGTTGGTTGAACAAAACAACTCCGACCAAGAGTGTGAAATGTAACAATGGGCTTTAATACAAGAAAAGTTGGTACAGCCGTGGGTTAAATTTCGTATGTAAATAGTTAATTAACCATAGCTTAGTTGGGCACAAGGCCAGTAGTTTCGGACACCCAGTGAGAATCGTCTGAATAAGAAGGGACTGCTAAATTAGCATGGTAACCATTATACACCACGTGAGCTGTCATCGGGATCTTACATTGACTGTAGGTAATTACCCAACCCTTTCGTCATGGGTAGATTGGGAGTCAGTATATATTTGACTGAGAAATACTTGAAGCCATCTAAGCCGGGGCCAGCTGTCTGTTTGATCAATAATAGACCATTGCAGTGTGGTCAGACTGATAGAATTACTTTTTCCCACGTTGTCTAGAAGTCTAATTACTTTACTTCCTGTCAATTAGTCAGCTGACTTGAGTTGTTGAGGTTTACACATAATTATTCAGAGAAAGAAGACCATAACACCTTTTGAAATGTGATTTTATTCGTTATGTGACAAGGTGTGGTGGGGAAATGTAGCATGAAAGATATTGCTCGAGACTGTCTGAAGATTCAGTTTGAATTCTCGACGGAGTACTAAAGTAAGTAATGACTCCAAACTTTGGCATCCAAAAACAGAACACAAAATTAAATCGGTCAACCCGTGTCGTTTTAATCAATGTAAATACATTTCCTTGGAAGTAGTAGGACAGGAATCCATATAGACAATGAAAAGTCGGTATAATTTGGATTATTCGGACTATTGTCCTCATCTTAATTGTTATCTGTACAACATTTTAGCTGGTGTGTCCGCCGGCTTTCTTCAGGTATTTATTTTCGGACTCGGGAACCTTCTTTTCGGACTCGGGAACCTTCTTTTCAGACTCGGGAAGCTTCTTTACCTGAAGAAGGTCGGATAGCACATCGGCCGTAACGTTGTACAGAAAACAATGAAGATGAGGTCAATAGTCCGAATAATCCAAATAATAGACTTTTCCTTGTTTGTATGGATTGCTGTGAAACTACTTTCAAGGAAAGGGTACATTACACTACCCCAAAGCTACAGAACCGAAACCTCACCATTAGATGACATTTAGCATCATACCAAGGATACACTTGGTGGGGTGTCTTACCACTCTGAAGGAGAAGTCTACGTCCAACCCATAGGCAACGTTAAGCCTTAGTTCCTATCTGATTGTCCCAACCTCATTGTCTTTATGGCAAGCCCCCACCCTTTTTATCATATACGTGTTAGAAAGCGGTGGTTGATGGTCTTAATATCCAGGGTATGACGCTAAACTGCATCTAGTGGACAATTTCGGGAGTGTGTTCTTAATAAAAATTAAGTTTATTTTAAGTAATGCGCAAGCACTATTAAGAACACATTTTGTGATATGTTCGTGTTAAAATATACAGTTGTATTGATTCGAACAAATTCGTAATTTCAGTGTAGATTTACGGTGAAATTAAAATGGCCGACCAAAACATACGGTTTCCTCAAAGTGAAACAAACAAAGGAAGGTTACTCTCATTTATGTAACTAATGTTCAGATTACTACGTATTAACATAAGCGCATCTGATGCTAGCTCGTACGTAACATTTTAGCTCTCAGTACAAAGCAAAAAAAAAACGATCGAGTGATAGCTCGTAAATCGAATAAATCGTAAATCGGGGCACTCGTAATTCAAAGTACAGCTGTAGTTGCGTTCTTGTCTATCATTAGACGAGGAATTGGATTCTAAATCTCCTCTTACAACGTGATTAACTGAACCCGTAATATATTTCACTTGGAATATTCTATGCTTCCATCTATGGGTAATAAATACTATTATTGTATAGAATATTCCCATTTAAATGAAAATCATGCTTAATCGTAAATGTACATCTGCGTAATGTGCAAGCAAAGTTCACGGAAGTTCCCTTTCGGAATATTCACATTATGTACCCTTATCAAATTAAACATCTTCCCCGTACCACAATAACTGATCTTCACAAATTACCAGTTGGAAATTTTATTCAACTTTCTTCCCCGTGGAAAATCCTCATTTAATAATTTCATAAAGTATGTTCCCTTCTTTTGTAGCAAAAGCTTTTCTATATCAAACTCTAAATCTAAAGAGATTCTCATATGTTAGATTCTAAGCCAGATTGGTGTGAAGTGAAAATGAAAGAGCTGACTCATAAGCCAAATCAACTTTAGATTTAACCACCGACAATTTCAGATATTTCATTTACTGAGTTGAAAACTAATATCAGGAGATTACACCATATAAAATCGTAACTACACTGGAATAATAACATCCACAATAAACCCTTCTTAATCAGATCTTTTTTGGGATACATGAGACCAGCCTTTAGCAAGTCCAGAAAGAAACAAGTCATTATATCCGGATTACGCATTTGGTAATACAAGACATACACCCTGCGTTATACTCAAACAATAAAAACAACCACAGAGTTAAACATGAAAAATAGCTTGGACTTTTAAACACTTACTGATAGAATGTGGGGTTTTACTTTCATCAAGAAATGAAAATAGTATGAAATATCCATCTGAAAAGATCAGCATAGTTTACATTCTGTCATTTTTAAGAAAAATCAAATTAAATAAAAGAATATGGACATAAACCTAATCAGTACCCTACAAAATTGATCTCTCAACACGATCCCTAATGATGCTAATATTGTAGCGTCATCATTAGGGTCTACCAGAATTTGAGATTAAAAATAAAGCTGTGTTCGGATTTCTAGAGAAACGGAAATATGAGAAAACAAAGGTTAAAATTTGGAAGAGTAAAGACACAACGGGGTGCCAGTAACTTGCCCGAGGAATGACCCCGGAAGGGGATTTGAAAGTAAAAACGGAAGTTCTGGGTGTTGAATGGAAGCGGGAGTGAAGTAGTGACGAGTAACGGAAGAGGAAGAAAATCGTTCTCTTTTCCTTTCGGCGCTGGTGGGAGTCAGACCTGCATCATGGGTCCCCGGATGGGTCTGACACAGCAGTATTGAAATGATTTAAAACAGAATAATTTAACCGTACTCTCTCTCTCTCTCTCCCTCTCTCTCTCTCTCTCTCTCTCTCTCTCTCTCTCTCTCTCTCTCTCTCTCTCTCTTTCTCCCTGTCTTTCCTTCTCTGAGGAAAAGTCCACGAGCCCGGAAATAAATTCTTATGACTATACAACTGCGTGCGTTGTTTTTCTACTAACGACGACTACTACTAAAACTTGAATTGGTCCATACTACATATATCGTTTCTGAGTATGCAACAAATACACTTTGGTACTATAACCATCCCGTTATATTATAAACCCATCCTTAAACTGTTACCTACAAAAGCGTAAATATAGATATACAATGTATATCATTCCTTAACCTATAGGCATGGAATAAACCCAGACCGGTTAATATGCCGTTTAAATCCATCAACCAACCTTATTATCAGTTGAGCTCAACATATAACTTTCCCCGGGTTTTTATCATATTTAGAACCAATTATAAATTTGATATAAGTAGAGGATCATCTCACCCTCACTACATTTTATATTAGTGGCAGTATCTCTCCCAATTTTCCACTGCGATACGTACCACAGAAAACCAATAAATTTTTACCTTGGCTTACGAGTCAAATTTAATTAAATTGAATACACTCGTAATAAATTTACTCGTATTTAAAATCAATTTTCACTATTTAAACAAACTATAATGACATTAATCCGTACCCGCCACCAAAATTATTTTGGTTACTTTTTCTTGAGAAAAATAGCACTGTATTGTATGACAATATAATGAAAAGAATGTAATGAATTAGGAAATATTAGAAAATAGATGTTTAATAAAAATGATGTTTATTTTTTTAAATAATACATTGTCGTAATACATTTGGAAAAATAAATGTTTTTGTGGACATATTAACATAAGTGCAACTGAAGCTTGCTTATACGTCAAATTTTAGCTCTCAACAGAAAACAAAAATAATCGTAAAATTTCGAACTCACTTACTACGATGTCGCAGTCCAGCACGTTAGCCACCACACAACGGGATCTTCCACTCATCTAGCCAATTCACAAATTCTGAATTTAAACTGGCTAAACTCTACTAAACAAAACACTTTGTGTAACATACTGCTTATATGAACATGTTGGGTAAATGCATACATAGTTTATAAGTATTTCTATCCAATATTAATAATTATCATTATTTCTATCCAAATCTTATTATAATGGAGATTGTGGGTTTGTCTGTCTGTAACCGAAACTATATTACTATACAAGTCACAATTCCCTGTGTTATTTACATCATATTCTCCATGATTTTATTTTTAATTTAAACTTCAATTATTAATAAAATTGTTTTACATCATTAATACTGTTGACCATATCTACATACTAATAACATGCAATTGTATTTATATATACAACAAAATAGCGGTTTACAGTATGAATGGGAAGGCTAATTTGAATATTGATCTTAAAAATTTGATTTTAATAAATATACGCTTAGTATCATTGATTTCTAATTGTTTGGTTTTATCTTAATCAATATGAGCAAACATCTCGGGGATAAATCTTAAAAGAAATCCATTAACAAGAAAAAATAACTTATTTTATTCTTTACTTCCTATTTTAACTAAATAGTTAAATTAGGAAAATTTACCAAAGAAAGACGGGAGTAATGAAAAATGATGGAAGAGTTAGTTTCAAAGTTGTTCTATTTTTCAATCATACCCCCTCTGTTCCAAATCTTTTTATCTGCATTCTTATTCAGTTTTATAAGCCTTTCTAATTTAATATATTTTATTATACTAAAACTTAAATACTTGCACCCGGAGGGTGCATATATTTGCTAATACTAATAATTATGTGTTGTGTACTGGCATCTATATTCTATATGTTATACAGCGGCTTTTTCTTCACGTTGCTAAATCGCGTATCTGTATAAGTAGCGGGTATGGTCCCAGTACCCAAAGCGATGTATGTTAGTAGTCAGCTACTACCGACTACTGGACTTCAATAACAAAAGATACGTATGAACAAAGAGAGGACCCTTCTTTATTTTCTTCGGTGTGTGGGTGGTGAAGGAACAGTGCTTACAATGAGCACACGAGGGTGGTTGCTGACGGGAGACGTGAAGTGTCCTTTCCGCTGCCGGCTGGCGTCTGACTGCTGTCGGCTCGATCATCAGGCTTTTTGTATTGACGACACGCCTACGTATTTTTATATTTTGATCTGATAACGGACCTTTGTTATATATTTCTTTATCTTCCCCCTGCTTCCTTGACCGGAAACCATCTCTTCTGCTTTCTCTTTTTTTTAAATATATATTTTTATCGTTCTCTTTGTCCCTCAGGCGGAAGTTCCATCTTCCGGGCGAGGACAATACAACATATGTATACCTATCTAATATTAAGTATTTTCCAACAGGGAATTTATTTTCATTTTTTTGCAAACTATTACCATCTCTTGGAAAAAAGAAAATATCACTGTAAAGAGTGGGTATTATGGCTAGTATATATATATCAGCTTGTTTTTATTTTTGTTGTTTTTTTGTGGGGGGTCTTATTACTGATTGTTTAAATTGTTTTTTGTTTTTGTTTTTTGTAGGGGGATCTGTTACTGGGTTCGGTGTCATTTGCTATAACGTTTTAAATGCAACTAGTTGGAAATCTAGACGCGTAAGTTGGGTGATTGTAGATCAAGGTATCCTGTACTTGCTTTATTGTATATCCTTAGATGAAGAAGGAGATTATTAACCTGCACTAACAACGCCACGAACTGAACCCATAATATATGTTCCTCGGAATATTTTATGCTTCCTGCCCTGGGGAATACATACTATTCTTGCTTGGAATTTTCGCATTCAAATGGAATACATGCTTAATCGTAAATTTACATATGGGATTTGGTTCACGGAGTTTCTCTTTCGGAATATTTATATTATGTCTCCTTATCGAATTAAACATCTTCCCCGAACAACAATAACTTATCTTCACAAATTACCAACTTTTTCTTTCCAGTGGGAAATGTTCCTTTTGTAATTTCATGAAGTAGTTACGCACTTTTGAAGTAACAGCTTTGCTCTATTGTTTAGTGGACCATATTAAGTTTATTAGGCTTTCTGCCAAATTTGGAACCAATTTTAACTTTCTTACCTTGTAAGTAATTCTTCATACGTCCCCTTTGTTGAATTGGTGTGGAGTCCTGTGCAAATATTATTAGGGGTCTGTTTTGAAAAAAAACCACGAAGGGACAGATAGACTTTGTATAAGCGTATGCAATTTTATTATCTTGCTTGAGGAGTAACTGTAGAATTATTCAAATTGAATGTGGCAACGAAAAAAAAAAATCAAAAACTTTAGAGCCAAAAAGGTTTTTAGCTTTTTGGTTACGGGTTTGAAAACAGCTCTCACCAACTCAGCGCATTCGTAACACAGCTTGGATCTGTGTAGTTAAATGGGGAATTGATGCTAGATGTAGCGCTCCAACTAAGACGCCAGAAATGTATTCCTGGTCTACAGCCAATGAAAAGGGGATAGACTCCCTCGCTGTCCTGCTAGTGAACTTATGTACAGAGGGGTAAGAACTTCGCCAATGATGCCCGCTTTTCGTCGTATGCAGTGAGCCATGATGCTTAAGGACGGGATTCTGTTGTCTGAGCAAACTATTATCTATACATTAAATACATCCTGTGTGACAGGGAATGTTCTTTAAAGATCATTCCTAGTTCGGGCATTTATGTATTTACCCAAATCCTCTACACGAAGAGTATATCACACAAGGTCATTTTTAAACGGACATTAATAGGTTTTAATTGAGAGTTCTTCTTCTGCTACACTGATTGCCATACCAGTTTTAAAGAGCCCGGCCTGCCCTCCTAATTTACACATAGCTGGAGGGAGAATAGTTGGACACATAAATTTTCCTACATTATTAGCACTGTATGAAATGAAAAA
>CM042138.1:12493285-12495785 GCA_023376005.1 Doryteuthis pealeii | reverse complement strand
GTTATGTTTACGCAACCCGAAGCGGCACGTCCATATCAATAATTAATGCCTCTTATCGATTATTGGGATCTGACTTAATTAATAATTTACACCATCAATTACTGATGACTGTGATTTATTTGAATATAAGGGATATTGTTATCTACCTCATTTGTATTATGTCTATGTTTTGTTCATTTTGTTTTATTCTGTTCTCTTTCATTTTTGATTGAAAACGATGTATTTCCTTTCTGAAAGGATCAAGAAATAAAACTGTAGCCAATAGTCCTCTGGGTTTTATTAGGTGACAAAACACTGATAAGCTGAATGTTTTATTCCGGGTAAATCCTTGCAATTCACGATCGGAACAGTAACAGTTTGATTGAATTAATACAGGTCATTTAAGAAGATATGAACAATTTAATGTAGACATAACATTATACATTTACTAGACAAAACGTGACATGCTAGATTTGACCCATAATTTATATTGTTACATAATTAATATGTAGCAAGTTAGAATCATAGAAGATAGCAGAATCCAAAGCTAACATAACGGCCATCGAGATAATATATATGAGTATATACGTATATATAAGTATATGAGTAACATATGTATGAGTAACATATGAGTATATGCGTACATATGAGTATATGATTAACAGTATATACGACTTTTAACAGTATATACTTATATATGAGTATGATATGCAACAGTATTAGGGTTTCTAGTTCATTTTTTTTTTTGGGGGGGTAATTATATTGAAATCATTCAGGATATCTTGTGATTGAGAAAATTATTAGTATTATGATGTTTTCACACCTGTCGTAGCTGGTGGTACACTGGAGGCTGATTCATAGAAAGTCTCCTCATGTATCAAGGACTCTTATGGCGCATCTATTCTGCTTGGAGCCCCCTTGATCTAGATCCGAAACCACGTTTGAATTCATTGGTAATCGTCTGAAGATGATTTATTTTCAGGTAATTTAGAAAAGACACATGAACAGAGTCCGAGGTTACTGTGTCTTGAAAGTTGTGCTTATGCAGAATAAAGATGGAAATAACAGTCTAAACTGTCAAAACAAAACATCTCCGGCATAAAATAAGCCAACAAGACTTGATATGCCGTAGAATATGTACTTTCAGTTTGCAGGATTTGTGAAATATAATGGTTGGTTGGTTTTTCAGCATGTTAAACCTTGTTGGGTTATTTTATGCCAAATTCAGTTGAACAGTTATTGTATCCAATATGAAAGTGAAGGTGATACCAATTGTAGTTGGTGCACTTGGAACAGTCCCAAAAGGATTGGAAAAGGGTCTGTAATGTTTGGAAATCAGAGGAAGGGTTGAAACCATTCAGAAAACTGCACTGCTGCAATCTGCCAGAATACTCAGAAGAGTCCTGGAGACCTGAGGAGACTTGCTATCACTCAGACTCCAGTGAAAGACAATCAGCTAATGCTGATGTGAAAACTCAAAAGGAGCAAATAATAATAATGATAATAATAATCTTATTATAATGGAGATTGTGTGTTTTTCTGTCTGTAACCGAAACTATATTCCTACTCAAGTCACAATTCTCTTAGTTATTGACATCACATTATCCATGATTTTATTTTTATCTAAACCTCAATTATTAATAAAATTGTCTTACATTATTAATACTGTTAACTATGTCTACATAGTGACACCATGCAATTATATTTATATATACAACAAAATACTGGTTTACAGTGAAAACGGGAAGGCTAATTTGCATATTAATATTAAAAAATCGAATTTAATAAATATGTGCTTAGTATTATTGATTTCTAACTGTTTGGTTTTATTTTAATAAATATAAGCAAAAATCTCTTCCATGAATCTGAAATGAAATCCATTAACAAGATAAAATAACTGTCATTTTATTCTTTACTTCCTCTTTTAACTAAATACTTAAATTAGAAAAAATAACAATGAAAGGCGAGAGTGATGGAAGAGTAAGTTTCAGTTGTTCCATGTTTTATTATACTCCCTCTGTTTCAAATTTTTATTATACTCCCTCTGTTTCAAATCTTTTTATCTGTATTCTTATTTAGTTTCATTAGCCTTTCTAATTTAATACAATATTTTATTACATTAAAACTTAAATACTTGCACCCGGAGGGTGCATATATTTGCTAGTAATAATAATAATAATAATAATAATAATAATAATAATCTATAGTAAACAATAGAATCTAACCAGTCAACCAAACAACCAGATATTTGCACCGAGGGCACCGAGTGAAGGAATGTTCACTGAGGGCAAATGTTTAGTGATTGGTTGTTTGATAGTGATAAAAACATAACATAAAAGGGAGTGAAGAAATGCGATGGTGAAATTCTTTCGTAACCAATCAAAACGTAGGAATGAATACGAATGAACTAAAAGGAAAACACAATAATTAAAATTTGAATAATTAAAATGAAAAACAGCTTCCATAATTTTTGATAACTTGTTAACTTGTCACGCCGGACGAACGTGACACAGCATTGTCT
>CM042138.1:12485785-12490785 GCA_023376005.1 Doryteuthis pealeii | reverse complement strand
AGTTAGACAATTTGTCTAAGCTCCCTGAAATAGACTATAAGCTAAATCTCTAAGTCTTTTGTTATTTCTTTACTTATATATTTGCTCTGTGACTCTAACATTAAAGAGCACACATTGAGCTCTCAAACTGCGACAGGTTTAAAAAAAAAAAAAAAAAAAAAACTCTTGTGTCGTAAGGAAGATTTCTTCTCTGGACTTTTGGATTATATATATATATAATATATAATATATATATATATATATATATATTCTCTGTTAATTCATCAATTGAAGCAAGTGTAGCTATTATGATATCTAAATTTACATGATATTGTAATGTTTTCAGCTTCTGATATCCTTGTACGCAATGCCAGATAATATTTCTTCTGGATAAAATATTCCCTGATAAAATATTAATAATCATGTATGAAATAAAAGGGACAATGCACAGAAGTCATAAAGCTAAGCGATTAATCTATATATTAATATACAAAATGGAGCCTTAAACCAGAGTTTAAATCAAAATATAAGATACATTCTTTATGATATATAATCCCAAATCCTTATCACTTCTTTTAATATCCATTGTATTCAAAAATATGGATGTCTCGATTTCAATTTATCTCTGAAGCATCCTCCTCCTCCTCTTCCTCCTCCTCATCCTCCTCCTCCTCTCATCATCATCATCATCATCATCATCATCATCAGGCATTGCTGGTGTCATGGATGCACATTGGTCTTTCTTTCTCTCCAACCGTCCCTATACGCCATCCGACCTATAGAAGTGCATGGTGTAATGGTTAAAGTCTTTGGCAATGGACTTGTCGCCCCGAGTTCAAATCCTGGACGTGGTAATTGCATTTCACTTAGCGCTAATACTCTTGGGAAAGGTATGAATCCTACTATCCTCCAGCTATAGGTAAATAGTAGGGGAGACTGGGCTCTTTAACCTTGGTTAGGCAACCGGTCTAGGAGAATGAAAACTTTTAATTCAAACCTGTTGAACTCCGCGTAAGAAATTGACCTGTTGTCACAACCTGCTCGTGCGGAGGTTGATATATATATATATATATATATATATATATATATATATATATATATATATAATGGACTCTCTCGTTGATTTTCGACGCATGAGTGTTCATTCGATGAACAACCAACAGTGATGTATTTATAGTGGTGAGGGCTTGTATTGAACCATTCCGCAATTTTTGGCACAGTTGATAGGAAAGAATTGGTGCACAAGGAATGCCACAAACCCAATCAACGACTTACCTCATGAATTTTGAATTAAGAGTTTTCCTTCTCCTAGACTGGTTACCTACCCAACGTTAAAATAGCCCAGTCTGCCCTATTATTTTACCCATAGCTGGAGGGAGAATATATGGATTAATACCTTTTCCAAGGGTATCAGCTCTATGTGAAATGCAAACAGCCATGTCTAGGATTTGATCTCGGGTCGACAAGACCATTTCTCACGACTCTTACCATTATGCCAGGCGCCTCCATATATATGTAAGCAAGGTGTTACAGTTGCTGTTACTGCTGCTGCATTCACCCCGGGTCAGTGGAGCTGTCTTCATCCAACAAATTCATCTAGAATGCAAAGGTGTCACAATGACGTCTGGAGTTGTCAGTAGCGCCGCTGTAATAGAGATGATGGGATAAATCAGCCTGCGGGATAATGATGGTGCGGCAGCCGCCCTCTGATAACCGTACATCTGAGAGGCAGGTGACATCGATGGCATACAGATGAAGGGAGGGCATCGTAAGAGCTTTTGTTTCTTCAAGTTTTAGTGTTCGGACATTCTAGCATGCGATATGATGAAATTCTCTGTGACAGAATATCCCAACTTGCTAATTCGACACTCGCACCAATGAACAGTGAACGCGTCAGTTCTTGCGCAAGGTTTAGCAAATGTCGTATTGTAGGTGATTTTTTGAAAGGAGCATGCGCTCCCCAAGCGTGAAATGTAACCCTTAGAGTCACAGGAAATTTAACCGTCAACCCGAGTTCAAATCCAGAAGGAGATTTTTGCATTTCACATAGCGATAATTTCCTTGGGAAAGGAATGATTATAATTACTCTTCCTCCAGCTATGGGGAAATAGTAGGGCAGACTGAACTCTTTAGTCTTTTCTGAGAGGAGAATAGTCGGTTTCATATTTTTTCTTATTGGGAAATGTAGAATTATAATATTTTTCTAATCTATCTCTTTTACCAGTATCCATTTTGTTTTATTCATTTCTCCTTTTTTTATGCGTAGAGGTCCCTTCCTATCAATCGGCTGATCACGTCAAGCCCTATCACCTATATGATTGTCCCAAGCTATTGCCCTTATGGTAACCACAACCCTTTTTATCATATAGGTGCTAGAAATCGGTGTCTGTGTGTCTTCATGTCCTGGGTATGACGTAAAACTCTTTCAGACAGTAAGTTCCAGTTCTGGAATGTGAAGCACCCATTCATCCCCATTGCTCCCTGGTCTACTATTATCTAGAGTGGTAGTACCTGTTAGGGTCCCATCTATTGTTTACATAGAAAATTTGTTTATAAAAAGATTTTCCAAACTATCGCTACGAATTTTTGAAAAACTTTGCCGTTATTAATTGACCCATCGAGGTTGCCATGTCATAAAACAAAACAAACAGACAAACAAACACATTTTGTCTGATTTCTGAAGACGGTCGGAAAAATAAAACAGAAAGTTTTTTGGTGGTCCCCAACTACAGTCTATGAATTAACATTTTGCGAATTGGGTTACGGTTTTAGGGGATTAAGGTTGATTTTCATTACGTATTGCTTTAAAAATGGCCAACAAAAAATCCAAATTACTATACATGTAATGTTGAAAAACATTTTTTAAACTAAGTTTAAATTATATATTGCAATACTAAAACAACTGTCTCTATAAGTGATTCAATAATTAATTTCAATGGTTAATTAAATGTATAGTAATTTGGGTTTTTCTTTGTTTATTTTTTTAAGCAATACGTAAGTAAAAACAACTTCAACCTCCTAAAACCGTAACCCAATTCTCAAAATATTAATTCATAGACTGTAGTTAAACTGTCAGTGGGGAAGACCAAAAAACTTTCCGTTTTAATTTTCTGACCGTCTTCAGAAGTCAACCCAAATTTTATCTTTATTTTTATTTTGTTCTTTATTTGTTTGTTTACTTGTTTGTTTAATTGTCTCTTTCTTTCTTTCTTTCTTTCTTTCTTTCTTTCTATCCCAGTACGCTGTTCTGGTAAAGTTATTCATTCTTATATGAATGCATATATCGTTCAATAATCACCTTACCTAATTTTTCTCGCGCACTTTTGAATGATATTTCAACAATGAAATTTCAACAAGAAGGTCAAATTGTAAATGCATTCTTTAACATATGTTACCGTACCCCTGGGTATAAGTTTAAATCGATGAAAATTTAGAAAAAAAATGCATACTAAGAATAAATCAATATCTCAAGCAGCAAATAGGGAAATGAAACATTGGAAACGAAATCACCAACTTCCTCTGAACAGCCATACCCTCTCTCTCTCTCTCTCTCTCTCTCTCTCTCTCTCTCTCTCTCGCTTCGCTCTCTCTCTCTCTCTCTCTCTCTCTCTCTCTCTCTCTCTCTCTCTCTCTCTCTGTTGGATGAGGCGAGGGGCACTGTCAGAGAGATAAGACGTATGTTAGTAACATAGGTGATTGATTTCCTGGAGGTTGCTTACAATTCAGGTGGTAAGTATGGGAGTAAATATGGAAATAAATCCGACAATATTAAGAAATCTCAAAAAACAAGTGTTCCAAAAATAAGATGAATTTATTTATCGACGCTTAAACATTTCGGTTTCTTTAAACCTTCATCAGGGTGTATTATGGGGTGAAGAAATTGATGGATGTTTTATAGATGACAGGAGATAAAAAAAAAAAAAAACTTTTTTTTTTTTTATCTCCTGTCATCTATAAAACATCCATCAATTTTCGTAAATATATAATATCTATATATATCAGTAATCCACAGACACGTGTTTCGAAGTTTACTTCTCATCAGTGCGGCTCGACATTTTAACAGCTACCTCTAGCCGGGATCGAAACCCGACAGAATTTTCGTCTACCAAGTTCCTTACCCTTGCGGCTATCAACTAGGGTGAACAATTAATTGCTACGTACTTACAATCACCAGAGAACTCTAATCTGTAAACAGACGGGTCACGGCTAATGCCAAACGGTGAAGTTACAATTAATGTCCCCCACAGTACTCAACCGTGGGAGTGGAAGCATATATATAATATATATAATATATATATATATATATATACACGAGGCAGTCTCCATTTTTTTTTTACTGCCCGCCCTTGTCTAGATAGAGACATCTTAAACACTCCCTGGTAATTTTTGCTGGGGATGTTATTGCTGAGGGGGGATTACCTGAAGGTATTTACCAAATTTAATTTTTTTTCCTTTATGTTACCCCACCATTTGCTTGATTGAATCTCTCTTTTACCCATTTGATTTACATTGTGACTTTTAAACGATCTACCAGTCGTTACTTGTGACAAGCACCGGTCGAAAGGGCCCTTAAGTTTCCATTTTCTCTTTTCTCTTTCGAAAAATAAAATTTTGCTGATCAATAAAGTATGTCGTTATTTTTCAAAATCTTATATATATATATATATATATATATATATATATATATATATATATATATATATAGAGAGAGAGAGAGAGAGAGAGAGAGAGAGAGGGAGAGAGAGAGAAATGGAGAGATAGAGATAGAGGGAGATGGAGAGAGATAGAGAGAATTATGGATTGCTTTAGTTTAACATCTTCGGCAAGGATCAGTAATTAAGCAAGTATTTCTGCCAAACAGTTTTTTTCCTTGCTATGATTCAAATTATATTTATTAAAACTTGTGACGATACCTACGAGTGGATACCCACAAGTCAACCATGACGTTCAATTTAGGGTTCAAGTCACGCGAATCCTTGACTATAATTTCACTGCCACATTTTCCCGGCTGACAACAAATG
>CM042138.1:12478285-12480785 GCA_023376005.1 Doryteuthis pealeii | reverse complement strand
TAAATTTGATTAAATTGCGAAATCATGGATATTACCTAGTAATATCCACGATTTTGTTTATAACTGAAGATGCCGCGGTAACGCGCGGTTAAAATAAAATATTGGAATGAAGCAAATATATATATATATATATATATATATATATATATATATATATATATAGGCGAAAAACTGACTGCTATCAAGCGCAGTAGACTCATGTCTACGCTACGCTAACTTTATATATATATATATATATATATATATATATATATATATATATATATATATATATTATAATGTTATGGTAGCGTTGACATGGTGTCATCGGTGCTTCGTAACTGACAGTTTTTTCGCCTATGCGAGATTCAAACCAAATGAATGCACTAAAATTTAATATATATATATATATATATATATATATATATATATATTATATATATATATATATATATATATTCGTAGTGGGATCCACGTTTACTTCTTTGTTGATATATCTGGTGAGTCTGGCTCTCAATTTATATTATATTCGCATATTATATATATAATATATATATATATATATATATATATATATATAAAGATAATCTACTGAGTCATACGAACCTACTATTAGTTTCGCATAAAGCTCTTCAGGGCTAAAATCTGACTCTGAATCTGAGTCAGATTTTAGCCCTGAATAGCTTTATGCGAAACTAATAGTAGGTTCGTCTGACTCAGTAGATTATCTTTATTACTTGGCTCT
The DNA here is from genome assembly GCA_023376005.1 of Doryteuthis pealeii. Lineage (NCBI taxonomy): Eukaryota > Metazoa > Mollusca > Cephalopoda > Myopsida > Loliginidae > Doryteuthis > Doryteuthis pealeii. The sequence goes on along the minus strand of CM042138.1, from coordinate 12,480,061 downwards.
ACTTAGGTATCGAGCACTTTTTACAAATTAGCTTCTCCTAGCGGTTATATGAATATATATATATCTTATATACATATATATACATATAAATTGTTTTTTCTTTTGGCCAAATACTATACCAATAGATTATTTTTTGTTGGTACGAATATCTTGGTCTTTTCTTTTTTTCAAAAATTTTTTTCTTCCTGGTTGATGTTTGGTAGTATATTTTTACAATTAAACTCTCTGCCGGGTTTTTTCTCTCCGCAAGGATCTACCAACACGCTTGGTATATTATATATATATATATATATATATATATATATATATATATATATATATATATATATATATATATATATGCGTGTGTGTGTGAATAAAAGGAAGTGAATACGACGGTATGTAGTATAATAAAAAATTGAAAAAACACAGGTTTAAATGAGTTAAGTGGTGAGTTTATTGGGCGACGCTGCAGTGTTTCGTTCTATTAATTAGATCATCTTCAGGGCATTTGTTGGTATGTGGAAGATGATAAAAATATGCTTATCTCAGAATAAGTAGAAAGGCGAGTAATAGTCCTTGTTTATCGGTCTGTTTAAAAGTGAAAAAAATGAACGGTTTGAAATATGACGTCAAATATTCTTTTTTGCGGTGTGAGTATTAGAATGTGTAAGTGTTTGTATCGAAAAAAGTACCGTGCATTTTTTATGTGTTTATGAATGTGTGGTTGCGCGTGTGTGTATAAATCTTTTGCGATAAATGACAGCGAAACAAACCTCAAGGTTGTGTGTGTGTGTGTGTGTGTGTGTGATTTAAATTGAGAAATCATGGATATTATATATATATACATAATATATATACATATTATATATATATATATATATATATATAATATGTTATTTGGGATTTAATATTAATCATAGGGTGTGAAATATAAGAAACTGAGTTTTGGGATATTATTTTTCGTTTTATTTTATACTGATATATTGTTAATATTTCGGAGACATTACACTCCTTCATCAGTGCAAAAATAATTGTACCACTCGAAATGAAGGTCCTTGTATTCCTAGAATGAGGTATATTGCTACTTTATTGTAGCCAACTTAGAATTTATTAGAAGAAAATAAAAGAAAGAAAGCCAACCAATGAGAATGGAATAAGAGACAGAAAAAATAAAATAAAAGAAATAAAATAATAAAACCGGAAATAATCAGAACATTAAATGAATACATAAATACGTGAATGAAAAAAAGAAAAAAGAAAAAAGAAAAGAGAGGCAGAAACGTAGGCTGGAGATGAATGGAATAAATAATGAAACAAGAGAAACGATAGGAATCTTAGGCAAAGGCATTATGGAAAACAAAAAGCGTTGGAATCAAAGACAAAGAACAATGGGAAAAGAGTTGGATTCATTGAAGAAATGGTTGGAAGATTAAAAGAGGGATAAGGAAGGGGAGGAAGAAGATGAAGAATGAATGAGATGGTAGGATAAAATTTAAAACAACAAATAGGTGGTTAATAAATCAATATTTATATTTGCTTCGGTAAATTTACATTCCCCTTGTGGCACATCTATTTGAAATTTGCTTACACAATTTTAATGTGCCCAAGGATATATATACATACACACTCATATATATATATATATATATATATATATATATATATATATATATATAGTGTGTGTGTGTATCTGTGTTTATTATAATATATATATATATATATATATATATATATATATATATATATATATACAGAGGCATTATTTTATACATAAACCATATCTAGATAAGATGC
>CM042138.1:12463285-12470785 GCA_023376005.1 Doryteuthis pealeii | reverse complement strand
CAATTTTGTGCTAGACCAAGGAGATTGTTTTCTTTGCATCTGAGGTGGAGCGTCACGCCTACCTCCTCACTTTACCATACAGATCCCTGAGCTACTCATATTCTGAGTTGGCGAGAGCCAGTATCGAATCAGGAATTGTGAGGCTTCTAGCCGAATACTCTACCGGGTCTGCTGGAAATAAATGAGAACAATCGTTTGTAAAATTTAAAAAAAAATGAATATATAAAAATTCGGAAAATATGTCTGGTTTAACATGATTAGTAAACTTACTTTTTTTTTAATAATCTAAATCAGAGAATTATTTCAAATCAACTTATTTGCGAAACTCTAGCAGAATACTCAACTGTAGTCTGGTGTAAATAAATGAGAACAATCGTTAGTAAAAAAAGGAATATATATAAATTTGGAAAACATGTCTTATTTAACATGATTATTAAACTTACTTTTTAAAAAATAGATTAGATAGATATTTAATTAAAAGTATTTCATGTTGAGTAAAGGTAGTTACTGAGTTTTATTTAAAATTATGGAATTTTATTAAAATGAGCAAACATTGACTCCCTCGCCCCACCCTTTAAGTGAAAAGAGTTTTCTTCGTAACCTAGAGAATAAGCTTGACTGGAACTGCTCAAGAATGCAGGTAATTTTAAACAAGTTGTGGAAGCAACACTCCACGATAAAGTAGCTATATGTCGACTTGCCACTTATCACACAAACCAACCGTGTAAAATGAACAAGACATGCTGAACACTGCTGGATGATTTAGGACAAACTCTTAAGAGACATTTTTCTATGTAAACCAGCACACAGTCACAGACATGTGAGCAAAGACATACATTGACCAACACTGAGCAGACGCTGAATGCTGTACAGAGGACCTCCTGAGAGCAATGAATGATCGGGTAAGGTTAGCGAGAGATTGTCATAGATATCCATGATTAAAATCTTAATTACCTGTAATTAGAAATTAACTAAGTGAAACTTCCCTTTTTTCCGTTGGTCAAATGAAAATGTTTACTCCAGTTTAAATAACTTATCGGACAGTTTGTGAAAACTTTAAATTAATGAAATTATTTTATAATGTGGTTTTTCCAATAATCTAACACGGATTCAATGGGTGAACAAACGGGTCACGTTTTCTCTAGTATATATATATATATATATATATATATATATATATATATATATATCTTATTATAATGGAGATTGTGTGTTTTTCTGTCTGTAACCGAAACTATATTCCTACTCAAGTCACAATTCTCTTAGTTATTGACATCACATTCTCCATGATTTTATTTTTATCTAAACCTCAATTATTAATAATATTTTCTTACATTATTAATACTGTTAACTATGTCTACATATTGACAACATGCAATTATATTTATATATACAACAAAATAGCGCTTTACAATGTGAACGGGAAGGCTAATTTCCATATTGATATTAAAAAATCGAATTTAATAAATATGTGCTTAGTATTATTGATTTCTAACTGTTTATTTTTATTTTAATGAATATAAGCAAAAATCTCTTCAATGAATCTTAAATGAAATCCATTAACAAGAAAAAATAACTGTCATTTTATTCTTTACTTCCTCTTTTAACTAAATACTTAAATTAGAAAAAATAACAATGAAAGACGAGAGTGATGGAAGAGTAAGTTTCAGTTGTTCCATTTTTTATTAATACCCTCTGTTTCAAATCTTTTATTATACTCCCTCTGTTTCAAATCTTTTTATCTGTATTCTTATTTAGTTTTATTAGCCTTTCTAATTTAATACAATATTTTATTACATTAAAACTTAAATACTTGCACCCGAGGGTGCATATATTTGCTAGTATATATATATATATATATAATATATATATATATATATATATATATATATATAAGTAAAGAAATAACAAAAGACTTAGAGGTTTAGCATCATAGTCTATTTCAGGGAGCTTCTGATGAGTCGGGAGTGTTAGACACTTTGTCTAAGCTCCTGAAATAGACTATAAAACTAAATCTCTAAGTCTTTTGTTATTTCTTTACTTATACATTTGCTCTGTGACTCTAACATTAAGTACACACATTGAGCTCTCAAACTGCGACAGGTTTTTTAAATAAAGCTCTTGTGTCGTAAGGATGATTTCTTCACTGGACTTTTTGAATATATATATATATATATATATATATATATATATATATATAGTGGATAAAAGTAACCTACTCGAGTTTCATCGTCTGATTCGTCAGGGTTACATCCGTTGAATTAATCGAGTTTTCGATTAATCTCAGTTGGTATAATACATGCCCGTTGGAATGGGACTTATCTTTTATAGACGAACGATTGTTTATATTTTCAAAGATTCATCGTGAACCGTTTTTGTTTATTGGATTGAAAATTTGAATTAATTCGTGGGGATTATTTTTTTCAATTACTATTTAATGAAAGGTAGATGACGGGGCGTAATAATGGTTAAAAAACGAAAGGTTACAATTATTTATTGGTTGGCTTGGGTTGGTTAGAGAGTATTAGGAAAAGGCCAATTGTAGGCGTTAAATAACAGAAGTTTTGGCTAGTTAAATACTGTTAATTATATAAAAAATAATATAAAGGGATAAAAGTAAGAATGAAAGTAATGATAAAAAATAAAAATAACATTTTTTTAAAATAGATATGGTGTTTGTATAAAATGTAAGTTTGTTTATACTAATCGGAGTTAGAAATTGGAACATGCAAAAGTAGGAATGGCTAGATTAAATTGTTGAATTATTGAAATATTATTGTTGGTTTTAATACGTTATTTATTGAAATTTAAAATTTAAAATCTTAAAATCTTAAAATTTAACATTTAACAATTTAGTTAAATTTATACTTAAGCCTTATGGTATGGGTACTTTTCAATAACAAAATTATAGAATTGTTCGTTTACGGGCTTGCTGTCACATGATTCCAACGATCGTAATCGTACCCATCGGTAAGCTACTACTAATACATTACACACACACACACACACACACACACACACACACACACACACACACACATAATATATATATATATATATATATATATATATTATAGATTTGCCCTTGAATAACCCACATGCGTTGATATGCCATTAAACCAAACCACAACCAACCAAACAAATAAACGTTTACAAGCAAACCACTTTTAAACATGAACAATAATATCCGTCATTTTCAGTTGATTTTGCCTTTTATTTTTCTTATTTTCAATGTGCATCCTAGCCAAACCGACATTTTAATAGATGGCGTGTGACATATTTCCCCTTCAATTAAAAAATTCTCAGCGAAATGTGACCAAACAAAAGGGAATCGTCTCGAGGTGAAGACATCCAATCAGATGGAGGTCAACACTTTGCGAATGAGAAAACGTGACCGGATCAAAGTTTCTTTTTTTTCTTCTTTTTTCATTGTTGTTATTTGAACAAAGAGACCAGTTCAACGCTTAAGTGTTTCACAGAACGCTCTTGAAACAAGAAAATATACACCCTACTAAAAGGTACATTAATAACAGCTACGCTTTAGATAACATTTCAATTCATATATATATATTCCCATTTTATTTAAGGTCAACAACGTGATTTCTCAATATTTAACCCTTTTCCTTTAAAGACGTTGATGTATCAGCTTGTCTTGTGAAAATCGTTTTATGTAATCTTTTTAAAAGGGTTTTACGTTTCTTCTTTATACTTTGATTTTCTAATGGAAAATGTTATGTTGATGTTTTCAACTTGCTCACGATATAAAACATGCTATTTCGATATAATACCTAAATTTCATACAAATAGATACTTTAGGATATGTATATTTACGAAACCTTCCGCACGAGTAGGATGTGACACAAGGTCAATTTCTTAAGCGGAGTTTGAGTTAAGAGGTTTACTTCCCCTAGACTGGTTACCTAGCCAAGTTAAAAGAACGCAGTATGCCCTATTATTTACTCATATCTGGAGTGTAGTTGGATGCACACCTTTCGCATGGGTATTAGCGCTATGTGAAATACAAACAACCTCGTCTAGGATTTGAACTCTGGTTGACGCGTCAATTTCCCACGACTCTAACCATTAAACCCCGCGATTAGTTTAGGATATATCATATAATCTGATTGATGGTTGGTTGGTTGATTGGAATAAACGGCATGTCAAGCATTGGGTTATTTTATGCCGAAGTGAAGGGCCGGGTTAGCTCAGTCGGTAGAGCGTTCGGCTAGAAACCACAAGGTTCCTAGTTTGATACCCGCCCTAGCCAACTCAGCGTGTGAGTAGCACAGGGATCTGTGCGGTAAAGTAAGGAGCTGATGGTAGGTGTGGCGCTCCACCTCAGATGCTAAAATAATCTCCTTGCTCTAGCACTACTGAAAAGGAGATAGACTCCCTCGCTGCATGGCCGATACCGTTATTAGGCCGCCCCGACGACTTTTTTTTATGCCGAAGACATTTTGTGTGATACCTTCTTGTTGGGTATTCAATTCTTTATAAGCTCAATGTTTTTCTATCTAACTATAGATGGTACCCTAACAGGTACTACCAATCCTATGTAATCAGAGTTGAATTTATAGTAATTTACATCGCCGGAGTGGTCTATTGTCGGCATTAGCCGGACAATGAGGGAGTCTATCCTTTTTTATTATCGCTTGACCGGTGTATTGTTTTTGCGTCTTAAGTGGGTCTTGTGGTGTATCAGCTTGTATTATGAAAATCATTTTATGGATTCTTTCTTTATTTTTCTTGGATTTTCTAACGGAAAATTCTATTTGTTGTTTTCAATTCTCTCACGTGATTTTAGTGGCCATCCTTTTGGTTTCAAGTAAGAGAGCTTGTCCAGCGGAGATCCTTTGTGTTAAGCAGAGCACGACCCTTAGTAAAGAATCCTTTGGTTGTACCTTGGTGCTCTTCAGTCTTACGGGACCATCGATCGTCAATGATTTCAAATTGACGTCTCTCAGTATCAAGGATTAGGTAGTTAAACAGCCACGAATTCGGGCTGTTGATTGGCTGATGTTTAAACCACATGATCTCGCTTAATCTATAAATTTAAGTGGTATATTGTAGCAATACTTATATATCAAAATATTCCAATGTCTTAATGTTAAGTTTCTGACCGCCATCCTTGGCCCATTGAAAAGGACTTTAAAGTAAGTCCTGAGCTATAGAATCCTTTGGTAAGTGAATAAGTCCTGAGTTATGGAATCCTACGTAGTGTCAAAGGTCCAGTGATATAATCCTATGTTCCATCGTCCATGAAGGCCTAAAGCAATTGAGAGTAGTTAAGATCAGAACAGCCTGTATAAATATTATAACAGCAGCAGAGTACTGCCAGTGATTGACCAATAGGTTGGTCACCTGGTTATCGGCGAGTCTATAAGTAGAAGTGGACTTCCGACACACACATTATAAGCAAAGTTCTCAACACTTAATGTCATAAAAACAGATATTTTAGGATATATTATATAATCTGATTGTTTGTTGGTTGGTTGGGTTATTTATTTTGATTTTACTTATCAATTTTAATCATTCTGAGTTTTACTAAAAGTTAAATTCTACATTCTCTTTATTGATTAAAAAAAATGGAGCAATGTATTTTCAAAATAAAACGTCACCCTATCGGCTGTGTCTGTAGAATCCACTGACTGCACCTCTGCAGAGGAGTAAGCTTCCTACAGCCAATAATGAATTTTTCACTTGTTATTTGAACAAATAGAGAACCTCAATGCTTAAGTGGCACACGGAGCACTCTTGAAACAGGAAAAGAAAGCTCTGTCCGCTGAGACTTTAGAATACACCGACTGCATCTCTACAGAGGGTTGAGACACCCGCAATTGGACCACTTGTTGGACGTGGGTGCCGTACCGTGAAGCTGAAGGATGAAAGTTTGGTGTCTGAGAAGTCCATGACATGCAACACTCCACTTAGTCTTGATGGGCGGTTGGAGAGCCCGCTTCCCAATCAATCGACTGGTCAAGTCAAGTCCTATCACCTATAGGATTGTTTCAATCCTATTGCTTCTATGGCAAGCTCCAACTATTTTTATCATATGAACTAGAAGGCAGTGGTCGTGGCTTTTAGTGTCCTGGGTATAACGTTAAACTCAGATGGTGAAGTTTCAATTCTGGAGCTCTGGGTAATATGGAGTACACCTTCATCCAATTACTCTCAGGTCAACTGTGAACCTAATTGGTAGTATCTGTTAGCATCTCATCTATGTGTTAAATAGAAAATTTGTTTATAAAAGATAGTGGGTTTAAAAAACTTTCTTCCAAACTATCACTACTATTCTTTAAAAACTTTGCCGGGATTAAAAGACCCACAGAGGTTGATATGCCCTATAACATAACAAACAAACCATAGATGGAACTTTAATAGAAAATTAAAGTATCAGAAACGCACACACACACACACACACACACACACATATATATATATATTATATATATATATATATATATATATATATATATATAGTATATATATATATGTAACTGTGTATATTTATTCATGACAGGAGGTTTGGTACGAATAATCTTGATATTTCAGAATGTTGTCCTCATCTTTCTTGTGTATAAACACAATCTTCAGGCCATCGTAACCTCAGGCACTGTTTAGGTGTCTTTTTAATCACCTTGAAATAAGTTATATAGTCTGTATTTTGCTATTTTGGACTATTAGCCCCATATTTATTGTGTATAGAAAAACTATTTAGGCTGCAGTTCAAATGTTGTTTTTTTTTAAATTACCTCAAAATAAGCCATCTTCAGACAATTTCCAAAGAACAACGAGGCAAAACTTTTAAAGATGAGGACAACAGTCCGAAATGTAAAAATTATTCATCACCATCTTGTTTAAAACACATAAACCCCGTTGAGAAACAATGGAAAATAGTTTTTATTTTTATTTCTTAAATACAAGAAAGTTTGAAACGAAGAAATACCGAAGATATTTTTTTATGATTTTCATTTTTTTTTAATTCAATTTTCCATTAAGCGCACTTACCTAGATTTATACAATGCTGACCATCCTATTCCCTAACCCTAAACCTAACACAAGACCATCCTTTCTCGCACCAGATCCTAAAGGAACATTTGAAAAAAAAATATAAGATAAAAATAAAATATAAAATATAAAAATAAAACGCACACATTTTACCAGTTATACTGGAAAAGTTAGTTACATATCGAGAGATGAATTATGATATATTTAAGAGATAAACAAACGTCACAATATGAAAGATTTAGCTCCACACTATTCAAAGTTTCAAAATTGAAACCTCACCACTAAATTCACTTTAACAACATGGCCAGCAGGCAAAAGCTCTATTTGTCCCAACGAGGGAACAGCTTCTACCGAAACTGTTTGAACCATAGACAGAACTGGAATAGAACAATAAAGTATAAGAAATACTTCATATATGCAAAGCCACAAGATGAAACATCATACTAAGCCAAGAGAAGCGAAAAAATATCGAAGTAATATCGTTACCGTCAG
>CM042138.1:12455785-12458285 GCA_023376005.1 Doryteuthis pealeii | reverse complement strand
TTCACTATGCTCGCTGAGGTCCCGGTTTCGATTTCTGTCGAATTTTATTCGATACATGCGTTGTAAGTGCCTTCAAGTAAAAATTTAATATATATATATATATGTGTGTGTGTGTGTGTGTTTATACTTGAAAAAGAACCGGTCGAAAAGGCCTTCGTATTCCCCAAATTTTATATTTTATTTTCGTAATAAAATATTACCATCTCATAACTTGTATGATCTCCCTACATACATATGATTCCTCCAATTTTAGTACTATATAAGTTTTCCTGTACCAATAAATGTTTTCATATATATAAATATTGTAATTTCTTACAAGATGTGGTTGTATCAGTGCTACTGTATAGCTGCCTCACTTGGATCCTAATGAGAATAAGCTAGATGGGACCTGCACAGATGGGAATTCTGCGTGCGGTCTTGGACAAGTCGTTGAAACAGCACCTCACAAGGAAGCAGCTGTACGGCCACCTGCCCCCTATCTGTAAAACTATCCGATTGAGACGGACAAAGCATACTGGACACTGCTGGGGGAGCAAGGACGAACTCATAAGCGACGTTCTCCTGTGGAAGCCAACACATGGAGATGCTAATATGGGCTGACACTAAGGACCTACATTGACCAACTCTGCGACGATAGTGGATGCTGCGCAGAGGACCTCCCAGGGACAATGAATGATAAAGAATTTGGTGAGAGATTGTCATGGATATTCTTGCTAATTGCGTGACGTGATGATGATGGATGGATGAATATATATATAATATATATATATTATATATATATATATATATATATATATATTATATTATCAGGGTTCGAATCACGCACAAGCCGGTTCTTCCTATCTATAGCTATGTGATGAGGCCTAAAGGCCCGAAATGTACATACAGAGATTGATTTTTCTCGATCTGTTTAGCCCTACATTTGAATATGTATGTCCGCCTAATTCATTAAATATAATTAATTAACTTCAAAATTAGGTACGACTTCAATTAAGCACATATTTCCCCAAAATTGTCGGTTAAAAAAAAGCCATATCAAAACATATCGTTTGTGTATTTACTTCTCATATATATATATATATATATATATTATATATATATATATAATATATATATATGTGTGTGTGTGTGAGTGTGTGGAGTGTATTTACTTTGTGATAATTGTTTTTTATTTCTAGTCATATCGAACATTTCCTTTTTTTTCTTCTCGTCTTTTTTATTATATTACACTGCAGGGGTTTTCATTCATTCTTTTTCTTCTGAAATTTTAAATGATGATAATTCCATTTTATTATTTTATTCCTTGTTTTTCTGTATTTTATATTGTCCCCAAACTTAAATTTTCAAGTGTCATAACATGTCATCTACATATATAATCTGTAGTAAGAAGAATTAGTTTTCTTCTTCTTCCTCCTCTCTCTCTCTTCTTCTTCTTTCTTCTTCTTCTTCTTCTTGATACATTTCTACTTCCTCTTCTTCTCAATATGGGTTCACTTCTTCTCGATATGTTTCTCTTCAGTGTTCACTGGAGGCTAAGCGACAGCAGTCCCTCAGTTTCTAGGACTTTCTGAGCATTCTAGCCTATCTTCACATTGCTGTAGTTGGATGGTTTCGATTCTTCCTCTGATTTCCAATTCAGCCAAATATTATTACCAGATATTTGGGGACCGTTCCAAGAGGCACACATTACCACTGGGAAAACTTCACCTTCAATTTCCACATTCTTATCTCTAATTATTATATTATTTATTATTATATTATTATAAGTAATTATTATTATTATGTGTCCGTAAGTAAGTAGTAGTGTTTAGATATTTTGTCAGATCACACGCATAATAAGATAATATATCATTATTCATAATTTTATGCTAAATTCATTTGGGTTTCTATATGTACACATATAAAATGCAATGGACCCACACACAACCTACTCATACACACAACATACACCACTAAACAGGTATTATATATATATATATATATATATATATATATTATCAATATAATACCTATATGGCTTTATATATATTACGCTTGCGCGAACACACACACACATATATATATATGTATAATATACACATACACACACATGATTTAACAAGTTACATATTATTATATATATATAATATATATATATATATATAGAGACGAGAGATGAGAGAAGGGGAGAGAGAAACTATGGTGTGTGGTGTCCGTGTGAGCCTTGAAGTCTCATTTTATGCCAATGACGCACCCTACTCATAACACACACTACAGTCACAGGGTATAGGTATAATCATATATAATATACGTAAGGCGCCGTAGTGATATATATGTTATTACCGCCGCGCACACACACACACAATATATATATATGGTGAGGATATATAACCACTACCACACGAATATAGATTTAATTCAGACCAAGTAACAGCCTATTATCAACATACTGATAATATAATAGTTTATAATCTTTAGTAATATATATAGTTATATATATATATAATAATATATATATACT
>CM042138.1:12450621-12455685 GCA_023376005.1 Doryteuthis pealeii | reverse complement strand
TGCGTTCCGCTGATTGTGGTGTGCGTGCTCGTGTGTGTGTTATTACGTCAGAGAGAGAGACGAGAGAGAGAAGAAGAGATGAGAGAGAGAAGAGAAGAGCGAGAGAAGTAGTAGTGAACGTAGATGGCTGGTGTAATTATAACCTGTATGGCTGCTTAGTCCTGCGAAATTGTCGGCATTTATTCAATTCTATTAGATGAACATGACCTGATCACTCTTTCTTTCATAAACATATCACTCTATTAGTCTCACGAGATCTATACAAACACTCTTAAATTATTTGCTTCTATACATATTTATAGTGTACTCTATCAAGATTACTCGAGTTGTCGGCAAAGCATACGGCGCATACCACTTCTGCTATAAACATACCCGTACAGAAAACTGACATATATCTTCGTAATGATATGACAATAATAACCAACGCCCGCACAGCATAGGACTCAAATGTAACAAGCGTCACAGGTTTGATACATAACCCTAGACTGTACTAGAAATAAGAGCCAGCCTTCGCCCAAAGCGAGGGGAGAAACAACCCCCAAGGTTATTAGCCAATGAAATGCAAATATAAAAAAATATATATATAATAACTCATCCACAGGACACCATCAGTACACCCCAGATTAGTATTAGCAGGTTACCTCAACCAGATCGAACCCCAACCGAATTACATCAGTCTGACGGTTCACAGACGAACCTCACACACCAAAATTTAGAGCCGATTAACAGATGAATAATATACGTAAAGTCTTCTCTAGACTGGAATTAAACTAGCCATGGTTAAAGGATCCCAGTCCTGCTCGCATATTTGCCCATTAGCGGGGGGAATTGGATTTCATACCTTTCCAAGGGTATGAAAGCCATGTGTGAAATGCAAATAGCCTCTCTTGGAATGAACTCGGTCCACGAGTATATTCCCACCGACTTCTAACCTTAGACTACACGTCTATTACGCGATAATAACTGCGGTCGTTACTCTAATCTTCATCTCTCGGAGTAGTTACTGAATCTGATCGATCCTTTGCCACAAGTTCTATTTTTGGATCTGCTGCTTTTAGCTCGTTTTCACTAGATCTGGATTCATCATGGTCTAGATTACTGGGACGTCCTGTGTTGTTACTTTGTTTTTTCATTAAACAACACAAGAATGACTTTTAGGCCACACGATGACTTTACTTATTTTTGATCACTCCCCACACACCACTTTTATTGATTATTTGTTTTTTCTTCTCTTTTTCTTTATTATCAATCACAAAAAACACACGGATTTTGTTTTAAAATTTGGCACAAGCTAAGACAAATTGATGTTACTGTCTCACTATCTCTCTAAAAATAATCTCCCGAGTTCTGAAAAAGTTACAGCCCTTGTTGCGTTGCTTGGTTTTAACGGCATATAACCCGTCTGGGATTATTGTCATTCTTAACGGTTTAAGAAGTAATATAGTTGTGTATTTATTAAGTATTATCTGCGTTATTCGGACTATTGTCCCATCTTCATTGTTATATTGTACAACGTTCGGCCGATATACCCTCCGGCTTCTTCAGGTATTCTTGTCGGACCTCCAGCGAACCCCCGATCCTTCTTCGCGACATCGGGACCTTCTTTTCCGACTCTGGAAACATTCTTGTCGTAATCGGGAGCCATCAAACATTCAAGAGAAGTAGTATAAGTATAATTTTGTAGCAATTGGTTTAACAAATGTTGTTACGCCTCATTGGGGACATTCATTTTTGTGTCATATTTATTTCATAAGTGTCTGTAAAGTCAAACGCGCGTAGAAATGTCTATTGAGACAAGAGGACATTCATAGTCTTGATCGTCCAAGCAATCTCTCAAATCGACTTTCCTAGCGATTCCTGCCGCTCACACTGTGAGGGAGAGAAACGTTCAGCTCTGATGTAAAAAGTGTCAATCATTTCCCTGTTTATTTAAATCAAGTTTTAGTAAGTTCGTCGGGGCGGAAGCCCTAATGGTCAGACAGCGAGGGAGTCTATCCCCTTTTCACTGGCTAGACCAAGGAATGTTTTGGCGTTCTGAGAGATGGGAATCACACCTACCACCACGCTCCTCACTTACTGAAATATCCCTGTGCTACCTCATCTGGTTGTGAGGGCCGGCATCGAACCAAGCGAACATTGTGGTTTCTACCGACCGCCTCTACCGACCTGAGCTAACCCGGCCTTAACCGTTATTTGATCGAACTACAACTACTGTATAAATCATAGCTACCTATCAATTATATAATAAAATCCGCATGCTGGACAAAAACCTTTCACCCTCTCTTTTCTTGACACAGTATAGATTGTCTAGAATCATGGATCCGTGCAGACATTGTATGTACTCGGCTGAGATGAATGATTTTCTGGGTCGCGTTTTAGCTCAGTCTGCATAGAGCGTCCCGGCTAGGGAATTCACAAGCATTCCTGGTGAATACGGCCCTCGCCAACCCAAGGATGAGTAGCACCAAGAATATGTGCGGAAGGAGAGGAGATGATTGTAATGTGTTATTCCATCTCAGGCGCTAAAAAATCTCTTCATCTATGCTTAGTGAAAAGGGATAGGCTCCCTTGCAATTAAGGGCCACACCGACGACTTTTTCTTATATAGTTATCAATTTATCTATATTTATTTAGATATAAACCTATTTAGTATACATCTAAACTACTGCGGTGTTCAGTGATAATGATATATGTACATTATCGAATGGACTTACAATTTTAGTTTCCTAATGACTCTGCTACGATTAGCCACTAATAATATAAATTATATAATCTTTTTTTTTCTTTTTTAAAATACTATTAAAACAAGGGGCAATAACATCTGTGTCTGGAAATTAAAAGCATTAAGATGGCAGTAGAGAATAGGTGTAAAAACAGTGTTTTATGGGTATTGTTTATACAGTTATTCTTTTGGTTTTTATCCTTGTGTACATTGCATTGTCTCAATACAAACAGGTATCTACTGTTTAAAAAAGAATTTCATTGACTTTCACTATATCCGCCTTCCTTGATTCTTTTGCGGCATTTTATAGATTTCACCAAGTAAATCAACACTTCACTTTCTTTTTTTTTTGTTCTTTTTTTTTTTTTATTACTTTCGAGAATCCACTCCTTTAATTTATTTCATTTTACCTCTTCTTATCATCTGCCACAGGAAACTCGAGTGAATCAAAGTATTGTTTTCCTTATATCGGGATTAATTACTGTTTCATTTTCCGTCGATTACTAGACAGCTTAGCAAATTAATTACGATTCAATTTTTCAGAAGAAATTCATTTCGATTTTTTTTTTTTATTTATTTTATTTTGGTTTGTGTCTGATGACTCTCATGCCGGTCGAGTGATTAACGCATTCTCACGGCGTCTAATCACATTCCCAGGTTTTGATTCTATTTACCTAACACCGTTGATTATTTGATAACAAAGATTTTAATCAAGTTGACGTCGCGTATCAACGCGTTATACTCGAAGAAAAATAGACACGGTATTTAAGAGTCCTAACTGATATCCATGGACCAATCTCTCTCATCGTCCCTATCAATTCATCATTCTCGAGGCTCCTCTATGCAGCATTCCTGGCATTCAGCACAGAGCTATCAACGTCACGTTTTTGCTGGTCGCCCACACTGGGCTTGTCATGTGCTGCCTTCCACAGGACTGTATGGAGGAACGTCGACATTATGAGTTCGTCCTGCTTCTCCAGCAGTGCCCCGCGTGCTTGTCCGTCTTACTCGGACTTGGTTTGGTGATATGTGGCAGGTGGGCTGTTACAGCTGTTTCTCGGTAGGGGTTCTCCACGTTTGTCATAGAGTCAATCCGCAGCATTCCGTGCACTCCCATCTAGTTTATTCTCTAGTCGCTTAGTTAGGGTCCAGCGTACTCAAAAAATTAGCACAGGTATTTAGAGGTCCTAACTCTCTCTCTATATATATATATCAAAGCCCTGAAAGATGATCTAATTTAAAGATTCGAACCACTGCATATACATATATAATATATTAACTAGTATATCATATTATATATATAATGTGTGTGTCTTGGTTGTGCTGGTGTGTGTGTGTTGAAGAGATGGATGTTGGATTCCGACGGTATTAGTATATCCAAGGAAAATTGAAAAAACACAGGTTAAAAAATAAGTTGAGTGTAAGTTTATGGCCGATGCATGCAGTGTTCGATCTATATACATCAGATCCTCTTCAGGCGTGTGTGATATAAGGAAGGTGATTAAAAAATGTTTATTCACAGTAATAGACGAGAAAAGCAAGCAATAGTCTGTTTATCAGCTCTGTTTAAAAACATGAAATTCGAAAGAAAAGACGTTGAAAAATGGATGGTTTTGAAATATTGACGTCCAATATTCTCTATATTTAAACTTGTTGTTTTTCAATTTCGTAATAACTACATATAACTATATATATATATATAGTAAGAGTAAGTCAACGGGGCGGCCTAAAAGTCGGTATCAGCCAGTCAGCGAGGAGTCTATCCCCTTTTCAATAGCGCACCAAGGAGATTGTTTTTGCGTTATGAGTGAGAGCGCCACTACCACCAGTCCTTACTACGCACAGTCCCTATGCTACTCATACGACTGAGTTGGGCGGGGACCGGTATCGCACTAGGAACCTGTTGTTTCTAGCCGAATACGCTCTACCGACAGCTAACCCGATTATATATATATATAATTCGAAGTAGAATTCTAATAGAATAGAATATTCTATATTAATAGAAAGTTTGCAGAAACACACACAACCTATCAAATTATCGGACATTATTTCTGCCCAAAAATAATAATTTTAATGGCTGAAGAGAGCAACAGCATCAGAAACACGTGTCCGCATATGTAAGATAAAAAGAAATTAGAAAACACTTTTTTGGTAAACATAATACATTTAATTCTTTTTTATAAAAAATATTGAATTCTCTCCCGTTGGAAACCACGAAACAACAATATATATATATATATATATATCTATATATATATATATATATTATATATATATATATATGTTGAGTTACCTGAATTACAGTTGATTAATGAAGACAAAAGATTTTTATTCAAGATAGC
>CM042138.1:12418121-12443121 GCA_023376005.1 Doryteuthis pealeii | reverse complement strand
TTAAAATCAGTCCTATGAATGATTTTATATAGTAACCAATTAAAATGAAATTAAGATAAGTGTAATCTTTTTATATGCGTTCTTATTTAATTTCGTTAGTTTTTATCATCATCATCATCATCATGTCGCGCATGCAGCACGGGTATCCATGACAATCTTTCGCCAGCCTTCCCTATCGTTCATTACACCAGGAAGCTCCTCTGTGGAGCAGCCAGCATCTTCACATAACTGGTCAATGTAGGTCCTTTCTGGGCGCCCTACACTTGCATGTCCATGTGTTGGCTTCCACAGGAGAACGTCGCTTATGAGTTCATCCTTGCTTCTCCAGCAGTGTCCTGCATGCCTTGTCCGTCTCACTCGGATAGTTTGTGACGTCCAATTGGTGCATATTCCTGCTAGTATGTTCACCGATTCCTTTTTTTTTTAATTTTTCGATGTAGGAAATGGAAATATACGAATTCTGATTACAGTTTTAAAACTAGCCAAGATCTGTGGATATATCACACTAGAATAATTTAATTACGACAACGTTTGATATGTTTACTTCAGAGCTATTGCAATTAGTTCAATATGTCAAAAGTATAGTAATCTTGATTTAACTCTCTCACACTTTTTTCTTTATTTCTTTATGTTACATAATCTATGCGGTTGCATAAGATTATTGTCAATCCCTCTAATTCTGAGGGGATGGCCCTTTTTATACCATGGCCGGGTCCTTCCATGGAAAATTACAGAAGCCCGCCAAAATACGTGAAGTCACGTGGGACCTGTTTGGTCCCCAGTTTGCAGTTGGACGTCAGGCAGTGAAGATGTACTGCCGAACTGTGACTCACTCTGCATACGCGCGAAATGTTAGTTAGTAGATGTCTGGTGGGATTTAACAATAAAATAAGATCAAAAGTAAATCGAAGTCTTGTGTTTATTACCCAAAAAACTAACAATGACACAGGGCTTCTAAGAAAATCCCTAACAGAAAACCAGACCCGAAGTCCCAAGAAAGTCCAGACCTTAAAAGATTCTAGACCAAGTCAAGATGATAGAAGAAATACCAAAGACAATCAGAATACTAAAGACGGCCAAAATAGAATTAAAGAAAGAGGTATGCAACATTATAATTATTTAGTGCCAGGGAAGAAGGCGCTATGCAACATTTCTTTCTTTCATTATTTCAACTTTCCATCATGTTTGATTGAAACAGATTAGCGTTATCGCTTCCGCACCTTAATTCACTCTTTCCACCTTTCCACTACACTTTTTCTTTCTCTCTTATTATATATTTTCTGTGTAGCATGTCCTTTTTCTTACCTTCCTTTCTTTATAATAAAAACGGAATCATCCATTATTTAGCTGAGGTGATGACACTAAGAAGAATCCGAATTAGGTGATAGTGCGGCACCAGATAATTAGAATTTACATTTTTACATTATTATCTTGGACGATATGGACGGTTTGATTTTAACCAGTGAGTGTTGAATGATGAAAACCGTCGGAAGATTAAGGAACAAACGTATTAATATATAGATATAAATCTTCTTGCAACCGCGTCCACTCGCTTACAGGGATATCCACGATATCTAGTGTCGGTTTAGCTTGGTCGGTAGAGATATCGTCTAGGGAAACTACAATGTTCAGGATTCGATACCGGCCCTCACCAACTCACCGCATGAGTAGTACAGCTTGGATCTGTGCGGTAAAGGGGTAGTAGTGGCGCTCCATCTCAAAGGCAAAACAATCTCGCTGCACTATCCCTAGTGAAAAGGGGATAGGCTCCCTCATTGTTCAGTTGATGCAGATGATATATCCGTCTACTTTACTTATATAATTTGCTTACATGTGAACATTTTTAAATTTCTAGTTTAAATTTGATTTTAAACAATAAATTAATGGTTAATCAAGCTTTTGAGGGACGGTCCCACGGGCAGCAGCAAAAACTACTACTACTACTACTACTACTACTACTACTATTCCTTTGGAGTGTTGGTCTTTCACTGGAGTCTGAGTGACAGCAAGTCTCCTCAGGTCTCCAGGACCCTTCTGAGTATTCTGGCAGATTGCAACAGTGCAGTGTTCTGAATGGTTTCAATCCTTCCTCTGATTTCCAAACATTCCAAACCCTTTTCCAATCCTTTTGGGACTGTTCCAAGTGCACCAACAACAATTGGTATAACTTTCATTTTAATATTCCATAACTTTTTCAGTTCTCTGGCAAGGTCCAGATATTTATCCATTTTTTCATTTTCCTTTAGCTTCACCCAGTGATCTGCTGGCACTGCAAAATCCACCAGTTGACAAGTTCTTTATTTTTTGTTAATCAACACTAGGTCTGGTCTTCTTGCTGGGATAAGATGATCCGTTTTTATTTCAAAGTCCCAGAGAATTTTATGTGTTTCGTTCTCAAGAACAGATTCTGGTTTATGCATATACCGTTTTGTTGTATGGTCAAAATTATTTTTTTTTGTATAATTCCCAGTGGATCACCTTCCCAACCCAGACGTGTCTAGTTTTGTATTTTTGTTGTGCTAGTTTGTTACATTCGCAGAGTATATGGTTTACAGTCTCATCTCTATTACCACATTATATAATAATGATTTTTTTTTAATCATAAAAGACGTGAAACAGCTGTCGCCGATGTCTAAGCCATGCCCTTTTCATTTTTTTTTTTTACTGGGATCCCTTTCAGTACGGCTTACGATAAGTTTACCACGTGACCCTACACACATCGACTCCTAATCTTTTGTGTGTGTCTCCCCCTCCCCAAATGGTTGTGTCATATTACTGCTATTCTCACAAACAGCGCTGATTGACAGCAGTTTGTTGCACAGTAAAGAAACTAGAATAAACAAAGCGCATGTGCGTAATTGATAATACAAAATGAAGACATTTAACATATTGTACCATGCAACTCGAAATATTAATAAAGGTTCTCCCCTTAGAAATGAACATAGAGTATTTAAGTGGTTCGCTAATAATTGATTGGTTGGTTGGTTGGTTAGGTTTTACGGCATGTCAACCTCTTGGGTCATTTAATGCCGAATACTTCTATTGGTAAAAAAATGTTTAATCCTGAAAAAGTTTTGAAATAATTTCATTTTTAATGGATAATACAATTTTGTTTATCAACTCATGTTTTTTCTATTTAACCCATAGATGGGACCCTAACAGATACTACCACTCCGGGTTAGAGTGGACCAGGGAGCAATGGTGATGAAGGGGTGCTCCACATTCCCCAGACCTCCAAAACTGGAACCTCACCATCAGATAGAGTTTAACGTCATTCCCAGGACATGTAGACCCTCATAATGATAATAATAATAATAGGATGACTTTAAGTCAGCGGACTCATTCTTTCTATCTTTCTTTCTTTTAAGTAACAGGCATCCTTCTTTTTTCTTCTTTCTTTTCAGCTTCAGACATCATCGTTTACTTCTAATGACAATCAACATCTAACTTTCTCATTTTTGATAATGACAACCAGAAAAATCAAGGAACATTTTCCCTGTGAGTATACAAAATTATGCATAGAGAAAAAAACTGAAAGAGATAGTGAATAATAGAATTAACATTGCCTTCATTTGTGACGTCATTGCGTATGGATTTAAAAACCTCGTATCTTATGCGTACGAGATGGTTACATAATTGGTGGTGGGGAATTGAAAGCACCAGTAAAAGAAAGAAAAAAAGAGGCTGTAAAGCGAAAAGATAACATAGACACCCACTATTTACCAACAAAAGGACGTGGATTTGCCAACATCGAGGAAAGCGTAGATGGAACAATTCAGGAAATCGATGAATATATATATATAATACCCTTTGGAAAGTTATGAATCCTACTCTGCCTCCAGCTATGGATGAATAGTAGGGCAGACTGGGGTCTTTAACCTTGGTTAGGCAACCGGTCTAGGAGAAGGACAAATCTGAATTGAAAACCTGTTGAATTCCGCTTAAGAAATTGACCATGTGCCACATCCTACTCGTGCGGAGGGGTTGTTATATATATATATATATATATATATATATATATATATATATATATATATATATATAACAACCCCTCCGCACGAGTAGGATGTGGCACATGGTCAATTTCTTATATATATATATATATATATATATATATATATATATATATAATGAGTCAGACAAAACCTATTAAAAGTTTCGCTTAATGCTTTTCAAGGCTAAGATCTTAGCCTTGAAGAGCATTAAGCGAAACTTATAGTACGTTTATGTGACTCATTAGATTTATCTTTATTATTTGCTCTACTTAGGTATTGAGTAATTTTTACTTATTAGCTTTAGTTTCCTGGCGGTTTTGTATGAATATATACATATCTTATATGTATATATATATATATACAACACACACACACACACACACATATATATATATATATATATATATATACACACACACACACACACACACACACACATATATATATATATATATATATATATATATATATATAAATTGTTTTTTCTTTTGGCCAAATATTGTACCAATAAATTATTTTTGGTTGGAATCATTATCTTGGTCTTTTCTTTTTTCGAAAATTTTTTTTCTCCCCGGGTATATTTTTACAGTCAAACAATCTGCTGGGTTTTTTCTCACCGCGAGGATTTACCAAGTTTGGTTATATATATATATATATATATATATATATATATATATATATATATATATATATATATATATATATGTACCCCTTCCAGACACACACACGAGCAGGATGTAATAACAGGTAAAAATTTTAAGCCGACTTTGTCAAATTTGAATTCAGATTGTTCCCTTTCTTGGAACGTCTGCCGTACTATTTCCATATAGCTGGAAGGAAAATAATTGGATTCATGCCTTTCCTCAGGTTTTTAGCCCTATGTGAAATGCAAACTAGTGTATCAAGGATTTAAACTCAGGTCACCGTTACACAACGTACCCCCACTCGATGAATGAACAAAAAAAAAATGGTGTATAGCGCATAAATGCGTTCCGGCCTTCAACCCTAAAAACGCTAAACGGTGGCTGCTGAAAATCCGACCCGAAATACTTATGAACTCGCTAAATCTTTTGAAGTTGTTTTCAGCAGGCATCGCCTATAGTTTTTTTTTTATGGCAAATGGCCAGAACGCATTTATGCGTAATGCAACGAAAAACTGACTAAATAAGACAACAACAGCAATAACAACAGGAATAAAAGAAAAATGATTTCGTGTAAGTATTATTACCTCTCGTGAGAAAAACTAGAAATCAGAATTGGGAAGAAAAACAACTATATGGACATTTAAAGCGACAAACTGGAGAGACCGCACATGAGAAGATATAGATATGGCTAAGAAGGGAAAACTTGAAGAGCGAAATTGAATATCTCATAATCACAACACAAGACAATGCCATGAGAACAAACTATATAACCGCAAAAATAGAGAAAAAAACAACGGAATAGTAAGTGTAGAATGCGTGGAGAAAAAAAAAACCAAATGGTCAATCATATATATAATAAGCGAATGCAGCAAATTAGCACAAAGAGAGCACAAGATTAGGCACGACTGGGTGGGAAAGGTGATCCACTGGGAACTGTGCAAGAAATTCAATTTTCATCATCAACTAAATGGTATATGCACAAACCTAAAT
Source organism: Doryteuthis pealeii (assembly GCA_023376005.1). Lineage (NCBI taxonomy): Eukaryota > Metazoa > Mollusca > Cephalopoda > Myopsida > Loliginidae > Doryteuthis > Doryteuthis pealeii. The sequence goes on along the minus strand of CM042138.1, from coordinate 12,437,492 downwards.
CTTTCACGGAAAAAGAGATGCATAAAATTCTCTGGAACTTTGAGATACAGACAGACCACCTAATCCCGGCCAGCAGAACAGATCTAGTGTTAATTAACAAGAAAAAGCTCACTTGTCATCTCATGGATTTTGCCGTCCCACCCCATCACCGAATGAAAGTAAAAGAAAGCAAAAAGATAAACAAATACCTAGACCTTGTCAGAGAAATAAGAAAACTGAGGTGAAGGTCGTACCAATTGTAACTGGTACCCTTGGAACGATCCCCACGGGCCTGGCTGAACTGGAAATTAGAGGAATAATCAAGACCATCAAAATTACACCATTATTAAGATCGCTTAGAGTACTCAGAAGATTTCTGGAAAACCGAGGAGACTTGCTGTCACTCAGTCTTCAGTGAAACACCAGCAAAATTGGGTCAGAAGAAATCTCATAGAGTCAAATAATAATAACCAGCTGCTGTTGATGATAGTGTTGATGATGATAATGATAAGGATGGAAGAATAACAGGAGAAAATCGGGCCTAGACAATAAAGAGGATAAAAATAAATGTATATGATAAAAAATGTGAAATTGAAGAAACATAGCCGGAGACGATGAAGAGAAGCTGCTATTAAAAAAAATATGATAATAAATAAAAATAAAAATAAAATAAAAAATATCATCATAAAAGAAAATCAATGCAAGTATAAGAAGAAATATTACGAAATAACAGATGATTGCTTGAAAAGGCATTGCCCGAGAAATAATGGCCAGTCAAGCGTTAACAAAACGTTTATCTGCATAAGTAATTCGATTATCCGGTACAAGTGGTGCTTGTAAAAATGAAGATAACGTTGGTCATAACCGATCAAGCAATGAGTTGCTCTCTCATGAAAATGGACAAATCTGATTTTCATATGAGTTATTATTATAGATGAAATGATTTGTTTAAAACATTCAAGTATCTTGTTAAAAAGTGCAAGGTAAAAGTTCGGATGTTCCAATCAAGATCTTAAGATAATATTTTAGACCCTTGTATATTGTACATATCTCATAAACATAGAGAGGAAGTGTGTTAGAAATTAGACTTCGTACCTTTCTTGCTGACAAAGGAAATTATCCAGTTTATAGATAATTTACTTTATTGGCTGAGAGATATGGCATTCAATACGAATATTTTCGTTGTAAAATTAATGTTAAATAGAACACCATATATATATATATATATATATATATATATTTATATATATATATATATATATAAGTGTATTTTGGCAGCATTTTTTTTTTAAACGTGTTAAACTGTACAGACAATTCTTGTCGGACAAGAAAAACACTACTTCATTGTTCGTTTGAACTACTACCAATTTCCACCCCCCTACCAATTGTTACCACCTCCCACTTCCAATTCCTACGCTACTGCTCGTTCCCCTTAAAAACGAGACACGGAACATACCATCAGTTTCCTACCTGATGATGGCAAATTCTATTGCAGAAAGCGCTCGTAATGAAACCTTTGGTGGATTGTTACACCAGTTCCACCCTGACACCCAAAAAAGATGGCCAGAAAATTAGAAAGGATCGAATAAAAACTCGTCCGACAAGAATTGTCTGTACAGTTTAAACACAATATATATATATATATATATATATATATATATATATATATATATATATATATAGGGAATTGCTGAAATAAGAAAATTGCCACTAGGAGAAATAGACTTTGCTGGTAAGTATAATTCTATAAAGAACTAAGTCCACAAAAACAAAACGCCAGACAAAGCTCCCCATCGTGTCTTTTCTATTCGAACCAGTGTCCAAAACATATTCATCCAATATACATGAATAAAACCGTTATTGTTGTTAACGGTGTATTATCTTGTTTCCATTCCATATCCATAGTAAAATCATTTTCAAAACATATATATAGTAAAATTATTTATCATTGATTTTTATAACAAAATCAATTGCTTATAAATTTATAAACTCTTTACAGATGTATTTGTATAGTATAAATATCTCCAATGTATTTGTATAGTAAAAGTATTTATAAAGTATTTGTATAGTAAAAGCATTTCCAATGAAATCCAGTAAAATCATTTGTATTGAATCTTTATGCTAAAATCAGTTGCCTATACATTTATAATACAGATGTATTTCTATAGTAAAACTATTTGCAATGGAGTTTTATAGAGAAACAATTATAATTCATTCGTACATCTTTCTGTAGAAGTGATTGTGTGTGTGTCTGCTTGTAACCGAAACTATATAATTGCTCAAGTCACAATTACTCTTTGTTATTTACGTCACATTATCGATGATTTTATTGTTATTTAAACCTCAATTATTGATAATTATTAATAAACTTGTTTTACTTTATTAATAATGTTGGCCATAACTACATTTTATTTACCTCGTACCCTACTTGTACGGGTTAGACACAAGGCCCTATCAACGTGGGACCACCCACAAACCAAAGCTCATGGGTGGCTGGTGTAAAACTTGCGTCGATCCCCTCGGCATTCCCCCTCAAGGGGGGCGCCTCAGGCGCTGGGAAATAAACCCAGCCCTGCCCCCAAGGTGGCAGGTATTGCCTGGGGGGATAGCCCCCTGGGATCGACGCTATTACTTGAAAAGATCCAGGGCCGAAGCCACTGAACCCCTGGCGTTGGCCGGAGTTACATAGAAATAACATGCAATTGTATTTATATATACAACAAAATAGCAGTTTATGCTAATTTGCATATTGATCTTACAAATTTGATTTTAGTAGAGATATGCTTGGTATTATTGATTTCTAATTGTCTGGTTGTATCTTATTGAATATGAGCCAACATCTCGGGCATAAATCTTAGAATAATTCTATTAACAAAAAGAAATACCTACAATTTTATGCTTGACTTCCTCCTTTAACTAAATAGTTAAATTAGGAAAATTTAGCAATTAAATATTCTTGGATTATACACCCCACTGGGTTTCAAATCTTTTTATCTGCTTTCTTATTTAGTTTCATTAACCTTTCTAATTTAATATGATATTTTATGACATTAAATCTTAAATACTTGCACATGGAGGGTGCATATTTTTACTACTCAAAATGATTTACAAACATTGTCATAATGAATTCATTTGCAATTAATTGGTAAGTTATATGTTTTAGAATATTGATAAGCACGTGTTTTATGTTTTGCGTTTATTTTTCACTGACTCAGTTGTTGTGTTATTTTATTTAATTATTTACTCTTATTTTCGGTCTCGATTTTTTCCCTCATCCTTCCTATTCAGGGACACGCATACTTTTTTTTAACAGTTTCTCTTTTTTTAAAAATCTAATCCTTAGATGATTTTTTCTTGTTTGATTTATTCCATCTTCCTTTTTGTTCCTACGTCCTATTTTGCCAGTTAACATATTTCCTTCATTTGTTTTTTTATTACCCATTTGATTTTGCTTTTATGGTACGTGCTCTTCTTCTTCTTCTTCTTCTTCTTCTTCTTCTTCTTCTTCTTCTTCTTCTTGCTCTTTTTTTCTGTCTCCATCTTCCACTACTATCTTCTAATTATTATTATTATTATTATTATTATTATTTGAGGTAGTAGTAGTAGTAGTAGTAGTAGTAGTATTAGTATTAGTAGTTATTTCTTTAGCCATGTTTTCTAAACCCCGATAATGTTTTATTCCAATATTACATCATCAAACAACGTTGTCCCTCTCCTATGCTACTCTTCTAGTATAATTACCTAAACACAAAAAACGAAAGAAAGAAAAATTAGATAAATAAAAACGGATATCCCTGCTTTATGCCACCGTAATTCAATTTCCTTCAAATTTAAACACGTTTTTTCAGCGCTAAAACCAGTGACAGGCAACAATTTTGGTTGAGTCTGAAACCGAGGCTTTCATTTTTTAAAATCATTTATGACTTTACCGCCATTTTAATTTCTTTTATAAACCTTTTATCATTGAAATAAGATATAGTCGCTAATTATCACTAAATTCGTATCTTTAAAGAAAACCTTACTCAAATGTGAATAATAATAACAATAATGATAATAATAATAATAATAATAATAATAATTATTATTATTATTATTATTATTATTATTATTATTATTACTAGCAGGATAAATAATAATAATAATAATTATTATTATTATTATTATTATTATTACTAGCAGGATAAATAATAATAATAATAATAATAATAATAATAATAATAATGATAATAATAGGAGAACTAGAAAACTTCTAGAAACGAAACTTAACAGCAGAAATCTGATCAAAGGAATTAATACCTGGGCTGTCCCCATTATAAGATACTCAGGACCATTCTTAAAATGGACAAAAGAAGAACTCAGACAGATAGACCAAAGGACGAGAAAATTAATGACCATGCACAAGGCTCTCCACCCTAGAGATGATTGAGATAGATTGTATGTGTCAAGAAAGGAAGGGGGAAGAGGTCTTGCCAACATAGAGGAATGCGTAGAAACCACAATCCAACAACTTGAAGATTACACAAAGAAGAACAAAGACAAACTACTTATGGCGGCCAACAATAGTAGAAACGGCAGATGGACAAACAGAAAAACGACACAGACTAGAAAATAAAAATGGGAAGAAAAACAATTATATGGACGCTTCAAACGACAAATAGAAGAGGTTGCACATGAAAAGACTTGGACATGGTTAAGAAAGGGAAACCTCAAAAGAGAAACAGAATCACTTATAATTGCTGCACAAAATGATGTCATAAGGACAAACTACATCAAAGCGAAAATTGATAAGACCTAACAAAATAGTAAATGTAGACTTTGCGGTAATAGAGATGAGACTGTTAACCATATACTCTGCGAATGTAGCAAACTAGCACAACGAGAATACAAAACTAGACACGACTGGGTTGGGAAGGTGATCCACTGGGAATTATGCAAAAAATTAAATTTTGACCACACAACAAAATGGTATATGCATAAACCAGAATCTGTTCTTGAGAACGAAACGCACAAAATTCTCTGGGACTTTGAAATTAAAACGGATCACCTTATCCCAGCAAGAAGACCAGACCTAGTGTTGATAAACAAAAAAGAAAGAACTTGTCAACTGGTGGATTTTGCAGTTCCAGCAGATCACAGGGTGAAGTTAAAGGAAAATGAAAAAATAGACAAATATCTGGACCTTACCAGAGAACTGAAAAAGTTATGGAATATGAAAGTGAAAGTTATACCAATTGTAGTTGGTGCACTTGGAACAGTCCCAAAATGATTAGAAAAGGGCTTGGAAAGTTTGGATATCAGAGGAAGGATTGAAACCATTCAGAAAACTGCACTGCTGCAATCTGCCAGAATACTCAGGAGAGTCCTGGAGACCTGAGGAGACTTGCTGTCACTCAGTCTCCAGTGAAAGACCATCAGCTAACACTGATGTGAAAACGCAAAAGGAGTAAATAATAATAATAATAATAATAATAATAATAATAATAATAATAATAATAATAATAATAATAATGACTTTGAAATAAAAACGGATCACCTTATCCCAGCAAGAAGACCAGATCTAGCATTGATAAACAAAAAAAAAAGAACTTGTCAACTGCTGGATTTTGCAGTTCCAGCAGATCACAGGGTGAAGCTCAAGGAAAATGAAAAAATGGACAAATATCTGGATCTTGCCACATAACTGAAAAAGTTATGGAACATGAAAGTGAAAGTGATACCAATTGTAGTTGGTGCACTTGGAACAGTCCCAAAAGGATTGGAAAAGGGGTTTGAAAGTTTGGAAATCAGAGGAAGGATTGAAACCATTCAGAAAACTGCACTGCTGCAATCTGCCAGAATACTCAGGAGAGTCGTGGAGACCTGAGGAGACTTGCTGTCATTCAGACTCCAGTGATAGACCATCAGCTAATGCTGATGTGAAAACTCAAAAGGAGTAAATAATAATAATAATAATAACTAGCAGAACCTGTGAATATACCACAGCCTGATAAAGTAATCAATACATCATTTGATAAGTCTGTTTAAGTGCTATTGCCAAATTCTTCAATATGTAAAATGTATAATAATCTTGATTTAACTCTCCCTCACTCTTTTTCTTTCGTTACTTCTTTTCATATTTTTTTAATGTTCGATTTTAGATTTTATGCTTCAGGGACGCAGGACGCGTACCTATCAGCATCTCCGCACCTGTAATTTGCATTGAACAGGGAAAGTGTTAAAATTATATTCATTTATGTTGTAACACTTGCAACGGCCTCGAAGCAAAATCTAGAAATAATGAAGATGCTAAATGTAAATAAAGATGATTGCACTGCGAAAAGCAGCTGAAATAATGATGAGATTAATAGAATATTGGGAAAACTTGCAGTCACTCAGATATATTGTATATTTGCTTATTTAGTAGGTTATTTTGTAATATATACCATATATCTATTTTGTAATATATATCATATATCTATTTTGTAATATATTCCATATATGTATTATTATACTAAAGTTAACTTGCAGGATTGAATTATGTTTAAAAAATTATGTTTTCATTGGTTCTAATTAGTCGTAATTTATAATTAAATCAAAAACCGACCAATCTCTTACTTTACTCTGTGTCTATCTCTTTCTTCCCCTCTATGTATCTCTTGACTACCTCCTCGTTATATATAGTGTTATTTTCGCAGAAGAGTACGAGAGAGAGAGAGAGAGAGAGAGAGAGAGAGAGAGAGAGGAGAGAGAGAGAGAGAGAGAGAGAGAGAGTTCGTCGTGTGTGTGTGCGTATGTGTGTGTACGTGTATGTGTTCATATGTATTACTCGTATTCATATTATATGCGTCCATCCAGAGAGAGAGAGAGAGAAGAGAGAGAGAGAGAGAGAGAGAGAGAGAGAGAGAGAGAGAGAGAGAGAGACGAGAGACTTTGAAATGTTTTTCTATGTTAAATTTCTCACAACCAGCAACCCGTAGCGTAAATGAGATCAAAACATTTCTCTACATAGAAAGCTAACAAAATGATTTTAAGGTTTCGTTCGGCCCGTATTTATTTTTTTAAAAAATGTATTCGCTTTGCTAACTCCCTTTTCCCTAATCTCAATTATCTACCCAGAGCTGAATGGGTGACCCAAAGTGTAACATTTTGTCTAGTACCTATATATGATACAAAACATAAATAAATACTAATACAAATACAAACATAAGAATATCATATAAATGCAACATATTATATACTATAATAAAATAATATATATATGCTATATAGAAATAATATGATATAATACATTATATGTTTCAAATATATTATATTTTTTATGATTTCATATTTATAGTTTTTTTATTTATTATTTATCATTCATTAGAAATACTAGCAAATATATGCACCCTCCGGGTGCAAGTATTTAAGTTTTTAATATAATAAAATATCATGTTAAAATTTGAAAGGCTAATGAAACTGAATAAGAATGTAGATAAAAAGATTTTCGAACAGAGGGGGTATGATTGAAAAATAGAACAACTTTGAAACTAACTCTTCCATCATTTTCCATTACTCCCCTCTTTCATTGGTAACTTTTCCTAATTTAACCATTTAGTTAAAATAGGAAGTAAAGATAATATTACAGTTATTTCTTCTTGTAAATAAATTTCTTTTTTAAGATTTTATCCACGAGATTTTGTTTATATTTCTTAAGATAAAACCAAACAATTAGAAATCAATAATACCAAGCACATATTTATTAAAATAAAACTTTAAATATCAATATGCAAATTAGCCTTCTCGTTCACACTGTAAACCGCTATTTTTGTTGTATATATAAATACAATTGCATGTTATTAGTACGTAGATATGGTCAACAGTATTAATAATGTAAAACAATTTTGTTAATAACTGAAGGTTTTAAAAGAATGAAATCATGGAGAATTTGACGTAAATAATTAAGGGAATTGTGACTTGAGTAGTAATATAGTTTCGGTTACAGACAGAAAAACACACAAACTCCATTATAATAAGATTTGTCATTTTTTATTAATAACATTTATATTCATCAATATATCATATATCACATTTGTCAATATATATATATATATATATATATATATATATATATATATATATTTGTGTGTGTGTGTGTATTTATAAAGATAAAATGTGGCTTACCGGTGAATATGGGCGCGATCGTTGGAGGTGCACAGAATCCAGGGATTAAGTCGGCGATATAACAAATACAAAGTGCTCAATACAAAGTAAAGCTAATTTATTAAAGAAATGGATAAAATAGAAACCTACTCGAGTTTTACTATAAGGATCTTCAGGGTTAAATCCACTGAATTAATCGAGGTACCGATTAATTGCAGCCGATTACACGTGTGTTCATTGAATAAGATGTTACGTTATAAATTGTGAAACTCGAGTAGGTTTCTATTGTATCCAATTCTTTAATATATATATATATATATATATATATATATATATATATATGTATATATATATACAGGACCAGTTTAGCTCAGTCGGTAGAGTGTTTGGATAGGAATCACAAGGTTCTTTATTCGATACCGGCCCTCGCTAACTCAGCAAATGAATAGCACAGTGATCTGTGCGGTAAAGTGAGGGGCTGATGGTAGGTGTGGCGCTCCATCTCAGATGCTAAAATAATCTCCTTGGTCTAGCGCTAGTGAAAAGCGGATATACTCCCTCACTGTCTGGCTGATATCGATTTTAGGCCACCCCGACGTCTTTACTTACTTTACTTTATATATATATATATACTACTGATAACAGTATAATATATAATATAAATAATGCATAATATACTACTAATATATATATATATATATATATATATATATATATATATATATATTGAGAGGCTTCGTTTAATAATAAAATATATCATATATGTTTATATGATATATATTTCTTTTGATGAGATTAAATAGTTTGTTTGTTTGTTTGTTTTGTTTACGGCATATCAACCTCAGTGGGTCATTTAATGCCGATAAAATTTTGAAATAAATCAATTCTTAATGGATAATACAATTTTTTATAAAATACATTTTTTCTATTTAACCCATAGATGGGACCCTAACAGTACTATGACTCCGGGTCAGAGTGGACCAGGGAGCAATGGTGATGAAGGGGTGCCTCCACATTCCCCAAACCTCCAAAACTGAAACCTCACCATCAGATAGAGTTTAACGTCATTCCCAGGACATGTAGACCCGCAGCCACCGCCTTCTAGCACCCATATGATAAAAAGGGGTTGGGGCTTGCCATAAGGGCAAGATTAATAGTGTATTAGGAAGATAGACATCTTATGAAATTGGTTGGGAGGTTATTATATTTAATGGCATAACAACCCTTATGATCTTCTCAATACCATATCTCTCAAAGGAGTTTTGACTAACGAGAAAAGAGCATCTTTGGTTTGAATTCAGAGTTTACCTTCTCCTAGACCGATGTTGCAATATGACCCTTGTGAGCTAGAACTGCTAATGGAAGGAGGAGGGAATAAATAACAAAGGCTTAAAAAATAGTGATGCAAAAGAGGAGAGCGATGGTTTTGACCGTTAGCGTGACCCCGAACGAAGAATTGAGGGGCAAGCGGAAGTCGGGTGTTGACCGGAAGTCACGTGGTGACGTAGGGGAAGAAAGAAAGGGTTCAGCCTCTTTTTGCCTGCGGATGTCGTAGGGTACGGACCTGACATTGGGTCCCCCATGAGAGCCCAGTAATCTAGTAGTGTTCTCTCTCTCTCGTTCTCTCTGCCTCCCTTCCTCCCTGGTAGAAGCCACTAGACGAGCACGTTAATAAAGGCTGGGAGTTGTGACGACATGTTTCTCGTGTTATGATTTTTTATCGGAGTTTTAGTACCGTGAGTATTGCAACGTAACACCGATTGCCATAACAATATTAAATACCCACTCGGCCCTTCTATTCATCTAAAACTAGAACGAGAATAGGTGGACTAATAGATGAAAAGGTGTAAATCTGACCCACAGATGGGTGAAATACTCTAACAAGTGGACCTGGGAGTAATTGCAATAAAGAGGTCCTAACAATACCCAGATATCCAGAACCAGAACTTCCCCATTAGATAGAGTTGAGCGTCATACCCAGTAAGGTAAATTGTTATATATGTTTAAATTAGAATTTCCATTAACGTTGAGTCTATAAAATATATTATACACATAATTTTGATGTATATGAATAAATTGTAGGAAATAACATTATTTGTAATAATAAATAGGCGGTTGAACTTAAACCTCCTTACACACACATTTTCATAGAGACATAGTTGATAAATAAGATTTATTCTATGCATCAATATTAATGATTTTGTCTAGAAATTACATACTCATTAATAAACCTACGCATTTCCGGAGGTATTGTGACGAGTGATGTGACGTAGTTTCGTTTACAGACATAAAGATACCGAATCTCCATTATAATAAGAAGATAAAAGTGACTTTATCAGAGTTTCAAAGAAGACAATATACATCAAGTATATGAGACGTTTATTATTTGACCATAATACTTAGTGTAATATTAATGTTGATAATTAGCTAATATCTGGAGATTGATAAAAGTGGCTGAGATATTTCTCGCTTTGTTATAAACGACTTTAACTTAGATGCCGTCCTCATAAAAAATGTATATGTTTATTTTGAATATCCTAAATAATTGTATAACTTATTTAAAGTCCAACTCCAGCATTTACTCAGGTATTTGTAGAATTCATACCCAACTGCATAGACTAAGAAATCCTAAGCGATATTGCTGAAGAAAAAAAACGAATAGTATATATATATATATATATATATATATATATATATATATATATATATATATATTATATGTAACAGTATACTTTTATTACCCTACCACTATCTTTAACTAACTCTGTTGACCTTTATGGAGTCAGTTTGTCAAAGTTGGCTAAGTCTTTTTATTTATTTCTTCTAGTAGTTTTTCTTTGTTACTGCTTTATCATAATTTTACTTTATGCGTCAGCAATCATCAGGTGACGTTGTTTTTTTGTTTTTTTTAAACAACGTCACCTCATGATTGCTGACACATGAATGAAACCAAAATGGTTGTGACCGTTACTTTGCCACCAAATGAATAGATATTTAAAAAACCCTTTATATATTTATTTTATTATATATATATATATATATATATATATATATATATATATATATATATATTCAGCCTTATAACATCGCAAATTAAGGCTCACAAAGTTTTGCTTGTTTTACACCAATTCTTTTAATATCACTTATAATTACTATGTTAAGCCCCGTTGAGGTTTTATTAAAACCGAAACGCTTTAGCTACCCTAACTTATATATATATATATACACACACACATAGTCAATCCTTGACTTACTTTCGTTGTTTTTCAAAATTTTATACCATATTACACTATCGGAATTTACATCAATTTTTCTTCTCATATATATATATATATATATATATATATATATATATATATATTATATATATATATATATATATAATTATGTAGCATACTAACTTATAAATAATATCAGGGAATATGTAGATCTAAGGTATATATATATATTATTTTTATAGAGATCATATAATTGGGCCTGTAACCAAAACTACGACACCAACTGACGTCACGATTTCCTTAGTTATTTAAGTAATATTCTCAACGGTTATGAAATAGTCATCATTTAATCTTAATTAGCATCTTATTTATCTACAATGTCTCAATTAAAGTGTAGTTTGGTTAGATTTGCTGCAAAACTACCCATATTATCATTGCATTGAAAAAAGGATAACACATTAGTACTATACTCACCCTGTCTATTTACCCCGTTCATTTTTTTCAACATAGGGCATCATCATCATCATCATCATCATCATCATCATCATCATCATCATTTTGTTCTGGCAACACGGATATCCAATCAGAATCTCTCACCAACCATCTCTATCAACCATTGACCCGGAAGGTTCTCTGTGCAACATACAGAATCCACCCAGAACTGATCGATACTCACGTGGAATGGACAGTTACGGAGAAAGTATATATATTTTTTTAAATAAGAACTCTTAAAATCGTTTTTAAATTCATTTTAACTACGGGTAATTCCATGTCAAATCACCCAGGCCATGTCACCCACCCGCTTCAAATTTTCTGAAATTGTGTACAGGTGTGGACTAGGTTAAAGTTAGAAAATCCCAAAAATTTGAATTTCCAATTCCAAGAATTGGCGGAGTTATGTCGATTTTTAGCTCTCCAATTTTGAGGGGGTTCGCGAAAAATGGCTATTTTTGTAATCTATTTTGTTGTTTTTTTTACTGTAAAATGAGTTCTAGAGCTTTCCAACTCCTAAAATTGGTTTATAAAATCATGTTTGCAGGAGGAATCCAAAAGTGCGATTTGAAAAGTCTGAAAGTCAAGCAATTTTAAGTTATTGATGATTTCTAATTTTTTTCCTAGCAAGATCAATATCCCGATGTGGCACTGCATCTATGACAAATATTTTTTTCTATCATTATTTCATATCTATTGAATAGTATTTGATTTGTACCAAAAAGAGAGTTTGTTTTTTGTTCCATTTTACTTTTTTCTGGATGATTTGACCTAGAATTGCCCCTACATTTTTACTAAATGTTTTCAAAAGTTTTAAAATGTATGAATTGCTCTATGGTTGATAGTGGGCACATTTACGCTTAAATTATCCTTAAATTAAAAATTTAAAAAAAAATCAACAAAAAAAACCTAAAAAAAAACAAACATTAGTGCATGGAAAATTCAAGAAGAGAAATCCACATAATTAAATACAAAATACCAACTAGTCACAGAATCTAAGTGTTGGAATATTTGGTGGTTAAGGTGTGTAATACATTCCCCCTTGATTTATAGACTAGCCTATGTTTACGTGGTTTATTCCTTCACCAATCACTAGCCATACTGCGTGTCTGATACACTACTTAAACACTGATACTGGCCATGTCTACTAGCACTCATTGAGGAGGGACTTCATACTCAGGACTTTTTACCAGAAGAACCAAAGGATTCTTTTCAGAGGGTTACCAAGGATCCAATTCCACTGACAAGCGCTCTTGCTTAAAAGCCTACAAGATAGCCCATAGGATTGTAACACTAAGAAATTAACTAAATGTTATATCTATGATATCACCCCCTGAATAAGCTCACGCAATTTTTGAAATAAATTTCCTTCTAAACAAAAAGATAAGAAAGACAACTATTTAGTAAGAAAGAATTCATATTGCATTTGCTGTTTGTGCAAATTAAGTGAGGTCAATGTAAAACAGGTAGTGAAATCTTTAGTGAAGAAGTGGCTCAAAGGTCAGTCAACAGAATTTTACGGGACAGGGATACATGATCTCATTCAAAGGTGGAACATAGTTATTGGGAGAAACAGTCACTATATGGAAAAATAGAGATTGTGATCCAGAGAGGACCAGTTTTATTTTGATGTATGATGCAGGTTCCTGTGTTGGTAATTATACCTGTCCTAAACAAAATGGCATTAATTTTTTACTCACCCTCGTAGACAGATAAATAGATAGATAGATTGACAGATAAAATGGAATTAGCGTATAGTAGACACTTTTATCCTTGGTCAAATAACCTTTAAATTGTTTATAAAACCATCGAACATGAAACAGTTTGTGGAAAAGTTACCTATAAAATGGTTGTAATAAATAATATGTTTTTTCGGGTCTGTTATTTCTAAATCACATCTCTCAACAAGATACTAAAAATAATTTGAGGGAAAGGAGACAACATTTTACTGTTGGGTTAGTGTTTATTTACAGAGTCGTGTACGTTCAAGACTGGCGGCAAAATTTGATGTCCTGGGGAATTTGTCACGATTGCATTAATTTGTTTTGAGGAATATACATGGCTTATAAATATACTGCCGCTTTGCTGTAGGATTGCTCTATATTGCGCAGGAGAGTATCTATCTATCTATCTATCTATTTATCTATCTACTATCTATCTTTCTCTCTCTTCTCTCTCTCTCTCTCTCTCTCTCTCTCTCTCTCTCTTCTCTCTTCTCTCTCTCTACTTTGTGTGCATGAGTGTGTATGATACGATTAATTTTGTCTATTGCACAAAAGGATATTTATATATATATATATATATATATATATACATGAGTGTATACACACACACACACACACACACTCACACATATATATGTGTGTGTGTGTGGTTAATTATGTATATGTGTTTTGTTTATATATATATATATGCACACACATATATATATATATGTGTATATATATAAATATATAATATATATACCTGTGTGTTTGTGTATGTATGTATGTGTGTATGTATGCGTGCGTATTTGTGTGTGTATGTGTACTTGAGTAAGTGGAAATGAGTGTGTATGATAAAGATTGATTTTTTCTATTGCACAAGAGTGTGTGTGTGTATATATATATATATATATATATATATATATATATTTAATATAGTGTATACATGCATATATTATATATATATATATTATATATATATATATATATATATATATTAAAGTATGTGTCGTTAATTTATATTGTGTTTTTGTGTTTATATTACATATGTATGTATTGTGTATTATGTGTATGTGTATATTGTATATGTTTGTGAGCGTGTTTGCCTGTGTGTATGAGTAAAAAGTGAATAATAGAGAATAGATTATCTTCATATAAAGATGAATAAGATACGATACTGAAAATGCATTTATAAGATTGGATAAGTAATATCAACACAACCAACCAACCAACCAACATTTTCTAAAAAAAATAATTTTAAAAATCAACGAGAACAAAATTACGATAGTGTAGATACATATATAAAATTGGATGCGAAAAACAAATATGAAATATTTAACAAACAAATTATTCCAAATAACAATTGAAAATACATATCAAATGAATAAATATGCTGAGATCATTTTTATACGTACTGGTATTTACATGTGTCCCACTTTCACACGATATGGCACAAGGCCGTTTTATGTGGGCACCACCCATAAGCCGAGACTCATGGGGTGGTAAGGGAATTGCGTCTATCCCTTCGGCATTCCCCCTCAAGGATGGCGCCTCAGGCGCTGGGCAATAAACCTAGCCTTGTCCCTTTAAGTACAATGAGGCAGGTATTGCCTGGAGGGACGGTCCTCTGGGATCGACGCTATTAATTTAGCATCCCACCGGTCCAGAAGCCGAAGCTCACTGGACCCCCGTCCCGAAGGACGGGTTGGTAGCAGCTGTAGTAGCTGGGACTACTCTACTTTATACGTACTCATTATGGACCAGTTGAAAATGAGTTTAAAATTGATTATCAAACGAGAATTAATAATAATAAAAAATGTAAACACCATAAATATCCCAAGGGTTAACATGCCGAAAAATCCAACCAACCAACCAACAGTTTCTAAACCAAAAAATTAGAAACATGAAAGAGAACAAAAAGACGATATTGTTGCTACATTGTAAGATTGGTCGAAAATACAAATATGAAATATGTTACAACAAATATTTCAATACTTATTGAAAATAAATTACAACCATCAATAAATATTCTGTCATCTTTTGCACCCTACTTACTATTGATCAGTTTTTCAATATTGAAACATACTAGAGTTGTCTACTTGATGAATAAATGATAAACAATAGAAGTGGATGGAAGAGAAAATAATGAATAAGAAGGTGGTGGCTGAGAGTCTTAATGTCCTGGGTATGACGTTAAACTTCACTAGTTGTGAGGTCAAAATTCAGGAGCACATGGTTTTGTGGAATACACTTCATCACAATTACTCCCAGGTTCACTCTGACCCGGAGTGGTAGTACTTGTTATGGGTTAAATAGAAAAAATATGAGTATTAGATAATGTGTCCTACAAAAATAGATAATCCAACAAGGGTTGAGATGCCGTAAAATTCAACCAACGAAACTATTTATGGGTGCAATAGACAAAAAAATTGATTTTGAAATAAAAATGAGTTTAAATTACTCCCAGCTTCACTCTGACCCGGAGTGGTAGTACCTGTTATGGGTTAAATAGAAAACATATGAGAATAGATAATGTGTTTAGAAATAAAACAAGTCGACTTCGTCATAGATAATCCAACAAGGGTTGACATGCCGTAAAATCCAACCAACGAAACCATTTAAGGGTGGAATAGACCAAAAATTGATTTTGAAATAAACTGTGTTTAAATATTGAATATGCAACAAGAATGAAAAAAAACGCCAACGGAGTGGTAGTACCTGTTAGGGTCCCATCTATGGGTTAAATAGAAAAATGTATTTATAAAAAAATTGTATTATCCATTAAGAATTGATTTATTTCAAAACCTTATCGGCATTAAATGACCCACTGAGGTTGATATGCCGTAAAACAAAACAAACCAAACCAAACAAATATGAAATATGTAACAAACAATTCATTTCAAATACACGAACAACCATCAATATATACGCTGTCATCTTTTTGCACTTACTCAATATTGACCAGTTTATTCACTAATGAAACATACAAGTGTTGTCCACTTGATGAATAAAAGATAAACAAAAGAAGTAAATGGAAGAGAAAACGATGTATATTGAAAAAAAAATACAGAAAAATATAATTTTTCATTGTTGTGGAAATCTAGTGAATATCAATACACAAAAAGTAAAAAGTAAATAAAAAATAATTAGCATATTTAAAAAGTCAAGAGCCTTTTAAGATCCTTCCTATTCGTAAATATTTATTCTCTTTGTTGGTGATAGAATGGTTAGAGATTTTGAATTGAAAGACAAAGGCTATTGAATTACCAATCTGAATACTAAGATATTTTCGAGTGTTCTTGTAAGAAAAGAAAAAATATAATTAGATTAGTTTCTCTCTGAGTTACAGTGAAGATTTCTATGTCTTACACTAATCTGTGTTCATTTTATCTATGTATATATCTATAGAAAAGTACTTAAGCAGAAAAGAGGCATAAGTTGAGATCTTTTATTATTCAGTACATATGAAATAACACATGATAATGGTAAACAAAATGTTTCAAGACACACCGATCGATTCCTATATACGTTTTACCAATGCAATTTCTCTCTCTCTCACTCTTTATCTCTCTCTCTCTCTCTCTCTATATATATATATATTATATATATATATATATATATATATAATATATATATATATATTTACCAACCCCTCCGCACGAGCAAAGATGCGACACAAGGTCAATTTCTTAAGCGGAGTTTAGCAGGTTTGAATTCAGAGTTTTCCTTCTCCTAGACTGGTTACCTAGCCATGGTTAAAGAGTCCAGTCTGTCCTGCTATTTACCCATAGCTGGAGGGAGAATTGGATTCATACCTTTCCCAAGGGTATTGGCGCCATGTGAAATTCCAACAGCTTCGTCCAAGAATTGAACATATATATATATCACTCTCCTCTCTCTCTCTCTCCTCTCTATATATATATATATATATATATATATATATATATATATATATATATATATTATGGAAAAGATGTCTTACCGGTGAATATGGTCACGGCGGTTGATGTGAAGTTCATAAAGGTAAGGCACTGATATAACAAATAAAAAAGTGCTCAATACATTGGTAGAGCAAATTTATTTTAATATAGGTCCAAGTGATAACCTACTCGAGTTTCACCATGTTACGGATCTTCAGGGTTAACTCCACTGTGTAAATCAAGATGTTGGTTGATTGTAGACAATTATATGTGTGTCTTTTGCTATGAACGGTACATATTTACATCTTTACGTTTTGAACCTTGAAAAAACCAAAGTCAAATTTCGAAAATTTAAATTCCAAAACAGTGTTTATATAATTATGTTGTATAATGTACCGTTCATAGCAAAAGACACATACATATAATTGTCTACAATCAATCAACATCTTGATTCACACAGTGGAGTTAACCCTGAAAATCCTCAACATGGTGAAACTCGAGTGGGTTATCACTTGGACCTATATATATATATATATATATATATACATATTCATTATAGTGTACAATACATTTAAGGTGTCATTTCTACTATTGGTTACAAAGCAACGTGTTAGCCACTTATTGTCAAGGGTTGTCTTGACGATAAGTGACTAACGTGCTGCTTTGAAACCAATGGTATCATTCGTACCTTAAATGTATTGTACATTATAATGAATAAATAAATACAGCTGTTACATCCGTAATCGAGCAATTTAATTTCAGTTTTTCAATACAAGAAAAATTCATATATATATATATATATATATATATATATATATATATATATATATTATATATCCTGCATCTAGTGGTGTGGTTCCAATTTTTGAGCTCTGGGGACTGTGGACTAACCTTCCATATACATTACATCGTCATTATAATTGTATACACCGGTACTCACGCATGTCCACATACACGCTCTCTCTCTCTTTCTTTTTCTCTTCTCTCTCTCTCTCTCTCTCTCTCTCTCTCTCTCTCTCTCTCTCTCTCCACACACACTCTCTCTCTCTCTCTATATATATATATATATATAATATATATATATATGGTGTTTTGGATAAATTTGATATACTTATGTTTTGTTATTTTTCATCTTAGGTTGGAGGTATTAATATCAGTTTGCCGCAGGTTCCGGAGCAGGATTGAGGCTGTGATTGACACTAATGCCGGTTATTTTGAGTGAAACTTGTTGACAGTGGTGTAGTTTCTGTGCCTATTGAATTTATTAATTTTTTTAGTTACCAAGCACTTTTTCTTTGTCCTTATGAAACTGTCAAATTTCTCCCGAACACCCTATATATATATATATATATAATTTATAATGAATAGAGAATGAAAAAATGAGAAAAGTATTGGCATGAAAAGGTGCTCAATGCTAATAAAGCAGAGCTGTTTATAATCAATAATAATAATAATTTTAAAAAGCCCAGGCATACAAAGGCGGACAACGTAAATGCGATCTCTGCTTGGAAGGAAAGTTGTGTATATTACAAAATACAAACAATAACTTGTAAAATAAGAGAAGTGAATTCGTTTCGAAATGTAGGCATTTGAACAAATTTTTACTGTGTCACTTACCACCCGACCGTAATTGATCCCTTAATTTTCGCTCTCCTTTAACTTCAAGTTATATATATATATATATATATATATATATATATATGCAATATAGAATGAAAAGAGAATGAATGCGAAAAGTATTGGCATATAAAGGCGTGTCTTTTAAAGCAAATCTGGAATTTATATTACCCTCGCGACACAGTTATCATGCAGTTCTCCGTGACCAGCAAGGATTTTGCCCACGCCCATGAACATTCTCTGTCGTACCAAACTGTTTTAACTTCTTTATAATGAACTGTAACGTACATATGTATGTCCGTCATTATCTGTGAGAAATGC
>CM042138.1:12398121-12413121 GCA_023376005.1 Doryteuthis pealeii | reverse complement strand
CACAACATCACAATATGTCCTGCCCCTCCTCACTAAGACAATGTCAACCCCGTGCACTTTTATCCTCTCTTCTCGTAATAATATCATTCAAAACATATTTTTTTACGAAGCAAAATATTATTGTACAAGATAATATCCACTTTCAGACATATCTCACGCACAACATACACGAGTAACCTGATACGACGTATTTCTTCGCAAGCATGCATTTATAACACATGAACTACTATTGTTAGCCCTGTGGTGGGTTTTAGAATACCCAACTGCCCCCCACTGGGCAATAACTATCATGTCATATCGTCTTGTCCGTCTGTAAGTGATCCGCTGGCCGGTGATGCTAAGGATAGAACCCTGTTGCTGAGCACGTCAGACAATGTAACACCCACTTTGCCCTTACCTTAGCCTAGACGAGACGTCGGAAGTTAGGCTTTCTTCGACCCAGTATATTCACTCTATATTAGCACCGCGCTGAGCGCATCGTGGGCCATACTTAACTCGAGCGTGCCATCTCGTGCGAGCGCGCGCTGAAGATGTCCTCTGCTGTTTATCAATTATCTCGGGACACTAGAAGACGTGGCTAATGTCTTCGTGTCATGGTATGACATAAACTCTTCTGAGGGAAAGTTCTAATCTGGAGCTCTAGAGGGATGTGTAGGTTAGGGAAAAAATTGCAGAGTGTCGAGAGTTTGTATTTGGATAACCCTAAATCAAAACCAAACAAGTAAAAAATAAGATAAATTTTTCGAAAGTAACTGTTAAAACTATCCGGTTGTAAAAAAACAGAATTAAATGTACAACGAAAGTAAATGAATATGAAGGAAACGTAGTACTTTTAAATTAAGTCGTGTAAAAGAAAAATGAAAACCCTGCCTGGTCGTAAGCTCTGAGTTATGTTATTATAATAAAGTCAATGACAATCAACTACATCCGCTGGGAGTGCAATCTCTCTGATCAGTGAACATTAATTACTAAGACAGCGACAACCTCTACTATCGGTGACGTGAATTTGGGGAGACAAGAAAAGAATTCTCATATTTATGACCTCAGTTTGATAGGTCCCATACTAAAGTTTCTTAACAAATTATAGTTTTTATTATAAAAAACAATAAAGCCGTCTGATGCCTCTACAACACAGCAGCCTTTCTAAAAAAATATTGAAATGTATTTATAGTAGCTGGAAATGTGTGATGGTAAGAAAAAGAAAAAACCGGGAACATGGATGGATGTACTTTCTTTCTGGTTCGAGTGAAAAATCCACACTCCACGAGAATGTTAACAGTGTAGGGGTGTTAGCAAGTTCCCGCACTAAGGTTGATTCCTCCTGCTTGAGCATAAGGTGCGTAATTCTTGTATCGGCATTGTTGCGCAGCGAGCCAGTACTTCTTTCCTTCAGCGATTTTCTATATCCCGGTTTCCCATCTCTCCCAACTGTTGACTAACTGATAAATATTTGTTTGGTGTGCCAAACTATCCCAACGTTGTTGCCATTTTTGTTTCATAAATCTTCTTTTATTTGCTTTCTATAATTTCATGATATCTTTCAAGTATAAATAGGATTAAAATCACAAAATAAAATTTTGGAAAATGTCAAAAAGTTGAGTTTGTCAAAGAATTTTAAACTTCTAAAAGCATTGTCTTAATTTTTAGTACACAAAAGGAGACGTGCTGTCCACGGGAAACTAAGACTAGAGGTACTTCAAAAAACAGTTGGTTCAAGGGGAAATCGGAAAAACTTTGTATAGCCTGCACCTATATAAGGAAAAGCAATTTACTATAACAGACAAAACACATTCCGATTCTTTAAAACCGGAAATTGAAGACGCACTGTCTACTCTGATCGAAGGTAGTATCTGTTAGGCTCCATCCATTAGTTAAATAGAAAAGAAATAGTTTAAAATATGTTTTAAAAAATTGAGACCTATCAAGAATAAATAAAAAAAAACGTATTTGGCATAAAACGTAACAAGTTCTTGACATGATATAAAATCCAACCAACCTCTCCGGTTTTTAAATCATTTTATTAAGATAAAGTTTACTAAACCTCATCAACACAAGTAAATTCAATTCATAAATTTAATATCTGACCGTTTTTCTTCTTTTAATCATATTTGGACTTAATATGTTCGTCAGTACTGAACTTCTTTCAAAGGCGACGCTTCACATTCGATGAACTTCCCAAGTGCTCATGAATGCAAGTGGACACTTACAGAATTGCCTAATCAATATCCTCTCGAAGAAACAAAGAACGAATAACATATTAGTTGAACAAGTATTACTCCGAATCATAAATAAAACAAAAGAATTATTTTATCGAAAAGCTTGTAGACTGAGACATTCACTGACAATTAGTTATCTTCAATTAGTTAATTAGAATTCTACTGTTCCACGAGCATTTCGCACGAATATAAGCAACAAAAAGACAATGCATTGTATTTATGTTATATAGACACATAATAAAATTAATCTAAATAATATTATACATGTATGAGACGCGTAAGAGAGCATTATACTGAAAAAACATGTCCTTACCCACAGGAGTGAATTAGATAATATAAAAAGTGTCGGCTATTACATATGTTCAACCGTGGTTTCAAATATAATCAGCGGGCGTTCCCCTGATGCTGTCCACCCTACGTTTGGACGTAGAATGCATCGACTTGCACTCTGACAGGAGGTAAGATCTCCAATGGGGCCAACTGTTGGCCGTGGGTGGCGACCCGTTGATGCCTTAAGACAGAACCCAGGTTTTATGAGCAGTCCATGACGTGCACTATTCCACTATGGTCCTTACTTGGGGCTAGACTTGCGGTCGGAGAGGCCCCCTCGATCAATCGGCCTGATTACGTAAAGCCCAAACACCTATATATTTCCCCAATCCTACTGCCCTTATGGCAAGCCCCAACGTTAGCCACAGCCTCTAGACCCATTAAAAACGTTGGGTGCCAATAAGGGCAGTAGGATTTGGGAAATCATAATAGGTGTTTTGCGGCTTTACGTTAATCAGCCGATTGATCGGAGGGGCCTCTCCGACCGGCCAAGTCTAGCCCAAGTTAAGGACCCATAGTGTGGAATATTGCACGTATGGACTGCTCAAAAACCTGGGTTCTTGTCCTTAAGCATACGGGTCGCCACCCACGGCCAACAGTTGGCCCATGGAGGAATCTACCTCTCTCAAGGATGCAGGCGCATGCATTTCTAACGTCCAAACGATAGGTGGGACAGCATCAGGGGAACGCCCTGAATATATTGAACCACGGTGAACATATGTAAATAGCCGACACTTTATATATCTAATTCACTTCCTGGTCGGGGTAAGAACATTTTTTCATAAACTCTTTACCGTCTCATACACTAATATATATATAGATTATTTTATTATTGTGTCCTATTATAAACATAAATACAATGCAATGGTCTTTTTGTTCTTAATATTCGTCGAATGCCAGTGGAACAGTAGAATTTTAACTATAACTACATTGAAGATAATCTGAGTTTCAGTGAATGTTTCTCAGTCCCTACAAATTGCTCTCTTCGATAAAATTCTTTTTGTTTTATTTTATGATTCGGACTAATACTTGTTCAAAATATGTTATTTCTTTTTTCTTCGAGAGATATGGAATTAGGCAATTCTTTGTGCCACTTGCATTTCATAGCACTTGGGAGAGTTCATCGAATGTGAACGTCGCCTTTTGAAAAGTAGTTCAGTACTGACGAAAATTTAAGTCCAAAAGTGATAAAAGAAAGAAAAAACGTCAGATATTTAAAATTTATGATTGAATTTTACTTGTGATGAGTTTAGTGAAACTTTATCTTAATAAAATGATTTAAAAACCGAGGTTGGTTGGATTTTATATCATGTCAAAACTTGTTACTTTTATGCCAAATACGTTTTTTTTTTATTTATTCTTGATAGGTACTCAATTTTTTAAAACATATTTTAAACTATTTTCTTTTCTATTTAACTAATGGATGGGAGCCTAACAGATACTACCTCTCCGGATCAGAGTAGGACAGAGCGATCTTTCAAATTTTCCGGTTTAAAGATCGGAATGTGTGTCTGTTATGGTGTAAATTCTTTCCTATATATAGTGAGCTATACCAAACTTTCATTTCCCTTGAACCACTGCTTTTTGACTTACCTCTAGTCTTAGTTTCAGTGGACAACACGTCTGCCTTTTGTTACTAAAAATTAAGACAATGCTTTTAGAAGTTTTAAAATTCTTTGACAAAACTCAACTTTTGACATTTTCCAAATTTATTTTTATTTTAATCCTATTTATACTTGAAAGATTATCATAATATAAAAAAAAACAAATAAAAAGATTTATGACAAAAAATGGCAACAACGTTGGATAGTTGGACACCAAACAAATTATTTATCAGTTAAGTCACATTGGAAGAATGGGAACCGGGGATATAGAAAATTCTGAGAGGAAGAATACTGGCTCGGCTGCACATTGGCCATACAAGACTTACGCACTCTTATGCTCAAGCAGGAGGATCAACCTTAGTGCGGACTTGCTAAACACCCTACACTGTTAAGATTTCCTCATGGGTGTGGAGTTTCACTTCCCAACCAGAAAGAAGTAAAATCCTATCCATGTATCCCGGTGTTTTCTTTTTTCTTACCTCACCATTTCAGCTTACTATAAATACATTTCAATATTCTCTTGAAGGATTACATGCTATAGGGTACAAGGTAGGGGTTAGACGGCTTTAGTTGTTTATAAATTAAAAAAACTATAATTGTTTAAGGAAACTTTTAGTTGGACCTATCAAACTGTCAAAATTATAAGAATTTCTTTCTTGTCTCCCCAAATTCCACGTCACCTGTAAAAAATCTTGGTTAGAGAAAGAGCACGGGTGTCCCGTTTGTAGATATGACTTAACTAAAATTGTGATATTCGAAAACTGTGCCTGATTTTTATTTGAAACACACTCATTGTTACTTGTTTTATTGATTATACTTTATTTTTTTTGGTTTTTCTTTTTTCTTTTACACACTTAAATTGAAAAGTACTCCGTTCCTTCCATATTCTTTTACTTTTCGTTGTACATTTAATTCTTTTTTTAAAGGATATTTTAACATTACTTTCGAAATTTATCTTAATTTTTTTAACTTTTTGGTTTTTGATTTTAGGGATTTCAAATACAAATCTCGACCTCTGCAATTTTTTCCCTACTACACATGTCCCCTAGAGCTCCTTTAGAACTTCTCCATCAGATAGAGTTAATGTCATTCCAGGATACTAGCGACACTCAGCCACTGTCTTCTTCATCATATTGGATAAATGAGAATTTGGGTTTGCCATAAGGGTATTATGCTGGAACAATCGTATAGGTGCTAGGGATTGAGCTACTAGTTGACTGGTCGAAGAAGGCCTATCGATCTCTCGTCTAGGTAAGTAAGGGCAAAAGGGAGTGACATGTCATGGACTGCTCAGCACGGGTTCTATCCTTAGGCATCACCGGCCCCTATCCACGGCCAACAGGTGGCCCTATTGAGTTATGCTCAGTTGGAGCAGTTGGTGCATTCTAAAACCCCCACCGACAGGAGCTAACAATAGTAGTTCAATGTGTTTATAAAAATGCATACTTGCGAAGAAAATCCGTCGTATCAGGTTAGCATAGAATACGCCGATAAGTACTTGGAAAGAACATCTTCAGGCGTCTTGTACAATAATATTTTGCTTCGTAAAAATATGAATTTGAGGATATTATTCAATCAAGTAAAATGCAGGGTTCTTTGATTTTGTAGGTGACAGTTGCACCGCCTGTCTATCTGCTGTTTCTTTGTTGTTTAGATTTTTTTCGACCATATCTTTTAAAGAGTTAATGATAAGTAATGAAGTTATTGTTTCTGATGGTTTTCGAAGGGTCAGCTGGAAGTGCAAGATCTTCAATGCCCCAGGTAACTGTTTGCACCGCTTTAGTCTATCTATCTACCTATCTCTCTCTCTCTCTCTCTCTAATATATATATATATATATAATATATATATATATAATATATTATATATTTTATATATTCAATGGAGGAATCAAAAACAAAAAAGTTTTTTTATTATTTAAATTACGGGAAGCGGATATTACAACCAGCTGTTTCTTGCTGGGAAAGCACATCAGGTAAGACGAAACGTTCCTTTGAAAATGACAGAATTGTGTTAAATGTCAAATGTGTGCGTTTTTTTTTTTTTTTAACTGTATTCTCGTGTTCGCTCGTCTCTCTGTGGTGAGAATGTTTCTTTTACTCTATTGCGTTATTTTTGTTTGTGGTATGGGTATTGATGTCATATACTATAATATATATATATATATATAAGGTATTATAATTTGCTTAGAAGCATTGTTTTATATTGTTTTGTTGGTTATTTTTGAAGGCCATCACAATACAAGTGTAAAGAAAAAGAGAAGGTAACTATGGTGTTGTTTGTTAACCTGTGATTTATTCTTAATACTTCGAGATAAAAAAATCTCTTCAACAGAGATCTCCAAAACTGAAAATGTTACTAGTGACTGGTCATTTGTTCTGTCTCGTGCCTTTCCAAACTCTGTGTGTGTGGGGGGAGGATGTTTGTTCATATATGTGTGTGTGTGTGTGTGTGTGTGGTGTGTGTCTTATGCGTGTGAGCCGACTTCAGTTTTGGTTAATATTCCCATATATATATATATATATATATATATGTTTGAAATACATTATAGTTTAGTTACATATATATATATATTATATATATATTATATAATATATAATATATATCATATATAATATGTATGTATGTATTATCCAAAACAGAACATTGTTTTTCTCCTATGTGCAAGTTTTGCAATGATGTTATCGATAGTAAATATTCCCTGTATCCTTTAAAATCCCTTTAAAAGAAAAATTCGAAGAAAGCCAAAAAATATAAGTTCAATTCAGTGGTGTGTGAAATATTGGCCATGTAAAGTCCATTCGTCCAGAAGAGAAATGATCCAATTGAGGAACCATCCCACACCAAAAAATACCATCTGCACTCTCCCAATCACGGTACTAAAATTTCGCACATAAGACATACTCCATTTTCTAGACTCATATATATAATTCATATCTGCCGGTTATATTCATCTCCACTGACCTTTATGTGCGTACACCTGGAAACATTTTCATATGCAACTTTCTCTCTCTCTTCTTCTCTCTCTCTCTCTCTCTCTCTCCTCTCTCTTCTCTCTCTCCTCTCTCATTTATCCTTACTCTTCTCTGTTTCTATATGTGTAACCATCCAGCGTTCATTGTATGTCCATGTGTGAGCCTCTATATTAGTCTCTCGTTTCTCCTTCGTGGGGCACCCCGTAAAAAGAATTATATATGTAAAATATTATTCCCGGGCCAAACAATCCTAATTAATCACTGTGTATTCCTCGTACTCTCTCTCTCTCTCTGCTCTCTCTCTCTCTCTCTCTCACCCAATCTTACGCTCAGCACCTCTCCCTGTTTCTCTTTTTCTCTGTCTCTGTCTTTCTCCCTCTCTCTCAGCCTCTCGGTCTCTCTGTCTGTCTGATTCTCCCTGTCAACCTGTCTCTGGTCTGTCCGTCTGTCTGTCTGTGTATCTCTCTCTCTCTCTCTCTCTCTCTTTTTCCTCTCTCTCTCTCTCTCTCTCTCTCTCTCTCTCTCTTCTCTCGTTCTATCTGTCTCTCTCATATATATGTGATGTGTGTTGAGTGAGTAAGAGAGAGAAGAGAGAGAGTGTGTGTGTAGTGTGTGTGTCAAGTGCAAGTGCACGTATGCAATTCTGATTTAACGACTGTATTTCTCTTTGCACTCACCCTCTCTTCTCTCTCTCTCTCTCTCTCCTCTCTCTCACACTCTCTCAGTCTCTTCACCCCATTCTCTATCTCTCTCTTTACGTATGTTGTTTGGCTATATGTCTCTCTGTCTCTGTCTCTGTCTCTGTATCTCTGTCCTCTCTTTCTAGTTTCTTTAAACATTTTCTCTCCCCATTTTGATAGTATATATTATATACCTAATATAGATATATAATCATATATATAATATATACTAGTATGTATATATGGGGCAACAAGTAAAAATGTTAAGATTGAGAAATCAATACTTATATTTAGTTTTTTAAAAGAAATACCAAAAATTAACGTCTCACTGTTTACACAAGTATAAGGCCGTCATATATATATAATTATATAATATATTATATAATATACCATATAAATTATATTATACTATATATATATATATATAGAATTATATGATATAGTGGATTATATATATGAATATAGTAATATGCGAATAATACTATAGTATATATATATATAAATATGAATATATATATATATGAGTTCATATTTATATATATAATATATACAATATGAATATATATATGGTATATATAACTATATATATAATAGTATATTATATATATATATATAAATATTATATATATATAAATGGAAATGAATACTTATATATACATATGTAAATATGAATATATATATATAAAATTATGAAATATATTAATATATATGAATATATATATATATAAATTGAATAATATATATAAATTTTATAATATTATTATAATTATAAAATTAAATATTATAATAAAATATGAATATATAAATAGTGTATATATACTATATATAATTATATATATATATATAATATATATATACATTCTAAAGTGGATATAAAAAATGTGTTAAGTGCACATTTAACCTTGAACTCATTAGTATTTCATCCTCAATATATATATTATTATATAATATAATATATATATATAAATATATATATATTACTATATTATATATATATTTATATATATAGTCAATAACTAAATTTTTCGTACACCATCATTTTATCAAAATCTAATTATCGTATAATGCCGTGTTTTTCTATGTTAAGAAGCACCAACAAAGAAATACGAAGATCGAATTTTCAGAACAATAAGTAAAATAAAATAAAATTTGACAGCGCGAATTACTGCTTATCGGCAAAAGCAAAATTATTCTAACAGTCGAAAATGTCGTTTTAAATGTATTGGTTTATGTAAGTATAAGTAAATTTACATTAATTATTTATGTGGTAGACCTTTTCGAACCATTTATTCTGTAGATATATTTGTGTATATCCAGTAAAGAACCATCACCGCGTGCTTAAGATTGCACCATTCTTATTCTACTTAACACACGAGGGGAAGAGAAAGGACTTAGCGGTTGACTTATAGACGGAGAATTCATTAAACTTCCATAAAGAAGTTACAGCCCTATTGAACCCAATAGCTATACCAAAAATAATAATAACTTCTTTACAATGACTGCTATTTACACAGTAGCTTGCAACACAACCAATCCTCATCAGATGACATTCTGGTTCAGGATGTTTTCGGGCCGAAGCATCATTACCAGTAAACCCAGGACGCCCTTTGTAGAGCACAAGTCCAGTTTAGACAAAAAATTGCGAGTTTGAGTTGGCAATAAAACCCCCGACATCCGACCTTGTGGGAAATCACAATCCGTTTCTAGACACATTGTTCACGTAGGTCTTCATATTTTCAAAACTTCCGCTGATGGGTCCATCCAGATTTCTTCAAATTGGAACTGTTAACCCCCCCCAACCCTATAGAAACCGGATAAAAGAAAAACTATCTTTTGGTTAAGACCACAATGGCCATATCAGGACGCTGGGCGCTTAAGGTTATTTCAGTTGGAAAAAAACGAAAGCTGATGTTCCAAGTCGCATGCAATGTGCCAGCTGTGGCGCCGTCAAATATAGATGACACGTGCCTATTTTCACGCGAAAGTTCGAAATGTTCCTTCTTTAACTAAATGTATTGCTTTGTTGATTTTTATCAGATTTATTTGCAGTTCTCACAACCTATCTTTCGGACGTCTCCGCAACTATTTTCGAGGACATCATTTTGTGTCCCCATGTTTAGCTTCTTGAGGCATACCTCGCATCCCGGTGAAGAATATGTTTCAGGCTAGCGTTTCCCACATGCTTTGCATCAGGTCTGGACGTAGCTAAGCCCCATTAACGTATATGTACATAGCTATACCTATTATACCTATTGTATATACATATATTACATGCTATATACTAGTATACCTATATGTATAAGCTATACCTATATACCTATATGATATATAGCTATACTAGTAGACTATATTGTATATAGCTATACCTATATACCTATATGTATATAAGCTTATACCTATATACCTAATGTACATTAGATTACTTAATACCTATATGTATATAGCTATACCTATATACCTCATACCTATATACCATATGTATATACCTATACCTATATACCCAGTATGATATGTTGTTGTACATCCTTCCTTCTATTAAAAACGATGGCGTAGTGTGCACAATTCTTTTATTATCCGCAACTGCCACCGATGTGGTGGGCTGAAAAATCCAATTTTTAGTGGCAAGTCTCTGGTGCTGATGCCAACAAACAGTGATGCTTGCTGGAGTGGCTGTTTGTCTCTATTTCCTTTTAGCTCTCTTTTCCGGGCGGTCTTCTTTCTGCTCATTTTCAGCTATTCGTCACATGTTTGACGAAGAGTGGCTAATGTCGGCCTTCTGCACCAAGTGGCTGGGTGTTGAATGGCTGTCTTCCTGGTCCTTCTTGTCAGTTTACATATTTTTAAAGCGGCAGGCGTGGTCACCTCGATACCTGTCGGGTTTGCTTTTACTAATTTGCCATACAATTGCGGTCCTGTGTTGGATCCGGCGTTTGTCCATACTCCGATTTGTGATCAGCCAGGCAGGCATCTCTCAACAATAAGACGGACATACATATGTACGTTACAGTTCATATTAAGAGTTAAAACAGTTTGGGTACGGACAGGGGAATGTTCCTGCGTGGAAAATCCTTGCTGGTCACGGAGAACTGCCTGATAACTGTGCTTGCGAGCGTATATATAATTCAGATTGCTTTAAAGAACGCCTTTATATGCCAATACTGTTCTATTCATCTCTATTAATTCTCTCTCTCTGTCCTGTCTGTCTGTCTGTCTGTCTGTCTGGTCTCTCTCTCTCTCATCTTCTATAATATATATATATATATACATATATATATAGTAGGGGTTCCGGATTAAACTTTGACAGTGTTCATAAGACAAAGAAAAGGTGCTTGGTAACTAAAATTGAATGAATTGTACCATAAATTCAATAGGACGGAAACTACACACTGTCAACAAGTTTCACTCAAATATAACCGGCTTTATGCGTTCAATCACAGCCTCATCCTTCTCCGAACCTCGGCAGACTGATATTAATACCTCAACCTAGGAGAAATATGAACAAAACATAAATATATCCAAAACTTATCCAAAACACCATTATATATATTATATATATATATATATTAGCGAGAGAGAGAGAGAGAGAGAGAGAGAGAGAGTGAGGAGAGAGAGAGAGAGAGAGAGAGAAAAAAAGAAAGAGAGAGAGCGTGTATTCGTGGACATTGCTGAGTGATACCGATGTATACAATCTATATGACGATGTAATACTATATGGAAGGTTAGTCGCAACATATCCCAGAGCTCCAAATTGACCTCACCTAGATGCAGGATATATATATATATATATATATAATATATATATATATATATAGTATATATGAAATTTTTTCTTGTATTTGAAGAACTGGAATTAAATTGCTCGAAATTACGGATTGTACAAGCTGTATTTATTAATTCATTATATTGTTATAATTGTACAATGCATTTAGGTACGAATGCTTACCATTGTTTCAAGCAGCACGTGTAGTCAACTTATCATTCAAGACAACCCTTGGACAATAAGTGGCTTAACCGTTGCTTGTAAACCAATAGTAGCAATGAACACCTTAATATATTGATACACTATAATGAATATATATATATATTAATATATATATATATATATTGGTCCAAGTGATTAGGCGCTACTCGAGTTTCACCATCGGTGAGATCATCGGGTTAACCCCACTGTGTGATTGATTGTAGACAATATATATGTTATGTGTCTTTTGCTATGAACGGTACATTATACAACTATATATAACGCTTTTTGGAATTTAAATTTCGAAACATTTGACTTTGGTTTTTTCAAGGTTCAAACATGTAAACATGTAAAATATGTACCGGTTCCTATAGCAAAAGACACATACATATAATTGTCTTACAATCAATCAACATCTGTTCACACATGGAGTTAACCCTGAAGATCCTCAAACATGGTGAATCCGAGGTACGTTTATTTTCAAAAACCTTGGGGGAACCTTATATTTAAAAATAAAATTTGCTCACAATGTAGTTGAGCACTTTTTTATTTTGTTACAATCACTTGCCTTACCTTTATGAGACTTCACATCAACTCACCGGTAAGTCATCTTTTCATAATATATATAATATATATATATATATATAATACGTATATATTTATATATATTACATATATATATATAATAATATATATTATATATATATATTAGAGAGAGAGAGGAGAGAGAGAGGGTAGGGATATATATATATATATGTTCAATTCATGACCCGACGCCTGTGGAATCACATAGCGCTATACCCTTGGAAGGGTTATGAATCAATTCTCCTCCAAGCTATGGTAAATATCATTCAGAACTAGACTCTTTAACCATGGCTATGTACCAGTCTAGAGAAGGGAAACTCTTTGGGGGAATTCAACCTGCTAAACTCCGGCTTAGAATATTGACTTGCTGTCGCATCTTGTCGTCGGAGGGGTTGTAAATTATATTATAATTTTTAGTATATATAATATATACTATATATATAAAGATAATATAAAGAGTGTGTGAGAGAGAAGAGAGAGAGAGAGGAGAGAGAGAGAGAGAGAAGAGGAGAGAGAGAGAAATTGCATTGGTTAAAAACGTATATAGAATCGATCAGGTGTGTTCTTTGAAACATTTTGTTTACATTATATTTATTCATATGTACTGAATAATAAAAGATGCTCACTTATCCTTTCTGCTTAAGTACTTTCTATAGGATATAACATAGAATAAAATCGAACACAGATTTAGTTTAAGACATAGAAATCTTCACTGTTAACTCAGAGAGAAATAACTTAATTTTATATTTTTTCTTTTATGTACAAGAACCACTTCGAAAAATATCTTAGTATTCAGATGGTAATTCAAATAGCCTTTTGTCTTTATTCAATTCAAAATCTCTAACCATTCTCATCAACCAACAAAGAGAATAAATATTTACGAGAATAGTAAGGATCTTAAAAGCTCTTGAGCTTTTTACATTTGCTAATTATTTTTATTTACTTTTACTTTTTGTGTATTGATATCACTAGATTTTCCACATACAATTGGAAATCATAATTTTCTTGCATTTTTTTATTCAATATAATTCCGTTTTCTACTTCCATTTACTTCTTTGTTTATCCTTTTATTCATCAAGTGGACAGCACTTGTATGTTTCATTAGTGAAAAACACTGAGTCAATATTGAGTAAGTGCCAAAAAGATGAGCAGCGTATATATTGATGGTTGTTCGTGTATTGAAATTAATTTGTTGTTACATATTTCATAATTTGTTTGGTTTGGTTTGTTATTGTTTTACGGCATATTAACCTCAGTGGGTCATTTAATGCCGATAAGTTTTGAAATAAATCAATCTTAATGGATCAATACAATTTTTTTATTGATACATTTTCTATTAAAACCCATAGATGGGACCCTAACAGGTGACTACCATCGGTCAAGTCGACAGGGAGCAATGCGTGAATGAAGGGGTGTCCCATTCCCCAAGCTCCAAAACGAACGCTCACCATCAAATAGAGCATTTAACGTCATTCCAGGAGCATGTCAGACCCCAGCCATCGCCTTCTAGCACCCATATGATAAAAAGGGGTTTTAAGGGGGCTTGCCATAAGGAGCAAATGGTGGGAAAATCATTATAGGTGCTAGGCTTGACGTGACAGCCGATTTGATCGGAGGGGGCCTCTCTGACCGCCCGTCTAGCCCAAGATAGGGCCAAAGTGGGAGTAGTTGCATGCATGAACTGCTCATCCACCTGGGGCTCTATCCTTAAGCATCACGGGTCGCCACCCCACGGCTAAAGGGTTGGCCCCCATGGGGGAGTCTTATCCCTCTCAGAGGTTGCAGTCGGTGCATGTCTAACGCCCCAGCGACAGGGCGGTTTCATATTTTTGTTTTCTCATTCAATCTTACAAGTGTATTACAGCATCGTATTTTAGTTTCTCGTTTATTTTTGATGCTGTTTCTGTTTATAAAATATTGGTTGGTTGGGTGGTTGGTTGGTTGGATTTTATCGGCAAGTATAAACACTGTTGGGTTTTTATGGCCATTCCTTAGCCTTCAAGGCAAGATGTGCTTGTCAGCAGAAACATCCTTGTAATCCTCTGCGTATAGAATACACAGTATTGTAAGCTTTCTTTCGTAATGGTTGCAAATATACTGTGAATAATAATTGTTTTAAGTATTATCAGCCGAACATTATGGTTGTTAATTGGCGAAGGGAATAGAACACGTGAACCTCGCTAGTCTTAAATTCAGGTGGGGATTGGAAGGCACACCTTTTTTATATAGACAAAATGTCCAAACAAATCATTTGGCCTTTTTTTCATTCCTTGTTGCATATTCAATATTTAACTCATTATTATTTAAAATCCATGTTTCTGTCTAATTCACCCATAAATGCTTTCGTGGTTGACTTTTAACGCATTGTCAACACTTGTGGATTTTCTATGACGAAGACGAACTTGTTTTCATTTCCTACAACACATTATCTAAATATCATCTTTTTATTTAAACCATAACAGAGTACTACCACGGGTCAGAGTGAATCTGGGAGTATTTGTGTATGAAGGGTATTTCCAATATAACCAAGTGCTCCCAGAATTGTGACCTCACAACTCGATAAAATTAACGACATACCCATGACATCTAAGACTCAGACCACCACTTTCTTTTATTCATTATTTTCTCTTCCAGTCCACTTCTATTGTTT
>CM042138.1:12380148-12398021 GCA_023376005.1 Doryteuthis pealeii | reverse complement strand
ATTTTTGTGATAATTGTTTATTTCTAGTCATATCGAACATTCCTTTTTTTCTTTCTTCGTCTTTTTTATTTATATTACACTGCAGGGGTTTTCATTCATTCTTTTCTTCTGAATTTTAAATGATGATAATTCCATTTTTATTATTTTATTCCTTGTTTTTCTGTATTTTATATTGTTCCAACTTAAATTTCAAGTGTCATAAACTGTCATCTACATATATAATCTGTAGTAAGAAGAATTAGTTTCTTCTTCTTCTTTCTTCTTCTTCTTCTTCTTCTTCTTCTTCTTCTTCTCTCTTGATACATTTCTACTTCCTCTTCTTCTCAATATGGTTCACTTCTTCTCGATATGTTTCTCTTTTCAGTGGTTCACTGGAGGCTAAGCGACAGCAGGTCTCCTCAGTTTCTAGGACTTTTCTGAGCATTCTAGCCTATCTTCACATTGCTGTAGTTTGGATGGTTTCGATTCTTCCTCTGATTTCCAATTCAGCCAATTTATTTTCCAGATATTTGGGGACCGTTCCAAGGGCACCAATTACCACTTGGACAAACTTCACCTTCAATTTCCACAGTTTATTATTATTAATTATTATTATTATTATTATTATAAAATGATTATTATTATTATTATTATTCGTCGTAGTAGTAGTAGTGTTTAGATATTTTGTCAGATCACACGCATATAAGAATATATCATTTATTCATAATTTTATGCTAAATTCATTTGATTTCTATATGTACACATATAAAATGCAATGGACACACACACCTACTCATACACACACATACACTCACAGGTATATATATATATATATATATATATATATATATATATATATATATATATATATTACGCGCGCACACACACACACATATATATTATATGTATATATACACTACACACACATAGATTTAAGTACAATTTATAATATAGATATATAATATATATATATAGAGAGAGAGAGAGAGAGGGGGGAGAGAGAAATCTATACTTGTGTGTGTGGTCCTTGTGTCCGTGATGTTAGCCTTTGAGTCATTTATGCCAATGACGCACCCTACTATACACCACTTCACGTCACACACAGTATAGTCAACCTTATGCTATATATAATATATATATATATATAATATAGTATTACGCGCGCACACACACACACATATATATATATATGTATATATACACATACACACCAAATAGATTTAAGTACATATATATATTAATATATATTATATATATATATATATATATATATATATATATATATATAATATTTATATAGAGAGAGAGAGAGAGAGAGAGAGAGAGATGGAGAGTGAGAGAAATCTATGTGTGTGTGTCCGTGTGTAGCCTTGAGCTCATTTATGCCAATGAATATATCTTTAATATAAAAGGAAAATAGATTTTCTGACATTACGGCTGATCAAATTCAATGATAACATTCAATATCATTCCAATAAAAAGAAATCAGCATGCTGTCTTCTTAAATGATATAAAACCCTTCAAATATCGTTCGTGTATACGTTTCATTTTGTTTGTTTATCTTATATTTTTTCTAATAGTATAGAAAATGTTGGATAGTGATAAAATAGACGTGAAGGTCAGATCTGTCGTAGATGCAGGCAGAATGCTGTTTTGTTGTCAAATTAAAATCTAATTTTCTTTTCCTTTTTTTTTTTCAGGGTATTTTTTATTTCTTTGTTTCTGTATCATACTACCTTTGATTATTGACTTTTATTTATTTTCATTTTTATTTTGTATTTTTTATTTTTTTCTTTTTCAGGCTTGTCATCTTTGATGTAAATACGCAATTAGACCTCGTTAAAATGCAAAGTTAGATTTCAAACATAAGGTTCTTAGACATACTTAGCAAATATATGCACCCTCCGGGTGCAAGTATTTAAGTTTTAATGTAATAAAATATTTTATTAAATTAGAAAGGCTAATGAAACTAAATTAAGAATACAGATAAAAATATTTGAAACAGAGGGAGTATAATAAAGATTTAAAACAGAGGAGTATAATAAAAAAGATTTGAAACAGAGGGAGTATAATAAAAAAAGGAACAACTGAAACTTACTCTTCCATCACTCTCGTCTTTCATTGTTATTTTTTCTAATTTAAGTATTAGTTATAAGAGGAAGTAAAGAATAAAATGACAGTTATTTTATCTTGTTAATGGATTCATTTAAGATTCTTGAAAGATTTTGCTTATATTCATTAAATAAAACCAAACAGTTTAGATCAATAATACTAAGCACATATTTATTAAATTTGATTTTTTTAATATTATTATGCAAATTAGCCTTTCCGTTCAACTGTAAACCGCTATTGTTGTATATATAAATATAATTGCATGTTATCAGTACGTAGACATAGTTAACAGTATTAATAATGTTAGACAATATTTATTAATAATTGAGATTTAGAAAAAATAAATCATGGATAATGTGATGTAAATAACTAAGGGAATTGTGACTTGAGTAGGAATATAGTTTCGGTTACAGACAGAAAAACACACAATCTCCATTATAATAAGATGTACAAGATACAAGTAATCTACTGTTACATTGTCCACATGTTTAAAGAAAGTCTGAGAATCCAGACTTGGTAAGTGGTTTAAATAGCAGGTTGGGCTATTCTACTATGTGGCATGGTCAAGTCTATTTCCAGGATTTTGATTGGCTGGTGGTTTTAGTATATATATATTTTTATCCACACACTAAGCGCGTGTTGTAATGATTAAAGTCATGGGAAATGGACTCGTCTCCCCGAGTTCAAATCCTGGACGTGGTAATTGCATTTCACTTAGCGCTAATACCCTTGGGAAAGGTATGAATCCTACTCTCTCTCCAACTATGGGTAAATACCAGGGCAGACTGGGTTCTTTAACCATGGCTAGGTAACCAGTCTAGGAGAAGGAAAACTCTGAATTCAAACCTGTTGAACTCCGCTTAAGAAATTGACCTTGCGTCGTATCCTGCTCGTGTGGAGGATTGGTTAAATATATATATATATACTGAACACTTGACCATGTTCTCTCAGTTGCTACAGAGTGTATTCAGTTACTCTTTGTCTTTATTTTGTCTGGTGACTGGACGCTAGTAACAGCCTTCCTGTTAAGGTGAGTATGGTGTTCATTCTACAGAAATTAGAACTCTGCTGACCGATACTAATTTTATCGCCGTTAACCGTTAGGACACACGTAACTTCATTTACATTTAAGCTACGGTTTTCTTTCTTATCAATTTTCTTATTTTATGAGGTACTGATTGTCGCCTTCAATCAATGTCTTGTCGATGTAATATCAAGTGTAGACACCATATATCAGTATTCATAAGTAAAGTCGTCGGGGTGGCCTAAAGTCGGTATCAGCCAGAGCGAGGGAGTCTATCCCCGTTTTACTAGCGCTAGACCAAGGAGATTGTTTTTGCATCTGAGGTGGAGCGCCACACCTACCATCAGCTCCTTACTCGACTGATCTAAACCGGCCCTCTATTAGTATTCATAAAAGGGTAAGATCACAACTTAAAGAATAATACTAGTATCAAGCACATTTTTCCCTACTCAGTAACTGCTTGCAATAAAACATCTGTGCTTAGCCTACTTCTGAAATGATACTGCTATATCGTTGTTAGGATTTTTGTGGCCACTTTTAGGCTGCAGGTGTAAGCACTTTACTGTAGAGATTCCTTGTGTTCCTTAGTGTTATGCAGGATCCTTGTGTTCCTTAGTGTTGGACAGAATCCTTTTGTTGTTCCTGTGGGAAGAATCATTGATTGTTCCTCGGTGTTCGGCAGAATTCGGTTGTTCCTTAGTGAAGAATCCTTGATTGTTCCGCAGATTCGTTGGTTGCTGACCCGTTCGTCAGTGTCAAATACGTGCAAATGAACGTCTTTCAAAATCGTGTTAATAAATTACAAATAGCCACGTATTCGAGCGTGTTGATTGGTTGGCTTTAATCCATGCGTCCACACAGAGTCTATAAGTTTACGTGGTGGGCTACAGCACACATTATATGCAAAACAATCCAACAGGGTAGGCTAGTTGGCTAGAACAATTAAAACAAGTAAAATTGTTAGGTTAATCTATTGAAGAAACTAACCTATCGTAATCTGAATTCATGTAAGTTAACTCCAATTGAAACAGGAAGAAATCAGAAATTCCTTTATATGAATATGAGAGTGTTGCACTATTTTGTATATAAGCCATGCTGTAATCTACCACTCAGATTTATAAACTAACCGAGGTCGCGTGGTTTAAACATCAGCCAATCAACATCCCGAATACTCGGCTGGTTAACTACTTAATCGCTGATACTGACAGACGTCCATTTGCAATCATTGACGAAGGACCGGCAAGACTGAGGAACACTAAGGAACAACCAAAGGATTCTTCACTAAGGATCGCGCTCTACTTAACACAAAGATCTCCACTTGATTGAAGCCTAAATTATGGCAAAAAATCGTAACTACACAGTGGTTTGTTTATAGTAGTGAAGGCTTGTGTTGGACCATCCGCCCTTTTTGGCACAGCCGATAAGAAAGAACTGGTGCACAAGAATGCCACAAACTCAATCAACGACAGACCTCAGGATTTTCAAATTCAGAGTTTTCCTTCTGCTAGATTGGTTATGTATCCAAGGTTAAAGAGCCCAGTCTGTCCTACTATCTTAACCATAGATGGAGGGAGAATATATGAATTCATACCTTTCCCAAAATATTAGCGCTATGTGAAATGCAAACAGCCTTGTCAAGGGTTTGAACTCGGGTCGACGAGTCCATTTCTGAGGACTCTAATCATTATGCCTCGCGCCTCCATGTGCCATACTGACAAGTGCACTAACGTTTTTGAATGTCTCTACAGTGAAATACGCCAGCCGAGTTAACACAATATTTCTCGAGTGAGTTTGATATACAGGTAGGTGTCGCTTGAAATGCTTCTACACAACGTCTGACTTCGTGTGCGTATGAGGTCCCCTAAGATTATATTAATAGGTAGGAACAGAAATCTTTAGCGGAAAATCGATAGCTGAGATATAATTTGCATAAAATGTATTTTTATCGTCAAAATATCGTCGTCCTAAAACGTTACATACCGTAATTCATAGCAGGTGATGAGTGTAAAATATAAATGCATTTAACCAAAGCCAGAAGCACAAGATTAAGAAATGCATTTCGATTATAACTAAAAATAACACACCTACACACATACATATATATATTATTTATTCATAAATATCCATACACACTTATTTATATGTATTCATATATGTATGTATATGTCAGTTTGTGTGTTTGGTAAAGAAAAAGGCTTAGATATCAGTCATATCCACAGTATAGATCTATTCCACCCATATAATATAGGATTCTTCAGACTGTTAAACTTTTAAAAAGAATTGGAAATGCACTCTCTCTCTCTCTCTCTCTCTCTCTTTCTCTCTCTCTTTTCTCTCTCTCTCTCTCTCTCCTTCTCTCTCCTTCTTTTCTATATAATATATATATATTAATATATATTATATATATATATATATATATATATATAAAGAGAAGGAGAGAGAGAGAGAGAGAGATCATAAAATGGGTACAAGAGAAACCTACTCGAGTTTCACCATAAAGATCTTCAGGGTTAAATCCACTGGAGTTAATCGAGGTACTGATTAATTGCAGTCGATCACATGTGTGTGTTCATTGTATTAGAGAGTTTGTTACTAAGGATAACGATCGTAATTTTCCATCGTGCCCATATTCACTGGTAAGTCACTTTTTATCTTTATAAATACACACACACACACACACACACACACAAACACACATATATATATATATAACACATATACATATATATATAGATATATATATAATTGGAGAAGAAAAAAGAATTAAAATCTACCATTGCGCGGTTATACATCTATTTATATATACATATATGTAGGTAAATTATGTAGTTTTTCGTATTCTTAAATAGATGGTGCTCAATATTATTGATAGAGCATATGTATATCAAATATAGGGTAATGTACTCATATCTTCTTTTGTGTGTGTTTACTTTCACGTCCACATAACATAAATTCGTTATTCGTTTCTCTGTATTTCTTTGTGCATATTCTTAAATGAAGTAGTCATACGTTTTTTTCCTATACACACAAAACTTTATGAGTTCTCTTGTCAAATTACTTACCGTCCTCCAAATAAAAAAATGCATTTTTTTTTGGCCAGATGTACACAGACAACACACACACGATTAACAGTGATTTCTTTGTTTTTATACTTATCTATTTTTAATGCGACCTTTACTTTATTTGAAATAAAAAATGTATATTGAATATACCTCGAAACTATACATTTTTGTTATTACATACGAATATGGACACACGTAAAAAAATACTTAGCCGTGAAAATTACATGAGAGATATTTCTAAACACCGTCAATTTACTGTCTTTGAATTTCAGATGAAACTATTTTTTATTATTTTATATAAAAACGTCAATTTATTCGATACTTATACGTCGTTAGATATCCTTTGATCAAGACCTTCAATTTTATTTCTAGGTCTCTATACTTAGATTTGCATAAAATGTTATTTCAAAGAATCAGTTTGGGAAAAAATAACCTTTGTATTATAAGGGGATAGATTATCGTTTGAAAATTCTAAAATAACTTCAGATTCAAGACATCTAGTAGACGATCCGTCAAGCCGTTGGATGCTCGTAATAAGGGCGGTTCTTGACGATAGTGCATCCATATAGCAAGGGTTTGAAGGACTATCATTCATTTGAATTTTACAAGAGGGTTTACTCTAGCTTTGACAGAATTGGTATTTAACGGAATTCATATATATATATATTATATATATATATATATTTATATAATATATATATATATATACTAGCAAAATATATGCACCTTCGGGTGCAAGTATTTTAAGTTTTTAATGTAATAAAATATTGTATTAAATTAGAAAGGCTAATGAAACTAAATAAGAATACAGATAAAAAGATTTGAAACAGAGGGAGTATAATAAAAGATTTGAAACAAAGGGAGTATAATAAAAAATGAAACAACTGAAACTTACTCTTCCATCACTCTCGTCTTTCCTTGTTATTTTTTCTAATTTAAGTATTTAGTTAAAAGAGGAAGTAAATAATAAAATGACACTTATCTTTTTTTGTTAATAGATTTCTTTTAAGATTAATAGAAGAGGCTTTTGTTTATATTCATTAGAATAAAACCAAACAGTTAGAAATCAATAATACTAAGCACATATTTATTAAAATCACATTTTAAATATCAATATGCAAATTAGCCTTCCTGTTCACACTGTAAACTGCTATTTTGTAGTATATATATATATATAATTGCATGTTGTCAGTATGTAGACATGGTTAACAGTATTAATAATGTAAGACAATTTTATTAATAATTGAGGTTTAGATAAAAATAAAATAATGGAGAATGTGATGTCAATAACTAAGAGAATTGTCACTTGAGTAGGAATATAGTTTCGGTTACAGACAGAAAAAACACACAATCTCCATTATAATAAGATATATATAAATATATATATATATATATATATATATATACTACTTAACTAGGATTATGAGAGTTCTTGTCCACGAATGTGGGCCTGGAAAAAGGGCCGGGTTAGCTCAATCGGTAGAGCGTTCGGCTAGAAACCACAAGGTTCCTGATTCAATACCGGCCCTCGCCAACTCAGCGTACGAATAGAACAGATATCTGTGCAGTAAAGTAAGGAGCTGATGGTAGGTGTGGCGCTCCACCTCAGATGCCAAAAACAATCTCCTTGGTCTAGCGCTATTGAAAAGGGGATAGACTCCCTCGCTGATTGGCTGATACCGATTATAGGCCACCCGACGTCTTTACTTTATATTATATGAAATATAATATATATATATATATATAAATGTGTGTGTGTGTGTGTGTGTGTGTGTGCGTTTACGTGTGCCTGTTGCGGGGCGTGAACATATTTGTAACCTGTATGTAATGTGCGGATTGTGTTATGCATATGCAACTTGGCAAATGGTAATATATTATCCGTAATTGTATATTTTAGGTTTTAAAACTGCTCTGCTATGTTAGCATTGAACACTACTTCTATGCATACACTCTCCTTATTTACCACCCTTCATTTACACACACACACACACACACACAGATATAATATATATATATATTACATTTATATAATTGTGTGTGTGTGTGTGTGTGTGTTTAATGTTCGAAAAATATATGCAGAAGAGTTAAAATCAGTATAAAAACAGAATAAAAAACAATAAGAGCAATAGTGTGTTCTTAATCTTATTTATTTTTCTTATATTTCGGGGTAACCTCCTCAGATCCCCGTGCTACTCATACGCTGAGTTGGCGAGGGCGGGTATCGAACTAGGAACCTTGTGTTTCTAGCCGAACTCTCTACCGAGCTAACCCGGCCCCCATGCATGTATGTATATATATATAATATATATATATATATATATATATAATATATATATATATATATATATATATATATATATATTCTATATATATACTATATTATATATATATGATTCTTATATATTATACATATATATGATTCTTATTATATATATATACATATTATATTCTATAATATATATATATATATATATATATATATAATATATGATTCTTATATATAATATATATATATTCTTATATATATATATATATATATATATATATATATATATATATATATGTGTGTGTGATTCTTATATTCATATATATATATGATTCTATATATATATACATATATATATGATTCTTATATATATACATATATATATGATTCTTATATATATACATACATATATATATTCTTATATATATACATATATATATGATTCTTAATATATACACATATATATATGATTCTTTAAATGTTCGATGTAAATTAATTATTGGCCATTATTACTTTGTTTGGACTAACAAAAAACTGTCTAATCCCAAAATGACCAGCAACCATAGAACACTTGACCTCATTACCCGGCCTCGACGTTTTTAATTCGTCTCGTAAATCGTGTCTGCTTCTATCCAAATTTCTAGCCAACATTTCTACATTCAATTCAGCTGACTGTAAAGACTGTTAGCCATATTCAAATAGTTATTCACTGTTTAATAAAGAAACACCTTTTACCTTTGTATTCAAGGAAATGTATCGCCTATGAATAAAAGATTATTGTTGGTTAAGTTATTCTCTCATAACGTAACGAAATTGTAGTTATTGAAAGTAACTGACAATGAATCGTTGGACTATTCAGAACATGTTGGTACATAAATATACGGTGGCGGTGGTAAGGTGACGGTTATCGTTAGGAGAAGGACAATTGAAAAGTTGAGTTTGAATTGCGATAGATTGTTTGGTTGTTGAATTTTACGTCATGTCAACCCTTGTTGGGTTATTTTATGCCGTATACGTTTTTTTTATTCATGCTTGATAGGTATTCAAGATTTTTAAATACATTTTTAAAACTAATTTTTTTCTTGTTAGCCTATAGATTGGACCCTAAAGGTTACGACCACTCCGGGTCCGAGTGGATCTGGCAGAAATGGCAATGAAGGGGTACTCCAGAATACTCAAAGACCCAAAAGAGTTTAACGTCATACCCAGGACAAAAGGGTCTGGTTTGCCATAAGCGC
Organism: Doryteuthis pealeii; assembly: GCA_023376005.1. Classification (NCBI taxonomy): domain Eukaryota; kingdom Metazoa; phylum Mollusca; class Cephalopoda; order Myopsida; family Loliginidae; genus Doryteuthis; species Doryteuthis pealeii. The sequence continues at coordinate 12,388,340 of CM042138.1, read as the reverse complement.
AATAGGGTCGGGGCAATCATATAGGTGCTGGGGCCTGATGTGACTAGCTGATTGATCGGAGGGAGACCCTCTGACCGCCTGTCCAGCCCAAGTAAGAACCAAAGTGGATTGTTGCATGTTATTTACTGTTCAGCTACGAGGATTCAATCCTTAAGCATCATCGGTCACCAGGCAGAGCAAAGTCGTGGCCACATTAAGGGATAGGGTCTTACCCCTCTACAGAGGTGCAGTCGGTGTACTCTACAAATACTGCCTCCAGGGCTACTTATGCTTTTGGGATTGGCGTCCTGCCCTGATGTAATGTTGAGCAAGTTAGTCTCGCAGATCCATTAATACTCAATAGCGAGTTCACTGGATGATCCCTAAATTATGGAACATCTAGTAAACTCGCTATTCAGTTATCTTTTATACACACCCCGGAATTTATTTTTGAGTAACACTCCCTTCAACTTAAACAGCAGTTGCAAGCCGCGTACGCTCTCTGGTCTGCATTTTTTTTTTGGGGGGGGGGATGTGTTTTTTTATCTGAATTTGTAAATAATTTTCTTTATAATCAATGAAAGTTTACAATTTTCATTATTAAAAAAGTTAATTCGTTGTTAAAAAAAAATAAGTTCATTTCGATATAATATTTGAAAAATTACCAAACTATTTCATTGTTTTCTTTAATTTGTTTAAAACACATCAACCCATAATTGTCTAGTTCTTAAATTTCAATTTTATTTTATTTGACTATATATGGCAAATAAGGCAATTAGAGTAACCTCCCTTGACTTTCACTTTGAAACAAGTCGGTAGCCATTTTGAAAGTCTTCGTGCGAAATAAACAAATCTTTTGAATCTTTTTTCGAAAACAATACAACTGCATGCTTTAACACAAAAATATGATAAAATGTGTTCTTAATAACAATTAAGTTCATTTCAGATAATGCGCACGTACAATTTTATGCTAGGAATTTAGCCAACTAAAGGTGAAAATTACCCACATAATTATATTGCTATCAGTAGCATCCTTCATATTCCATAAATTTATTTTCAACTCTTATTCAAGGTTTAGTGACTTGTGTGTATATTTGTTTTAGCAGTACAAAATAAAAAAACACACTCCGGGCGATGTAAAAATAGATTTTTGAAACATATTGCTTGAGGGGTGGGAGTAAAAAATTCAATATCAGCGAGTTTGTACCCTAAGTAAGTAAAATCCTCAAATTCATTAAAAGATTAAAAAATAAAACAATTTGAAATGTAAACTTTAAATATGTATTAAAATAAAACCAGTCGGTAGAGCGTTCGGCTAGAAACCACAAGGTTCCTAGTTCGATACCGGCCCTCGCCAACTCAGCGTATGAGTAGCGCAGGGACCTGTGCAGTAAAGTGTGGAGCTGATGGTAGTTGTGGCGCTCCACCTTAGATGCTAAAATAATCTCCTTGGTCTCGATCTATTGAAAAGGGGATAGACTCCTTCGCTGTCTGGCTGATACCGACATTAGGCCGCCCCGACGACTTTACTTACTTATATATAGATATATATATATATATATATACCAGTCATGTATTTATTAAAACTTGTATTAAAAAACAATGAGGACTGTCTAATGTTGCATGTTCAAATTGTGAGTGTATTTATTCTATGTTATGATGATTTTGGGTAATGTGACGTAAGCAGTGACGTAATTTTTGCTACAGACAAAAACCGGAAGCGAATCTCTATTATTAATAGATCTTATTTTCACTGTATGGTTTGGTCTTCACATTGTGAAGTACAAAATTCAGTGTTACGACACTTAACATGGAAACACAGAGGAGATCATGAACGGAAATCAACCAATCATCAATGACTTGTTTGTAAATCTATAAACACAATAACGATAACAATCAAATAGTGTTCTGAACTGCTGTTATAAGAACAAAAACATCTCTCTTTACAATCGGTTTAGTGCCCAGAGTAGTGACTACAATAACAGAGACGGCATCATGCAGAAAGGAAATTGAAACAATAACGCGAAGCAAAAGGTGACCATTTTTATTGTTATTTTATGAACTATTCTGCGAGCTCTTTTATTTATAAAGAACAATACCGATTGTCGTTCCAAGTTGAATTCAATATGAAAGAGAAACGTATTGAAAAGGGGGACAATTGGGAAGAGGAGAAAAGAAAGATCATAAAAAGTTTAGAGAAAAAAGATGAAGGGAAGTAGAGAGAGAGAGAGAGAGAGAGAGAGAGAGAGAGAGAGAGAGAGAGAGAGAGAGATGTGTTTTGTTATTATTATTGATAGAATCGGTGAGGAAAATAAAAGTTTGAAAAAAAATTGGGTGTCGAATGAAGAAAATCGATTTCAAGAATTGTATTTTAGATAGATAGATAGATAGATAGATAGATAGATTAGGACTAACATCGACTAGGAGTTGCAATTCCTTATTTTGATATTTTGATGATACACACAAATACACACACACACACACACACACACACACACACACATATATAATATATATATATATATATATGTGTGTGTGTGTGTGTGTGTGTATATGTATATATATAGTTTTCGCTAACTCAGCGTATGAGTAGAATAGGGATATGTGCAGTAAAGTATGGAGCTGAAATTAGGTGTGGTGCTCCACCTCAGATGCAAAAACATAGGCTCCCTCACTGTCTGGCTGTTACCGACTTTGGGTCACGCCGTCGACTTAACTTTACATTAATTTATATATATAATATATATATATATATATATATATATGTGTGTGTGTGTGTGTGTGTGTGTGTGTGTGTGTGTAAGAGCGTTCGGCTAGAATCCACATGGCTTCTAGTTCGATTCCGGTCCTCGCCAACTTAGCGTATGAGTAGCACAGGGATCTGTGCGGTGAAAGTAAGGAGCTGATGGTAGGTGTGGCGCTCCACCTCAGATGCAAAAAAAAACAATCTCCTTGGTCTAGCGCTAGTGAAAGGGGATAGACTCCCTCACTGATTGGCTGATCCCGGCTTTAGGCCGCCCCGATGACTTTAATTTAATATATATTATATATATATATATATATATATAATATATATTATATATATAGAGAGAGAGAGAGAGAGAGAGAGAGAGATGCAGACAAACAGACAGAGCAGACACAGAGAATGAAGAGATGAAGAAACGGGATAAAGAATAGTTGTGTTATTATCGTTGATAGGATCGGTAATGAAAATAAAGGTTTGATATTTGATAAAAGCTTAAAAAAAAGAAATGGCTGTCGAAAGAAGGAAATCGATTTAAAAAGAACATTGAAAAATAAGTTCGTGATATAGAAATAAAGGTCTGTAAAAAAAGAATGACAAAGGAAGAGGAGATATTGAATTAAAAACAGAAGGAGCTATCTACATAGCCATTGGTTCGCAACCATTTTCCCCCTTTTCACTATCTGTTAGATGGTCATCTACAAAAAAAATGATGTATTCTAGATTGATAGGTGGGCATATACAGACGTGTAATGTGACTAACCAGGTCTTGAAGTTGCAATCTCTTATTTTAAGACCTTATTTTAAGACCTATACACACACACACACACACACACACACACACACACACACATATATATATATATATATATATATATATATATATATATGTGTGTGTGTGTGTGTGTGTGTGTACAATATAGAATGAATGAAGAATGAATGAGAAAGTATTAGCATATGAAGGTGCTCAATGCTAAATTAGCAGAGCAGATTAAAATCAAATATTTGATATTATGGATTTAATATCCCATAACTAAAGTTTCATGCTTGCTTGCAATCATTAGATTGTCAAAATTTTAAGATAAAACAAACGGTGGCTTGTTTACCGTTTATATATCGTAAAGTGTGTTCACGCAATGGAATGTTATATAGTTAAACTTATATTTAAAAAAAAAAACATGCACACGTGTTAATGCACGCGGGGTCCATATGATTTTTTAATTAATAAATAGAGGGCGATATGTACGGGATTAATTAGGGTCGGGTGGTAAATGACATAATAGAAATTTGTTCAAATGTCTATATTTCTACATTTGGAATTAAGTGGCCGGGTTAGCTCAGTCGGTAGAGCGTTCGGCTAGAAACCACAAGGTTCATAGTTCGATACCGGTCCCCGCCAACTCAGCGTATGAGTAGCACGGATCTGTGCGGTAAAGTAAGGAGCTGATGGTAGGTGTGGCGCCCCACCTCAGATGCTAAAACAATCTCATTGGTCTAGTGCTATTGAAAAGGGGATAGACTCCCTCGCTGACAGGCTGAGACCGACTTTAGGCCGCCCCGTCGACTTTAATATATATATATATATATATATATATATATATATATATATATATATATATATATATATATATATTCTATATATATATATATATATATATATTATATATATATATATATATATATATATATATATATATATATATATGTGTGTGTGTGTGTGTGTGTGTGTGTGTGTGTGTGTGTGTGTGTGGAGAAAGGTAGACAAACACGGGATGTTATGGAAACTGGATGTTTATTGTCGACGATGCAACGTTTCGGTCTATTAGACCTTCTTCAGGACTTCAATATAGTTCTTGCTTCAATGATGGACATTCTCAAAATGGTGAAAACAGTAGGTCGTCAGTAGTGGCAGGGGTGGTTGGGTCTGGGTAGTGGATTTTCTTCTCTCTAGATGGGGAGTGTCAGAATGGTAATGCAGGTGTTAGTCCAGAATGTTGGATTGTAACGATTGGTCAAGATAAATATGTATGTGTGTGTGTGTGTGTCTGTTTTAATTGTTTTTTTTTATATGTGTGTTGGGGAACTGGATTAATCATTAGTTGTATATGTGTGACAAATCAATTTCCCCAACACATATATATAAAAAAACAATTAAAACATATCGTTGTTTTGTTTGTTTTGTTTTACGGCATATCAACCTCAGTGGGTCATTTAATGCCGATAAACTTTTGAAATAAATCAATTCTTAATGGATAATACAATAGATGGGACCCTAACAGGTACTACCACTCTGAGTCAGAGTGAACCAGGAAGCAATGGTGATGGAGAGGTGCTCCACATTCCCCAAACCTCCAGAACTGGAACCTCACCATCAGATAGGGTTTAACGTCATTCCCAGGACATGTAGACCCCCAGCCACCGCCTTCTAGCACTCATATGATAAAAAGGGGTTGGGGCTTGCCATAAGGGCAATAGGGTTGTGAAAATCATATAGGTGCTAGGGCTTGACGTGACCAGCCGATTGATCGGAGGGGGCCTCTCCGACCGCCCGTCTAGCCCAAAATAGGACCAAAGTGGAGTATTGCATGTCATGAACTGCTCATCCACCTGGGCTCTATCCTTAAGCATCACGGGTCGCCACCCACGGCCAACAGGTGACCCCATTGGGGGAGTCTTACCCCTCTGCAGAGGTGCAGTCGGTGCATTCTAACGCCCTAGCTGACAGGGCGGAAAACATATCGTGTATATATATACATATATATAGTGTATATATATATTATAGTGTATATTATATATATATATATATATATGTGTGTGTGTGTGTGTGTGTGTGTGTTCAGACTAACATATACTAAATACATATACATTTACTAAAAACATGATAAGTGTATTAGATTAATCTGGTTAATCATATCTTCCTGTCTCAATGATTTGAAAATATATTATCTGATTTTATAAATCAAGCAAAACATTTTTTGAAATCACCAAAACTACTTAATCAGCTTAAATCACAAACAATTACAATGTTTTTAATATGAAACAATTAAAGATTACCTATACAAAATTTCAATGAATTATTATTTTTCTTAAATGAGAAAAAGTTTATAAGTTTCATTTATGTAGTGTTTCTCTCATTAGTTGTGATTCATAAGATGGATATTTAAAATGATGAAATATAGAGTTTGTTGTTCTGAGATTGGCAAGCGGAACTACGAATAATTAAATAAGGATATTGGAGATGAAACAATGAGAAATTAACTTGTATATCAATATACCTTATATATATATATATATATATATATATATATATATATATATATAGAGATAGAGATATAATATAATATAATATAATATAATATAATTTATACCTCTTAACTGCAGTTTATTTTCCTCACAAAAATCATTTGTCTTGTATATACAAGTCGTTGTTTCTTATTTACGGATTTGAGTTCTCTGGTGATCGTAACATATATCTACCGATGTATGTATTTATCATGTTCGCCACTTCCCGACCGCTACTGACGGCCGAGCGGAGAGGCGTCGGACTGATAAAAATCAGTCGGGTTTCATTCATGTCTAGCGCATTGATAAGACAAAAAACGTCGAAACACGGTGTCTGTGGTGACTATATATATATATATATATATATATATATATATATATATATATATATTCATCTACAGACTCCGTGATTCGACGTATCACGTCATCTGAGTGTTGTTAGATTTAGCTGGCTACTTCCAACCGGAATCGAAGCCCGACCGAGTAACTAATCTGCCATTAGAATATCTGCAAGAATTGAGCTGATAATTACATACATATGTATGTGGTGTAGATGTGAGGAACAAAAGAGCAAAAGTGTGTTGGTTATATTTCGCTAAAATTTGAGCTCGGCATCATCAGTCGTTTTAATGAATTATCAGGTTATCATACAAGTGTTCATATAAGGGGTAGTGTGGCGGGAGGAGGTGGATAGGAGAGGAGGTTTCAAGTGGGTGGGTAATCGTTTAGTGAGGAGAGATTTGAATGCAGGATATGTATATATGTAAAGGTCGTTAGAGTTCCATCCGTTTTATAGGAAAGTCTTAAGGATGTGACACAAGGTAAATTTCTTAAGCAGAATTTAACATGTTTGATTTCAGAGTTTTCCTTCTCCTAGACTGGTTACCTACCATGGTTAAAGAGCCTAATTTGCAGTACTATTTACCCAGGTTTAGAGAGAATAGTTACGTTTATCCCTTTCCCAAGGATATTAGCACTATGTAAAATCTAAACAGCCTTGTCCAGGATTTGATTCGTCTGCTGTATCTATTTCCTACGACGATACCATTTATACCAAGTATCCTGGCTATGACTGCATCTAATGGCAAAGTTCCAATTTGGAGCTCTGAGAAGTGTTGAGCACCCCTTCATCACCTTTCATCCTACGTCCAATCTTACCCAGAGTGGTAACACAATTTTAGGGTCCCATCTATGGGTTAAATAGAAAATGAGTTTTAAAAATGTGTTCAATTGAGTTTTTGATAAAATTCGAATACCCATTAAGCAATAATAGAATAAAAGGTCTTCAGCATGAAATAACCCAACAAGGGTTGACATACCGTAAAATCCAACCAACCAAAATAAACCTTTACACCAGATACCTCCATACGCATACAAATATAGACGTCTTTAGACGGTTCAGGTTGGACCTGGGAGTAATCGTGATGAATTGGAACTTCATTAGATACATTTTAACGTAATACCCTGGAGAATATTTTATCATGTTCTTGTTTATAAATTACTATAATGAATATTTAGCTGTTTGTAACTTTGTTTTGGCATACAGTATGAACAATATAAATTTAAATAACAAATCTTTGTAAAAGGATGCACTTGTATTTTCGTCAAACCGTCTCTATTAAAATAGAATTAAATTTGGGCTTCTATAATCATTTTTAATTATTTATTCAAAATACAGAAAAGTAAAAAAAATAAAAACTGTAATAAAATAAGATATGACCAGTACTGTAAAACTTTAAAACGAAATAATATCATCTTGGCGTATGCAGATTAAGCGAATCTATGTGCTAATCATGTAATGGAATTAGTAAATGCATCTGCTTAGAAGGTGAAATCAGCACCTCTTAAAGCATCATGAATATACTGTTCTTTTTTTTCCATAAAAATAAAACAAAATCAAATAATATTTGCATAATTCTTCATATTAAAAGAAAATCTTAAATAATGAGCAGTTATTTCCCGCTGGAAGCGACATTTTGGAGCTAGAATTTCATCGACAAATTTGCATTGTCTTCTTTCCGTCAGAACAAGATACCGTTTTAATTAATTCAAATCTTTGAGAGAAGTACCTTGTATTAAGACACCCAGGCCCCCAATGGGGCCACCTGTTGGCCGTGGGTGGCGACCCATGATGCTTAAGGATATAGCCCAGGTGGATGAGCAGTTCATGACATGCAATACTCCACTT
>CM042138.1:12369877-12372638 GCA_023376005.1 Doryteuthis pealeii | reverse complement strand
TCAAGTCACAATTCCCTTAGTATTGATATCACATTCTCCAATGATTTTATTTTATTTTTAACCTCAATTATTAAAAAAATGTTTTACATTTTAATACTGTTACCATATCTACATACTAACAACTATTCAATTATATTAATATACATAGGATATATAACAACAAAATAGCGTTTACAGTGTGAAACGGAAGGCTAATTTGCATATTGATATTAAAAAATCGAATTAATGAATATATGTCCAGATGTTATTATTTCTAACTGTTTAGTTTTATTCTAATGAATATAAGCAAACATCTCTTCAATGAATCTTAAATGAAATCCATTAACAAGAAAAACTATATGTCATTTTATTCTTTACTTCCTCTTTTAACTAAATACTTAAATTAAAAAAAAATAACAATGAAAGACGAGAGTAATGGAAGAGTAAGTTTCAGTTGTTCTATTTTTCAAGTATACCCCCTCCAAATTTTTATATCTGCATTCTTATTTAGTTTCATAAGCCTTTCTAATTTAATACAATATTTTATTACATTAAAACTTAAATACTTGCACCCGGAGGGTGCATATATTTGCTAGTATATATAAATATATATATATATATATATAGCTATGTGCATATATATATATATATATATATATATATATATATATATATATATATATAAATCTTTTGTTTTAATCGGCCTATATCAGTTAATATTATGCCAAGGTCTAAGAGATGTAAAGCACAGAAATTCAAACAGGTTTAGGTCCGCTCACACATGGAACTTGCATGGCATTCTGCTTCGTATTGACGGATTCATTAAATACATGTAATGAGAAGAAATCTGTATTATGGAAACATTGGCTCGATAATTTGTCCTTAGATTTTAGATGTTTAGCTTTGATTTTTATATAATTTCCTTTTGATGGAAAATATTTTCCTAAATATTCATATTGTTGTATACTCTTCTTTACTTCTATCATTCTTCTGCTCATCTTTGGTATCTTACGTTCATCTTCTAGCGTCTGGACTTCGTCTTGCTGGTCGCTCGCACTTCATTTCTTCTTCTAGATCAGTCTTGTTGCCAAGACATTCATCAACCACAAAACCATATTATTTATGTAAGCTTTTATTTACTTAACTAAACATATTTCTCTAACTAACATAGCGCGCGTATGCAGTGAGCTCCAGCTAAGGCCTTATCTGCCTGACGTTCAAGCTGAAACTGAGAGCCAACCAGGTCCCACGTGACTTCACGTATTTCGCGGACTTTCTCTAATATTCCATGGAAAGTCCAGACCGTGATATGAAAAGGGGCCATCCCTTCAGAAATACAGGGGGTTGACAATAATCTCTGCATAGATTATGTAACAATATTCTTCTCAATGGTCTTATTAAACTACGCTGAAGACACACGTATAATGATTCGCATTCTGGATAACATTTAATATAAATCAATTATTTCATAAATCTCCCCATGAAGAATATCAATAATGGAAAATATATACGAAAGTAAGTCGAAAGGTAATGCTATTTTGTTTAGAACAGGTACAATTACCAACACAGGAACATTTATCATACATCTGAATTAGGTAGCGGTGAAGTAGGGCTATGGATCACAGCCCTACTTCTCAACACAGTCACCGTTTCTCTCAATAGCAATGTTGCACCTTCGAATGAGAGCACGTATCCCTGCCCCGCATCTCACTGTCACGTTAAAACGACAATTCTTCCAAGGTGTGGTTGTGTCAGGACTGCTGTATGGCTTTACCACTTGGACCCTAACGAGGCATCTGTAGAATAAGCTAGATGAGAGCTGCACAATAATGCTGTGTGCGATCTTGAACAAGTCGGGGAAACAGTACCCCACAAGGGAGCAGCTGTATGGCCACTTGCCCCGATCTCACAAACTATCGAGGAGACGATCAAGACATGCTGGAAACTGCTGAAGTAGCAAGGACGAACTCATAAGCGACATTCTCTTGTGGAAATCAGCACATGAACATGCTAATGTGGGACACCCACCGAGGACTTACATTGTCTAACTCTGTTTTCAGTTAAATCATCGACGAAAAAACAATTTTCAAATAATTGATGTGTTCCTCAAAATGAAGTAGTGGTGAAGTAGGGCTATGGATCACAGCCCAACTTCTCAACACAGTCACCGTTTCTCCCAATAGCAATGTTCCACCTTCGAATTAGGCCATGTATTCCTGTCCCATAACATTCTGTTGACTGTTCTTTGAGCCACTTCTTCACTACAGATTTCCCTTCATCTTCACTGGAATAATGTTGGCCTCTTAAATCCTCTTTCATGGGACCGAAGAAATGATACTCTGAAAGCGCTAAGTCTGGTGAGCATGAAGGATGCGGTAAAGTTGTCCACCCGAATGAGCCGATTTTCTCCCTTGTCCTTTGATTGTGTGTGGTCGAACATTGTCATGTAGAAGGAGGACATTGACGATTGGCAAGTTGGGTCTTACTCGTTGGATTCTTGCTATGAGCTTCATTAGGGTCTCAATGCAGGCCTTATTTTATAAAAATCTTCACATTAAATAAAGAAAATAGCATTAATTTTTGACTCACCTTCGTACGATTGTCTTAAATATGATTGAAATATATTGTTTTTAATAATGGAATATGATAATTTGCTTTTGAAGCATTGTTATGTAACGTATATTATTATTTATATTTTTTGAATATCGTATAAAATTCGATATTTATTGAAAATAATCATGACAAGCGAACCCGGCGAATAACGTGCGTGACGTGGAACACC
>CM042138.1:12347377-12364877 GCA_023376005.1 Doryteuthis pealeii | reverse complement strand
GAAAATATTACAACATTCAAAAAGAGTGGTTGGCGCAACACCCGCCTCTATTTCACAATAAACACAAATAACCTGTGGGGGCGTTACGAAGCAAAGAGCTATCCAACACACAGAGAAATACACGCGCACACACACACACACACACACACACACACACACACGAACAGAATCACACAGACGCACACAATCACACACGCTCACCAGCCGATAGAACGTCTGACTGGCAAGTACAAGGTTCCGGGTTCGATACAGGCACCTGGCCATCTCAGCGTATGTGTAACACAGTGATCTGTGTGGTAAAGTAAGAAGCTGATGTGGTAGGTATGACGTTCCGCCGCAGATGCAAAAATGCCTTTGTTCTAGCGGTAATGAAAAAGGGATATACACCCTCGCTGTTTGGCTGATACAAACTTTAGGCCACCCGATGACTTTATTTTAACTTATATATATATATATATATAATATATATATATATATATATATATATATATATATATGAAAGGTAAAATGGATATTGAATCCGACAATATGTGTAGAAAGTTTTGAAGAAAAAACAACAAGATGTTAAAAGTTTTGCTGACAGAAATCTGATCGAGAGCGTTCTGTGCCTCGTGATTAATGATATATTTATTTCGTCTTTCCCTTTACAATGTTGCTTTGATAATGACCTCTTCATATGGTCGAAACAGATTTCTGTCAGCAAAACCTTTAACATCTTGTTGTTTTTTCCACAAAACTTTCTACACACACACACACACACACACACACACACACATATATATATATATATATATATATATATATATATATATATATTTGGGAGAATATGTGCTTAATTGAAGTCGTACCTAATTTTTGAAAATTAATTAGTCAATAATTAATGAATTTTAGGCGGGCATATATGTTCAATTGTAAGGCTAAATAAATCGAGAAAATATCAATCCCTGAATGTACATTTCGACCTATTAGGTCTCATCAGTAAGGTTATAGACATGGACGACTGCTCCATGTGTCTATAATCTTGCTCCCATGGGAGACTGCTCCGTGTGTCTATAACCTGCTCCCATGTCTATAACCTAATAGGTCGAAATGTACATTCAGGGATTGACATTTTCTTACATTTGAACATATATGCCCGCCTAAAATTCATTAATTATTAACTAATTAATTTTCAAAAATTAGGTATGACTTGTATTAAGCACATATCCTCAAAAAATTGTCGGTTAAAAGCCATATCAAATAAACGCATTGTTTATTTATTCACTCTCATATATATATATATATATATATATATATATATATATATATATATATATATATATAGGTATTCCCGCCTAATTCATTATTAATTAATCAATTTTCAAAATTAGGTACGACTCCAATTAAGCACTTATTTTCCCAAAAAAATTGTCGTCAAAAAGCCATTCAAAACAAACCGTGTTTACATATATATATATATATATATATATATATATATATATATATATATATATATTTGGGAGAATATGTGCTTAATTAAAGTCGTACCTAATTTTGAAAGTTAATTAAGTAATAATTAATTAATTAGGCGGGCATACCTATTTAAATGTAAGGCTAAACAAATCGAGAAAAATTCAATCTCTGTATGTACATTTCGGCCTATTAGGCCTCATCAGCAGAGCTATAGATAGGAAGACCGCTCTGCTTCAATTAAGCACATATTCTCCCAAAAATTGTCGGCTAAAAAAAGCCATATCATAAACACATCGTTTGTTTATTTACTTCTCATATATATATATATATATATATATATATATATATATATATATATATTAAGAGACATGTAACTAATTATAATTCGAGATTAAATAGGCTTCATGTTGAATAATAAAAGATTTATTTATCAAAATTTAAACAAGATACTCAGGGGGGAATAGAATTTATAATCGATTTTTAATAGCCTCCTACTCTTCTTCTATTGTGTTTAAAACTATTCTAACACACACAATGCTTTTTCATTGCTTGTGAATATTATCGTTATCCTGAGGAAAGATTATAACCTTAAAGTTAGTTTTTTCACGCTTAATTAAAATGTAAGATAATTTTAGCGAGAATTATATTATTAGACTAAGACGATTTTTGACCCCCCCCATATATATATATATATATATATATATATATATATATATATACAAGCTGTGTCAAGAAAGTATCGAATTTTTTGTACTTTTTGACACACCTTGTATTCTGAAAAAATTAACGTTCCATTCATTGTTCATTTCTATCTTGGTAAATACAGCCTCAAACTTGGCACTTTTATGACACACCTTGTATTCTGAAAAAAATTAACGTTCCATGCATTGTTCATTTCTATCTTGGTAAATACAGCCTCAAACTCGGCACTTTTATGACATACCTTGTATTCTGAAAAAAATTAGCGTTCCATTCATTTTTCATTTCTATCTTGGTAAATACAGCCTCAAACTTGGCACTTTTATGACACACCTTGTATTCTGAAAAAAAATTAGCGTTCCATCTATTGTTCATTTCTATCTTGGTAAATACAGCGTCAAACTTGGCACTTTTATGATACACCTTGTATTCTGAAAAAAATAACGTTCCATTCATTGTTTATTTCTATCTTGGTAAATACAGCCTCAAACTTGGCACTTTTAGGATTCACCTTGTATTCTGAAAAAAAAATAACGTTCCATTCATTGTTCATTTCTATCTTGGTAAATACAGCCTCAAACTCGGCACTTTTATGACACACCTTGTATTCTGAAAAGAATTAGCGTTCCATCTATTGTTCATTTCTATCTTGGTAAATACAGCGTCAAACTAGGCACTTTATATGACATACCTTGTATTCTGAAAAAAATTAACGTTCCATCCATTGTTCAATTCTATCTTGGGAAATACAGCTTCAAACTTGACACTTTTAGGACATACCTTATATATATATATATATATATATATATATATATATATATATAAACAAGTGTGAACAGACAAAAAGCGATTAATAAATCAAGAGCGCTTAAATGCTGAATGACAACGAAGTATAATAACTAAGAAGAATTTAAATCTCACATAGTTTTGTTTTTTCATTACTGATAACTTCATAATGTCGAAAATAAACAAAACTTAGAACAGAATATCTCAATAATCTTTTATAGTTAACACAAACGCACAAATACAAACATACAAAAGCGCACATACTCATGCACACGTATACACACGCAAAAAAAAAAAAGAAATATAGCAATAGATTAATCTTTTTCAAATCACTGCTGTTGCTTACAATTCTACAACCCCACTACCAGAACCTTTCCTCTCATGAACCATCACGTAACTCATCTATAACTTTGATGTAAATATGACATAGAAAGGACGTCCTTCCCACAGGATCAAATGGGTCAGATGTAAGATTTGTAGGGATAGTTTGGAACTCTATTTGTTTTTTGTAAACAAATTTTCTATTTAATCCATAGAGGGTACCCTAACAGGTACTACCCTCCAGGTCAAAGTGGACCTGAGAGCAATTGTGATAAGGGGGTGCTCCACATTCTCCAGACCTCCAGAATTGGAACCTCACCATCAGCTAGAGCTGATAAAAAGGGGTGGGGGCTTGCCATAATGGCAATAGGGTTGGGAACATCATATAAGTGCTAGGGCTTGACACGATTATTCTGTAGGGTCCTCTCAGACCGACCGTTTAGTATAAGTAAGGACCAAAGTGAGGTGTCGCATGTTATAGACTGCTTAGCCACCATGGTTCCATCCTTAAGCCGCACAGGCCGCTACCCCCCTGCCAACAGGTGGCCCCATTGGATGAGTCTTACATTGAGGAGTCAGATTAGCTCAGTCAGTAGAGCGTTCGGCTAGAAACCATAAGGTTTCTTAGTTCGATACTGGTCCTCGCCAACTCAGCGTATGAGTAAGGAGCTGATGGTAGGTTTGGCGCTCCACCTCAGGCGCTAAAAAAATCTCCTTGGTCTAGCGCAAGTGAAAAGGGGATAGACTCGCTCGCTGATTGGCTGATACCGACTATAGGCCGCCCCGACGACTTTACTTTACTTTACATTGAGGCAGCCGGTGTAATCTAAAGCCCCACCGACAAGGCTGAATTTGATGTAAGATAAAGAATAATTCAAGATCAAAGATATCGAATACAGCATCATATGCAAGTTTATTTTTGATTGATTTAGATAGATGTAAATGTTATGAAGGAATATCGAAATTTTAATGAATTTGTTCCTAATTATATTAGAAGGTTTCAATAAACTTGTAATGATTCATAAGTTGATTCTTGTTAGACTAGGTTTATGGAACAAAGAAAACGAAGGATTGTATTCTAAAAATAGACAATGCCAGACTCACTGACGACAAAATTCAAAACTCCCGCGAACTAACGAATATTCGGAGAAGGGGAAGAGAGAAGGGAGATAGCAGCAGAACAAACAGAAAGGCAGTGGCCAGTAAACAGCCAAGTCACTTATACCAAACCTCCTCGAACCGGGTGAATAAAATACAAGTAAGCTTTTATATTAATAAGTATTTGTAAAAAGCAAAATTCATTAATCAAACCACACCATTTGCATTTCACATACACAAAAACACACGCATCTAATATATATATATATATATATATATATATATATATATATATATATATATATATATATATGTGTGTGTGTGTGTGTGTGTGTGTGTGTATTGGTATGGGTGCTTGTGTTTCTGTGTGTTGTGCGTGTCTAGGTTGTTGTTATTGTTGTTGTCGAGTGTGTGTGTGTGTGTGTGTGTGTGTGTTTGGTGTGTATGTATGCTGGAATGTACACTGATGTTTCTGTAAGTGTGCGTGTATTGTTTATTGTTTGTTATTGTCCTTCATTCTCTCTCTCTCTCTCTCTCTCTCTCTCTCTCTCTCTCTCTTCTCTCTCTCTCTCTGTGTGTGTGTGTGTGTGTGATATGCTGCGAGATTTTGACTCTTCATTATATGAGATGGATGAAGTTCTTTGAATCAAAATTAATTATCCATGAAAAGACTGGACGCAATATTTAGCTTAATGAACTTTATAACTTCACGCAATTATCCATTCTTTGCTCACGATATTTTCAACTTATTCTTGTAAAAAGAACATACGTCACATTTTTTCCTTCATTTCTCTCGATCAAAATGGTGAATACGCTATAAAGATCACGTGATATATATGATACATAACTATACACAGAGTGTCACAGAATAAGTTGCAGTGATTTTGTCAGATTAAGACTAAATATAAACTCTATAATAGACTCAAGAACAACTTGAATATATATAATATATATATATATATATATATATATATATATATATATATATATATATATATTCATGCATTCATTGGCAATTCAGTCTCAAAAGACTATGTGAAAGTTTTTGTGTGCCCCTGAAGTTGCAGCGCCTCCGATGACTGTGAAGTCCAATGTTTAAGAAACATTCTCGACCACAAATTTTGCATTTGAAGGTTGTCCCTGTAGATGATGATGTCCCGATGCTTTGTTGCAGCTGCTTTAAGTTGTGTCAGGGTGACTTTTGATATGTACAGTCCTCTCTTGAGATTCTGCCCGCCGCCGAGGGCGGTCTTGAGCCAAATTTTTCCCAGCTGGAAAGGGACAATGCCAAAGCACCTGAGATCCTTTATATATATATATATATATATATATATATATATATATATATATATATATATATATATATTTATTTATTATTTACAATGTTTTCATAGATCAATGTTCGTAAAATAAATAAATATTAGCTCTTACAAACTGTGATTGAGCAGTGTATTTCTTTGTTTCATCGCAAAAAAAATTTTGTTTTTACATATACCTATATATATATATATATATATATATATATATATATATATATATATATATATATATATATATATACATCAATATATATATATATATATATATATATATATATATATATAATTTCTGTACACCATATGTACGAGGTATGTCAGCAAAAGTTCGAGCTCGATCACATTCTTTGATGTGACGGCCGTCGTCCACGGCGAGTTCTTGCCACAGGGCCAGACGATCAACCAGCATGTCTAAAAAAATACTGAGGCGTTTACTTTGTTCAGTGCGCGAGAAGAGGCGAGAGATGTGGCAGGACAACTCGCGGGTGCTTCACTATGACAACGCTTCAGAGCTGTTTATGTCCTACAAAATATGATATAAAAAGTCTAGTTCCGGGTATTTCATGTTGCAGTAGATGGTACTTACAAGTCAGCTATCATCTTCAAAGTTTAGAATTTCACTGGCATTTATACTTGGATAGATTATTTTGTTGTTGCATGTAACAAAGTAACAATTAGAAAATAAAAATGAGTGAACAACAAGTAGAAGCTTTAATTTTATTGCAATTGCCAAAGAATTGCTGGGATTTGATGGCTAAAGGAATAAATTCATAACACACACGCACTCACGCATTCGTAATAACAAAAACATTGTGGTTAAAATAAATATACAATCAATACAGAAAACAGTAAACAAATATAAAAAATGAAGCTCACATAAAACATTTTCTGGAAGCTTACTGCTTTTGTATTATCTGTAAACAGGGATGTTTATATTTAAAAGGAATTTCAAAACTCAAAATTGGAATTTTTAGATACAGATAATCCTCAAACTGGTTGTGCAGATGACAATAGTCAGAATAAACAAAATAATACAAATTATTAAACCTCATCTAAAAAATTCAGAGAAATACTAACTTATTTTGATTTTTTTTTTTTGAGGATCTCAAACTAGAACCTGAATAGCATCTATAATTTCGAGAAGAATTATTAACATTATTCAAACGGTTAGTTTTAGATAACAATTCCTTTCGTTGTTACTACGACGATTTTATCTGATCCATTCTACAGTTTTCTTCAATAGTAAGAGAAGTGGAATCTCTTGCATTACAAGGGTTGCTAAGAATGGATTTACCTTTGTGCTTACTGAAAATGTGCTGATCTGATGGTGATATAAAGTAATGCATTCGGATTTATCATGTTTGTAAACACGTGCTTATGGCAGAAAAGAGTGCAAAAGTTATTTGATGACGGGTGATGACGGTTGACACTGTAAACAGGGATGTTTATATTTAAAAGGAATTTCAAAACTCAAAATTGGATTTTTTAAATATAGATAATCCTCAAACTGACTGTACAGATGCCTGCACCTTCCCATTTAGTGACAGTGATCGCAGTAGATGGTACTATTTTAAAATTACCCCTGATTAAGCGCATGAACTCTCATTAAACTAACCAAGTGTCACAAATTACTGCCGAGAGGTATTACTGACAGATTTTCAATGCTTGGCTACATAAAAAGCCGGCTGTGAAGAGTATTGGATTCTGCTTCGAGGCATGTCTTATATTTCATATTAATGAATAGTTTATAGATACATTTCCTGTTGATTTCTCAAATCTAAATATTTCATAAAGTATTAATAGAGATCGGTTTAGCTCAGTTGGTAGAGCGCCACCTAGGTAACCGTTGTGAGTTCGATACCAGTCTGCGCCAACTCAGCGTATGAATAGCAGAGTTTGGTAATCTGGTCTGTACGGCAAACTTTAGCAAAACACATCTCCTTGGTCTAGTGCTACCGAAAAGGGGATGAACTCCCTCAGTCTTCGGTTGATACCGACAATAGGCATTTCCTTCAGCTTTTCTTTTAGGAATTTAAATGACATTCTGGGTGACAGAAAATCTTTTCAGATCTCCAGAACTCTCACTAATTTTTCTAAACCATCATAAAACTGAGGTTGATTGGTTGGATTTTACGACATGTCAACCCATGCTGGATTATTTTATGCCGTGTTTTTATTCTTTCTTGATGGGTATTTAATTTTTTTTTTATTTAACTCAATTTTTTAAATACATTTTTAAAAACTATTTTCTATTTAACTTATTGATAGAACCCTAACAGGTACTACCATTCCGGGTCAGAGTGGACCTGGGATTAAGGAGTACTCCACACTTCCGGGAACTCCAAATTTAGAACTTCACCATTAGATACAATTTAATGTCCTGTCCAAATAAGCAGAATTCTTCTAAATATTCTAAACCTGCATAACATTGATGTTGGTTGGTTATTTAGTTGTTTGGTTGGATGGATTTTACGGCATGTCAACTCTTGTTGGTCTATTTAATGCCGAAGGCGTTATTTTTTTTTATCTGTTTTGATAAGTATTCGATTTTTTTACTCAATTTAAAAAAAACTCATTTTTTCCTATTTAACCCATGGATGGGGTCCTAACAGGTACTAAAAATCCGGATCCGAGTGGACCTGGGGTTAATGGCAATGAAGGGGTACACCACAATCCCCATAGCTCCTAAATTGGAACTTCACCATTAGACACAGTTTAACGTTATAACAAGAACAATAAGACCCTAGCGTCAGCATTCTAATACCTATATTATAAAAATGTTTGAAGGAGTCCTAAGGACAAATGGGTTGGGACAATAATATAGGTGCTAGGGCTTGGCATGACCAGTCGATTGATCGGGGTGAGCCACTCCGACCACATGGCTAACCTAAGTACCAGTAAGTGACTCACTTATTCTTCATAAACTCTTTATCACTTCTTTAAAAATGTATTCCTATCTGTCTCTGTATATCGTATTTTATCTTGTCATGTATAATGCCATGTCCACGTGCACAGACAATAAAGTCTGTATTTGTTATGTTTAACTTTTTAGCCCGGATTATTTTATGTACATATATGCCCCACGTTGGAAGTTTTTCTGAGCCTATTAACGTATTATAAGAACATCTTTATCTATAGTGATGACAACAATTATGATGCAAGTCAATTACAACAATCATATCATCAACAATTACTGGCAATACTCGTGGGTATGTAAATGTGATAAGGTAATGGAGAAAATGGTACTGACGAATGGCAATACTGTTGGCTAGCTGTTTACAGTAACGATAACAACGAGCATGACCTGTGGATATACCATAGTATAATAATTTAATTATTACAACGTTTGTTATGTTTACTTAAGAGCCATTGAAAAATAGTCCAAAATGTAAAAAGTATAAAGAGTCGTCGAGGTGGCTTAAAGTCGGTATCAGCCAATCAGCGAGGGAGTCTATCCCCTTTTCACTAGCGCTAGACCAAGGAGATTGTTTTTGCGTCTGAGGTGGAGAGCCACACCTACCATCATCTCCTCACTTTACCGCACAGATCCCTGTGCTATTCATACGCTGAATTGACGAGGGCCGGTATCGAACTGGGAACCTTGTGGTTTCTAGCCGAACGCTTTACCGATTGAGCTAACCCAGACCCTTAAGTATAATCAGCTTTGATTTTACTCTCACACATTTTTTTTATATTATCTTTATTATCTTCGATTGAAATCAATAAGCATCATCCTCCTCTCTCTCTCTCTCTCTCTCTCTCTCTCTCTCTCTCTCTCTCTCTCTCTCTCTCTGTACTCCCTTTCTTTCCTTCTTTCTTTCCTTCTTTCTTAATATATTTTTGTTGTAACATGTCATTTGTCTACCTTTCTCTCTTTATAATGAAAAGGAATGGTCCATTATTTTGTTGAGGTGACAGCACTTAATAAGAAATAAGAATTCGGCAGATAAGCAACCAGATACTCAGTATTTACATTTGTAGGGACGTTGGTATATTCAATTGTTCTTTCAGTGGTGTTGCAGACTGTATGTGTCTGTACATAGTTGTGTGTGATAAGTGTGACATGTATTGTTTATATTTGTGCATTTGGTTGTGTCAACATTATAGCTGTTTTGTCTGTGATTGAAATTTGTTGTTGTTGAGCGAGAGAGAGAGAAAATTGGAAACGAAAATACGAGACCAACCTGATATATCATTTTGTGTCTTCGTACAGCGACTTCTCCCCATTGGGTCGATGTTGGGGGAGAACTTTCGCTCCTACTGTCGAGTTAGGAGCATCAGCTCCAACTCTGTCGAGTCGGGAAGAGCGTAAGCTCCCACTGTCTAGTCTTTTAGGTCTATGGGCCTTTTTATAATTTTCTTTTTGTCATTGTCTACGTGATCATTAAGCTAAACTATTCCTCAAATATCAGGTGATTTGCAATGATGCAATATCGAATGATTTTGGTACATTCCGATGGCGTACATATTTTCCCATGGAATTTAAACCATTGTTTCTATTTTTTTTGTTGGAGTTTTTTGTGATATAGGGCGTGTGCCAGACAGCTACTTTTACATATAAACTCGCCGACTACCATGTGACCAACGAAGGCAACCTCTTATCCAATCACTGGCAGTGCTGCTGCTGTTGTTGTATTTATACTGGCTAATTCTAATCTTAGCTCATTACTACTCGGATCGTCTTGGTCGACGGAACGTAGTACTATACCACAGAACTTATTGACTTACCAAAGGATACTATACCGCAGGATACTATACCACAGGACTTATTGACTTACCAAAGGATACTATACCACAGGATACTATACCACAGGACTTATTGACTTACTCATTTACTTTAAGTTCTTTTACAACTGGCCAAGGATGGCGGCAAGATACTTAACAGTTTCTAAAATATTTCTAAACTAATATTCATTCGATTCTCTTTTGTTTACCTAATTCTAAACTCATGACATACCATTGTAAAACTATTTATTTAAGATAATTTAATCATTTTAATTTGGTCAATTCCACATGCCGTAAAAATATAGGGGCCAATCTCTATACATGTTTGCATTTCATCTTGGACGGTCTAAATTTTAACCAGAGGGCGTTGCAAGTTGATAACGGTTGGAATATTAAGGAACAAATGTATTAATATATGGATGCTCATTACTGTAATAATAGTAGTGTGTAGTAGAGTTGGCAAATGATAATGTCAGCTAGAAAAATGAAGATCTACAAGAGTGAAATCTAAGATTGTCTGAAGTAATATATGTAATAGATTGTATTTTAAAACCGTTCATGCTTTTCACCACATCGACACGTCATTTGCCGAATAAAATTGGATTGTCAACACGAGAAAATCGAAGAGGAATTTGCGATTGGACAGGATCAACATAGGCAGATATCTGACATTTCAGTAATAATTGAAAATATCACGTTGGTGTACTGAAGTAATTCAGGTTCTGCCAAGGTTTACCGTAATTGATTGTTTGAGATCAGAAATTTGCCTGATCCATGCTCAGTAGTGTTGCGTTAATGTTGTTTTCGATGCAGGTAATGGTTTGGATGTGTGATGAGCAACTATAAACAAAAGAACATTCTTCAAAAGATACTATGGTCAAGTGACCGCTGAAAAAAAAACAAACAAAAAAAAAACGGACCCTCTAGATCACCGTTAATGTATCGATGAGCCTGTTCAATACAACAATACACGATTGTTTCCTTGAGAGGCGTGAGGCCCCCACAACGCCGTGGAAGCCTGTTGGCCTTACGTGGGATCCATGATACTTAAGGATGGAACCCCGGTGGCTAAGAATTTCATGACATGCAACAATCCATTTGGTCCTTAGTCATGTTCTAATATTATTGTATATAAGGTGTGCTGGCAATACACCACTTAAATTTTATAGACTAAGCGATGTCACGAGGTTAAACTCAGCCAATCAACACCCGGTTACGTGGTAGGTTCACTACTTAATCGGCTGATACTGACAGACGTCCATTTTCAATCATTGACGAAGGAGCTGCAAGACTGAGGAACACCAAGGAGCAACCAAAGGATTCTTCACCAAGGATGCGCTCTCCTTAAACAAAGGATATCGCTGGACAGGCTCTTGCTTGAAGCCTAAAGGTTGCCACAAAAATCGTAAAGGGTAAAAGTCGATCGGGCGGAGAGACCCCTTCTATCAATCGGTTAGTCAAACCCTAGCAACACTAGCCAACCCTAATGCCTTATGGCAAGCCCAAATACATTTTATCATATATATGCTGGAAAACGGTGGCTGAGGGTTAATGACTAGCGTATAACTTTAAACTACATCCGATGATGAAGTTCCAGTTCTGGAGCTCTGGATAATGTGGAATACTCCTTTATCACCATTAGATACTGTCCACTCTAAACCAGAGTGGTATTACCTGATGAAGGTCGAATTTTCTTTGCGTGCGGAACATTTCTACATTTTTTCTATTATCATTATTTCATTTCATTTGGTTATTTAAAAATAATAATAGTTTGAATAATGTACACATGGATAAACTCCTGACCGAAACAAGTGTAAGTACAATTGATTAAAATATCCTATTTTATCCATTCTATACTTTCTTAACTTTATTCAGATATAGATATAGATATAGATAGATATATAGATATGTGTATATATATATATATATATATATATATATATATATATATATATATATATATATAGAGAGAGAGAGAGAGAGAGAGAGAGAGAGAGATATGTGTGTGTGTATATATATATATATATATATATATATATATATATATACTCAGTCATACACACACGCGCATGCGCACATCTTTTTGATTTGACAATACGGAATTACGCTTTTAAAACACTGTTCAAGATAGAAAAACTATGTGAGAATAAACACAGCGAATTCCTACTATAAATAAGGCACTAAGATAGAAATAAATTGGTGGTATGTTGCCCGTGACTGAAGGTAAGAGTTAATTATCACTTATAAGCTGATGATAACGATTATTTGAGAAAGGTGCAAAACGACACAGGTGCTCGTCGACAAACTCCGTGAGTAGATGGCGTTAATCACCAATACTTTCTGGTATCTTCTCTTTGACGTTGCAAAAATATGCTTCGCCCAACACACCCTTATCTCGTTCTTTACCTTATTTGCTTTTACGTTTCTTGTCAGTGTCTTTGTTTATTTAATTATTACTTTTCATCTACATCTCTTTTGTTAGCTTTGCATTTTTCGCAAATTGGCACATTTAAAACTAAAAAAAAAACAAAGAAAAATGTAAAAAAAGAAAAAAAAAGTTTCATTTAATTTTCGTTCTTTCTTTCAGAAAGTTTACTGATTATTTTCTTATCTGTTTTTTTTTTTTGTTTTTGTTTAATTGTTTTTCTTTTTTCAAGTTGTAAGAAAAAAAAAATAAAGATGAAAATAAAAAGACAAGTAAAAAAAAAATAAATAAAATAAAATAAATAAAGATGAAAATTGAAAACAGATAAAAATAAATAAATAAATAAAAATCCTCTATTCTTGTTTTTTTTATGTTTCTTTTTAAAATACTTTATTTTTAATTCTTTTGTTTTGTTTAGTTTTTGTTAACTCTTTTTTACCACTGACCTGAGTTAAAAGCTTGTATCTAATAGCGGTCAGTGTTCGAGTGCAGGTGAAATGCAACGATCTTAAATGCTGATTCGTAAGGCCGGCATATAATGATGTCTTTGATTTTTACAGATTATTTTCTTTTTTTTTTTTTAATGTCAAAAATCTTTGTTTAATAACTTTTCTTTTATCAAGAAAAAAATAAAGACAGAAATAAAAATGAAAAATAAGCGAAAATAAAGTAAAAATAAATAAAGTTAAACATTTTTTTTTTTAAATAGATAAAAATAAATAAATGAATAAAAATCATTTGCTCTTCAAGTTTCTTTGTAAAACTCTTTATTTTCTATTTATTCATTTTTTGTTATCTCTTCTTACCACTTAGCTTAGGTCGATGCATTTATCCTCTATCGGTCAGTTTTCGAGCTCGGAGAAATGCTACGATCTCAAATGCTGATTTTTAAGGCCAACATGTAATGCCGTCCTTAATTTTTACTGATTATTGTCTTTTTTTCTGTCAAAAAATCTTTGTTTAATAATGTTTCTTTTCTCAAGTTGTAAGAAAAAAAAAGAATAAAAAATTAGAAGGCGCGTTGTCTAATGGTTAGAGACATAAGAAATGGACTCGTCGGCACGAGTTCAATTCCTGGACGAATCTGTTTGCATTTCACATAGCACAAATACCCTTGGGAAAAGTATCAATCTGAGCAGGATGCAACACAAGGTCAATTTCTTTAGCGGAGTTCAACAGGTTTGAATTGAGAGTTTTTCCTTTCCTAGACCGGTTGCCTAACCAAGGTTAAGAGCCCAGTCTGTCCTACTATTTTCATAGCTGGAGGGAGAGTAGGAAATTATACTTTCCAAGGATATTAGCGCTAAGTGAAATGCATTACCACAGCCAGGATGTATGTTGTACCATTTTAAGATTATTTCTTAGGTATCACTCACTTTTTCGACGTTACATTCAAACGTCTACGTTATTTTTTTTATTTTTTAAATTTGTTACTTTCTTTATTTTTGTAGACATTACTGATTTGAAATCTCATAGCAGGTGCTTTCGGTATACCTAAAGTAAGACGTGACGAGTAAAGGTTTTGATTAGATTATGTCTTTTTTTTATTTCATTTCTTTTTCTTTCCTTGTGTGCGACAAGTCAGCAAGAACATAACGCAAAGAAGTTTTTTCAAAATTCCATTTTTCACGCAAAATTCCTTCTAGGTTCCTATTCACACTTCCATGTACTAAAGTTGAAGTTCGACTGAAACTATAATATTGGTGCGGTATATGCAGATAAAAGGCCTGCTAACAAGGAATTTTGCAGTTCATGCTTTTTAAGGGCGTTGTGATGAGATGCATATGTGGGATGGCAGGGGAAAAGAAATAAATACAAAAACATGGATTTATTGTTATTATTATTATTATTATTATTATTAATTATTATTATTTTATTAGGTTTTCACACCTGCCGTAGCCGGTGGTTCGCTGAAGGCTAAGTGACAGCATGTTCTCAGGTCTCCAGAACTCTTTCGGAGATTCTAGCCGATCAACATTGCTGTAAGTTTGGATAGTCTCAATTCTTCCTCTGATTTCTAATGCACAAAATTCTTTTTCAGTACCAGGGGACCGTTTCCAAGGACACAATTACATTTGGTACAACTTCACCTTCACGTCTAAGCAGTTTCTCAGTTTCTCTAGCAAGGTCCAGTATTTTGTCTATTTTTTGCTATCTTCTTCTTCTTTTCTTCTTCTTCTTCTTCTTCTTCTTAATTATTATTATTATTATTATTATTATTATTATTTTATTATTATTCTTATTATATTATAAATTCTTACAGTTCTACAATGTGCTGTTTTCTGTATGCTCTCATTCTACTATCTGAATTTCAATTCCTTTTGTCTGTTTTTTAACTCTTGGGATTGTCCAAGGTAAAAACTACATTGGTAGCACTTTCCTCACAGTTCCAATCTTTTTTTGTAATTCCTTGACAAGGTCCAGGTATTCATATACATTACTATTATTATATTATTATTATTATTATTATTATCATCATTGTTATTATTTAATTATTATTATTATCTATATTGTTATTATTATTATTATTATTTCACTCATAGTGGATTTTTCACCCAGCTTAGCTAATGGTTTTTCTGGTTTCTGTGTGACAAAAGTCCAGTCCAGGTGCTCAAAGCCTCTTCTGAGTATTCTAGCCATTTCGTTATTATTATTATTATTATTATTATATTATTATTATTATTATTATTATTATTATCGTTGTTGTTGTTGTTACTCTTAAGGGATTTTTCTATAAGTTCTGTTATATGTGGGTGTTTTTCCGAAGGTAAATAGCAATTACCTCCAACGGATAATTCTCTTTTTGCTTTGAAACTTTTATAATCTCACAAGGGAATATACCAAAGATATATGAAAACAGTAATCTATTTTCACAATTTAGCGTAATATTTTTTTGCGTTGCCTCTATCTGTTTAATTATTACTTTTTTTTGCAATTTTCGAGATTTTTCAATAGTTTGAAAGAATGGATGCTCAAAGATCAAAGTGACAGCATGTTTTTGTCAATATATCATCATCATCATCATCAATCATCATCACATCATCACCATCATCATAGTGACAGTATGATATCCTGACAATCTCTAGCCAAACATTCTTATCTGTATCGCCCCTCTGAGGTCTCTTGTGCAACAATTTAGAAACAATAAAGAACTGATCGATATGGTATTTCCTAGCGGTGGCCCATGTGCAAGGTTCCACGAAGAAGTCATTATGAGTTCGTCGCTTGCTTTCAAGCAGTGTTCAGCATGTCTTTCTTTGCTGGTTCCGTGTGATAGGAAGTGGCGTATCTACATTCTTGTTGGGTTGTTGTTTCAAAGATTGTTTTATCCGGCTCTTCGTTACGGTCTAAGTGGTGGGCATACACAGTAAGTAAGATACACACAAAG
The DNA here is from genome assembly GCA_023376005.1 of Doryteuthis pealeii. Taxonomy (NCBI): domain Eukaryota; kingdom Metazoa; phylum Mollusca; class Cephalopoda; order Myopsida; family Loliginidae; genus Doryteuthis; species Doryteuthis pealeii. The sequence continues at coordinate 12,348,667 of CM042138.1, read as the reverse complement.
AATCGTCGCTTGTATCTTATATTGAGAACAGATTCTAATAGATTGATAATTTGTCTACAACAGTCAAACGTTTCAAGCGTGTATTACACTGCTTTCTGCGGATGAGATATTAGTATAGTGACGTGAATGGTCTAGACCAATTTTTTGGGGCTTGCTATCGAGCGTGAAGCAATATACAAAAGGGATACTTCAGTAACGCGGGAGTGAATCAATAAGTCTTTTCTGGTCGGCACTCTGGTATGTCATATATAGGTGTCATAGAAAGAACGTTCGCATATGGGTTTCGTTTTGTACTCTTTCTCACTTCCAAGTATATTGCTCGTCTTTTTTTATGGTTTGTGTGATGGGTATAAGTAACCATACAGTTGATTCTTTTTGTGTGCAATCTGGCTGTATGGGGATTGATGTACCCAACGTCAAACGTTAGTTTAACAACTACGTTTCCCAGCCAAATTAACCCGTTTTTATTAGTTCCAAGTTTTATTTTAAATTCTTTTTGCTCAGAAAATCTACTGATTTACATATGTGTATGATGGATTATTTTTGGTATATATATATATATATATATATTTACGACCTCCGCACGAGCAGGAATACGGACACAAGTTAAATTCTTCTTAGCGGAGTTAACAGGTTGAATTTCAGAGTTTTCCTTTCTAGACGGTTGCCTAACAAGGTTAAAGAAGGCCAGCTGGCTGGAAGGGTAGTATTCATACTTTCCAAGGATATTAACGCTAAGTGGAAATGCAATTACAACAGCCAGGATTTGACCTCGGTGAGAGAAGCCATTTCCCATTAATTTAACATTAACACGCGCTTCATTATTTTTGGTATATAAGCCGTGGCTGCAATTATCACTTAAATTTATTGACTAAGCGAGTCAGTGATTTAACGCCCAGCAATAACATCCGAATAACGTGGTTGGTTAACTACTTAATCGGCTGATACTCTCAGCGTCATTTACAATTCATTGACGATGGACCTGCAGACAGAAGACACCAGGAACAACAAAGGATCTTACTAAGACCGGCTCTGCTTCACCAAAGGATTCCGTGGACAGCGCTCATGTTTGAAGCCTAAAGGATGGCCACACAAATGAAACGTGTAGAGTAACATGATTTATGTCGTTTATTCGGGGTTAATACTGTACAATAATAGCCATCTGGGTAGCTGTTCCTGAGCACAATATTCTTGATTTAATGAGTGCCATTACGTCTACCCCATTTAATTATTTGTGCAGGCCATATCACGTTACTTTTTAGAATTTCTATGCTGAGGCAATTTGCAATT
>CM042138.1:12335610-12347277 GCA_023376005.1 Doryteuthis pealeii | reverse complement strand
CTTACTATTTCGAGCGTGAAGCAATATTGCAACAGGAACTTTCAGTATCCGCATGGAAGCTGATAAATTTAAGTCTTCTGCGTCGGCCCACCACTGGTGTGTCCATATGATAAACGTCCACAGAAGAAACGTCGGCAATATGGGTTCGTTTTATACTCCCTCTCTCCTCTCTCTCTCTCTCCTCTCTCTCTCCTCTCTCTCTCTCTTCTCTCTCTCAGCTTCCAACGCTGTCTTGCTCGTCTTTTTATGGATCGTTGTGTGACCATACAGGGATAAATTAGAATTTGTGTGATGTTGGCTTGTAGATGTGATGGACCCCAACAGTCGAACGCTAGGTAACAACTCAGTTCTCTCAAATCTATCCCGTTTTTATTACAGTTCTCAAAAGTTTTATTTAAATCCGGCTCACGAAAATCTCGTTGGTTTACATTGTGTATAGTGGATTATTTTTTGGTATTATATAATATATTATATATATATATATATATATATATATATGATATATATTTACCTACCCCTCCGCACGAGCCGGATGCGCACAAGGTCAATTTCTTAAGCGGAGTTCAACAGGTTTGAATTCAGAGTTTTCCTTCTCTAGACGGTGCCTAACCAAGGTTAAAGAGCCCAGTCTGCCCTACTATTTTTCATAGCTGGAGGAGAGGTAGGGATTCATTCCAAGGATATTAGCGCTAGGTGAAATGCCAATTACCTCAGCCAGATTTGAACTCGGGAGACGAGTCCATTTCCCATGGCATTTAACCATTTTTACCACTCGCTTCCATTATTTTGGTAATAAGCTGTGCTGCAATCTACCACTTAAATTTATAGACCAAATGAGGTCACGTGATTTTAAACCCCAGCCAATTCAACACCCGAATACGGGCTGGTTAACTACTAAATCATCTTGATACTGTCAAACGTCCATTTCACAATCATTAAGGAAGAAGCTGCAAGACAGGAAGAGCACCAAGAACAACCAAAGGATTCTCTAAAAGCACCGCGCCCTGCTAAACACAAAGGTCTCTGCTGGACAGCCTCTTCTTAACCTAAAGGATGCCCCACACAAATCGTAACAGTGTAGAGTACACGTGATCTTATTTCCGTTTATGGTCGGGCGTTATGTACTGTACTAGAATAAGCCATTCTGGATAGCTGTCCGAGCACAATATTCTTGAATTTACATGAGTGCCATAAGTTCTACCCCATTAACTTATTTGTGCAGGCTATCACGTTACTTTTTAGATTTCGATGCCTTTGAGGCAATTTGCAATCTATTTGATTACTAAATTTATACATATTTTACGATAATACACATTACTTATTACGTTCGGAACCTTAATGTTCCTGGTTCATACTGCCCTCAAAATCTCAGACTGAATAGTGCGGAAGATAAGCTAGCTCAGAATAGGTGCAGCGCTCCATCACAGATGGAAAATATCTCCCTGATCCAGCGATAGTGAAAAGGATATACTCACTCGCTGACTGCTAATACTGACAATGGTCACACCACCTACTTTACATCTACTTTAATAATCTAATACATCATCATACATAGATAGATAGAAGGATACATACACACACCACACACACACACACACATACAATGCACACACCACACACATATATATATATATATATTATATATATATATATATATATAGGAGAGAGAGAGAGAGGGACAGACAGCAGAGAGAGAGAACAACAGACAGATATAATATATATATAATATATATATATATTATATATATATATAATATATTTAAGAAATGTTGAAAAACGGAATGCTTCCAATTTAATAAGATGAATTATTTTTATCGACGCTTAAACGTTTCGGGTTATTTAAAACCTTCATAAGGATAGGATTATAAGTGAGAAATTGATGGATGTTTTGTAAATGACAGGAGTTAGAAAATTTATATAAAAAGTTTTATAGATATTTTTCTAACTTTGTCAACCTGATGAAGGTTTAAATAAACCGAAACGTTTTAAGCGTCGATAAATAAATTCATCTTATTTTGGAACACTTCGTGTTTTCAAAATTCTGAATATTGTCGGATTTATTCATGTTTTACTCCCAATATATTATATATATATATATATATATATATACTATATATCATATATTATATTATATATATATAAGAGAGAGAGAGGGGGGGAAGAGAGAGAGAGAGAAAGAGAGAAGATAAAAAATAGATAGATATTATGTAATTAAGGTCGCAAGAGGTTTAGTTTTAGAAGTTTTTCTATTTATTTCAATTTTACAATTCAGTATACACGACTTTCGTGTCAGTTTATACACCATCAAAGGTATCACGACTGCTGGCTGTGTTTAGACTCATCAATAATATATATATATTATATATATATATATATATATATATATATATATATATATAATATATATATTCGTTAACCCCTCTGCCATCACAGGTTCCATAAGGAGCGGTGTTTTAACTATTAAATTACATACATTGATTATATTTTATGATCACCTGAGGGATCCGATCTATAAAAACAGACGTTCATTTGTTTTTTGCTGGTGTGAAGTTAATTAAAGGTCGTCCCTAGAGAGCTCTATATATATTTGAGGATACAGTTTTAAAATAAACTGATGTCAGTGATAGAACATATATATATATATATATATATATATATATATATATATATATAATAGTTAGGATAGCGGTAGACGAAGCCCCGGTAAATCCAGCCACACATGTGATCTTCAGACCATTACTTGACCTGTGGTAAATTTTATAGATCGATAGACGGATATTGATAGACGGAATGATTATAATATATATATATATATGAATGTAGTATACATAGATAGATAATATAGATTTTTTAAACGTGATCATCATCAGATAGATCATAGATAGATTTAGATATAATTTTAAAACGTGTCGATCATCAGTGAAAAATCATACGTATATATACATATATATATATGTATGAAAAGGTGGAATGAAAACATCACACAATGCTGTTAAAGAGAAACAATTTATAATATAATCATAGCTGATACTGATCAATATTTCGATTTACAAAAATCATCATCAGAGCTCATCACTCCGTAGTTGTTTGGGTCAGAGAAGAATGTCAAATCAGTCACAAAACCGACATATATATGGCGACATATATAGACCGACATATATATGGCGCGAATGCCCACATTGGTGAATAATGGTAACAACTTTGTTCTTTTGTTGCAGAATTAAGTTTTTTGTTTGTGAAGTGATCTGACATTCTTCTCTGACCCAAACAATTACGGAGTGAATGAGCTCTGCTGATGATTTTTGGAAAATCGAAATATTGATCAGTATCAGCTATGATTATATTATAAATTGTTTCTTTTTAACAGCATTGTGTGAGTTTTTCATTCCACCTTTTCATACTCATATTGTCTCATTCCTTTCTTTTAACACACACACACACACACACACACACACACACACACACACACACACACACCACACATATATATATATATATATATATATATATATATAATATATATATATACTAGACCAAAACGTGACCCGTTGGGTCAACCATTGTCAATGGGATTAGCTCTAACAAATATTAGAAATTACTAGAGGCAAATAAAATAATCGGCTACTGCTATATTTAAAAAAAAAACATTGTGCTACAGGTTCGTTAAGGCTTTGGGCTTGGAGATTGAAAATCATAGCTGGCCCATAGGATCTTCCAATCTGTCGTGTAAAAATTTACCCTTATATTACACAATGAATACAGAATCTGCTAGACAAAGTTAATATAATGATATTTTAGCAGAATTCAATAGTCATGGTTCTTTTTCTAAAAAATCCCATATAGAAACTTATAAAAATCTTCTGCTTATAATTATTGAGATTTTATCTTTATAGAAAAAATTAAAAAAAACTTTTTTATCGATTGCTTTTTTAGATTTCATAAAATAAAATAGGGGGGAGACCTCGTAAAGAATATTTCTCCAATATATATCTAGAAAAAAATTCAAGCATAATTACCGACATTTTACTGTTAGTTGATTTTTCATTAATTTTTTTAGCCGGCAGTCATAATTTCTTTCTCCGCTGTGATGAATTTCAATTGATTTAACGGTGCGAAAATGTAAACATTGTTTTCGTTCATTATTTCCTAAGCTAAATTTTAAAAAAAAATCATCTTAAGCTTTTTTTAATGGTTACTCATTTGAATGGTCCAAAAATTATAATATTACCTTCATTAAAAGTTTCATTGTGTTAAATATAGGGGGGGGGGTTCTAAATTTGACTCGTTAATTTGGAGGTTCCTACTAAAAAAATTAAAATGAACTGTTCTCATTGCAAAAAAGGATGAGATTAAGCTAATTTAATAAAGAAGAAATATGGCCGGGTGATTTTTAAAAATATATAAAAGATAAGTAAATGAAATTATCAATTAGACAATACGACAGATAATTTGTAAGCTGAGAAAGTATCTTTATTTTTTGTATTAAAAAAAACTGTACAAAAAATAAAATAATCTTTTAAAAAGAAAGCATATTATATTAACATTACCACAAATAATAACGTAAGTTATTTACGTTTTTTCCGGTCCTCGCCAACTCAGCGTATGAGTAGCACAGGGATCTGTGCGGTAAAGTAAGGAGCTGATGGTAGGTGTGGTGCTCCACCTCAGATGCCCAAAACAATCTCCTTGGTCTAGCGGCTAGTAAAAGGGATAGACTCCCTCGCTGATTGGCTAATACGACTTCAGCCCCCCCCCGACGATTTACTTTATATGTAAGTTACGTAAAAAGGGTATGGTATTTTTTTTCCATTAATTCGTATATCTTTAATATTCAAACATGCCAAATCTTGATTTGTTACAAAATAAGTTTGATTAATTGTAAACCCTTTTAGTTAAGTAAGAAAAACGTTACCTTTTTTTAATTTTAAGACTGTTTAATTTTGTGGTTGTAAGAAGTGGTGATAGTGCTTATCAATTATGGGTTTGAAATGCTAACAATTATAGTTGAGTTGGTCATGTCACCCTTGACACTCTTTGCACTCTTAGAAAGAGTAAAAACATATAGGGAGTGGTTAGTTTAAGATATATTGGGGGTGTTCGGGGTAAATTGAATATACAGATATCAAGGGAGTGTTGGTGACTTTATGACTTAATTTGCCAATTATTGCCTAATTAAATGGATGAAAATGATTTTTTTAAGTTAATTCATAGATTTAAGAATAAATTAGCATAATTTTCGTGTCATTAAAACTAAACAATTAAAAAAGGCTTTAGGATCCAAAAGGTGATTCGCTCAGCTTTAGTATAATAATAATAATAATAATAATAATAATAATAATAATAATAATAATAATAATAAATAATAATAAATAATAATAATAATAATAATGATATGATGATGATAATAATATAATAATAATCTTATTATAATGAGATTGTATGTTTTTCTGTCTGTAAACCGAAACTATATTGCTACTCAAGTCACAATTCCCTTAGTTATGATATCACATTCTCAATGATTTTATTTTTATTTTATCCTCAATGATTAATAAAATTGTTTTACTCATTTAGACTGTTAATAATATCTACAAACTAAAAACATGCAATTATATTTATATTTCAACGAAAATTAGCGGTTTACAGTTGAAGGGAAGGCTTAATTTGCATATTTGATATTAAAAATTGATTTTAATAAATATATGCCTTAGTATTATTGATTTCTAATTGTTGGTTTTATCTAATAAATATGAGCAAAACTCGGGATAAATCTTAACAAAAATCTATTAACATAAGAAATAACTGTAATTTTATTCTTTTCTTCTATTTTAAACTAAATAGTTAAATTAGGGAAATTTACCACTGAAAGAAGGGAGTAAGGGAAAAATGTAGAACAGTTAGTTTCAAAGTTTTCTGTTTTTCCGATTATACCCCTCTGTTCCAAATCTTTTTATCTGAATTCTTATTTCAGTTTCATTAGCCTTTCTAATTTAACATGATATTTTATTATATTAAAACTTAAATTACTTGCACCCGGAGGGTGCATATATTTGCTAGTAATAATAATAATAATAATAGGTGATAAACAAAAAGAAAGAACTTGTCAACGGTGGATTTTGCAGTGCCAGCAGAATCATAAGGTGAAGCTAAAAGGAAAATGAAAAAATGGACAAATATCTGGACCTTGCCAGAGAACTGAAAAAGTTATGGAACATGAAAGTGAAAGTGATACCAATTGTAGTTTGTGCACTTGGAACAGCCCCAAAAGGATTAGGAAAAGGTTAGAAAGTTTGGATATCAAAGGAAGGCATTTGAACATTCAGAATACTGCATGCTGCAATCTGCCAGAATACTCAGAAGAGCCTTGAGACCTTAGGTGACTTGCTGTCACTCAGACACCAGTGAAAGACCATCAGCTAATGCTGATATGAAAACTCAAAAGGATGAGAAATTAATATAATAATAATAATGATAATATTAATGATAATGATAATGATAATTAATGATAATAATAATTAAATAATAATAATGATATAAATATAATATATATTATATATATATATATATATATAAATAAAGTTAACCTAATGAGTCAGAATACCTACATAACAGTTCGCCTTAGTAGCGCCTCATCAGGGCAAAAAACCTGAACTCTCTCTCTCTCTCTCGCTCTCTCTCTCTCTCTCTCTCTCTCTTTATATATATATATATATATATATTATATATATATATATAGGTAGATATATATATATATATAAGGTATATATATATGTATATATATAATATATATATATATATAATAATAGATAAGATAGATAGATAGATAGGTATATATATAATATTATATTTATAGTATATATATATATTATATATATATATATATAGAGATAGATAGATAGATAGAAGATAGATAGATAGATAAGTACACTGACTAAAAATAGACCAACCCCAATGTTGTTATATTATATACATAAAACATGATGAGAAAATTTGTCTAGACAAATAGCTAACTACCCATATCCGATAGACCAACAAATTTATTAACATATATATAAAGAATATACCTTATGTTTATTTAGCAACGGACATGTCAAAGAAATATTCATATATTCCAAATACATCTGGGAGTCATAATAGCCCGAAGTTTGCTGACAGAATTTGAAAAAAAAAAATTGAATTGAGGTTCTTAGATACATCTGATACGTTAATTAATATTTTATGAAATCATTGTGGCAGGTGTCTGATGCATGGTCTGAAACCTTTACCTCGCTGCTTGACGCCTTCGTAATGAAAGACAGATTTTTCATTTAACTGATTCGCAATTTTCTTTATTTATATTTCCTATGAATACTTATTTCGAAAGTAGACGGCTTTACCCAGGCAAAAAATATATATATATAAATGAATAAATTAAAAAATAAATCTACTTCTGCGAAATCTACAAGAAGAATATTGATAACAAATCAAAATTGGATACTACACACACACACACACACACACACAATATAATATATATATATATATATATATATATATATATATATATATATATATATATATATATATATATATATATATATATATATATATATATATATATATATATATATATATATATATATATAAAGTCGTTCTTTTCATTTTTTGCCTTATTGCTGGTCAATTTTGATTTGTTATCATATTCTTCTTGTTAGATTTCGGCAGAGTAGATTTATTTTTTATTTATTCATTTATATATATATATTTTTGCCTTGGGTAGCCGTCTACTTTCGAAATAAAGTATTCATAGGAAAAATATAAATAAAGAAAAATCGAATCAGTTAAATGAAAAATCTGTCTTTCATTACAGAAGGCGTCAAGCAGCGAGGTTAATAGGTTTTTCAGACCATGCATCAGACACCTGCCGACAATGATTTCATAAAATATTAATTACGTTATCAGTATGTATCTCAAAGAGAACTCAATTCAATTTTTTTTTTCAAATTCTGTCAGCAAAACCTCGGGCTATTATGACTCCCAGATGTATTTGGGAATATATGAATATTTCTTTGACATGTCCGTTGCTAAATAAACATAAAGTATATGTCTTTATATATATGTTAATAAATTGTTGGTCTATCGGGAATATGGGTAGTTAGCTATTTGTCTAGACAATTTTTCATCATGTTTTAATGTATATAATTATAACAACATTGGGTTGGTCTATTTTTAGTCAGTGTACTTATCTATCTATCTATCTATCTATCTATCTATATATATATATATATATATATATATATATATATATATATACTATATATCTATCTATCTATCTATCTATCTATCTATATATATATATATATATATATATACATATATATATATATATATATATATATATATATATATATATATATATATATATATATATATATATATATATATATATATATATAGAGAGAGAGAGAGAGAGAGAGGAGAGAGAGAGAGAGAGAGAGTCATTTTTGCCCTGATGAGCTACTAAGCGAAACTGTTAGTAGGTATATCTGACTCATTAGGTTTAACTTTATATATATATATATATATATATATATATATATATATATATATATATATTATTATTATATTATATATTATCATTATTATCATTATCATTATCATTATCATTATTATTATTATTATTATTTCTCCTTTTGAGTTTTCATATCAGCATTAGCTGATGGTCTTTCACTGGTGTCTGAGTGACAGCAAGTCACCTCAGGTCTCCAGGACTCTTCTGAGTATTCTGGCAGATTGCAGCAGTGCAGTGTTCTGAATGGTTTCAATCCTTCCTTTGATATCCAAACTTTCTAAACCCTTTTCTAATCCTTTTGAGGCTGTTCCAAGTGCACCAACTACAATTGGTATCACTTTCACTTTCATGTTCCATAACTTTTTCAGTTCTCTGGCAAGGTCCAGATATTTGTCCATTTTTTCATTTTCCTTTAGCTTCACCCTATGATCTGCTGGCACTGCAAAATCCACCAGTTGACAAGTTCTTTCTTTTTTGTTTATCAACACTATTATTATTATTATTATTATTACTAGCAAATATATGCACCCTCCGGGTGCAAGTATTTAAGTTTTAATATAATAAAATATCATGTTAAATTAGAAAGGCTAATGAAACTGAATAAGAATTCAAATAAAAAGATTTGGAACAGAGGGGTATAATCGGAAAATAGAACAACTTTGAAACTAACTGTTCTACCATTTTCCCTTACTCCCTTCTTTCAGTGGTAAATTTCCCTAATTTAACTATTTAGTTAAAATAGGAAGAAAAGAATAAAATTACAGTTATTTCTTTATGTTAATAGATTTATGTTAAGATTTATCCCCGAGATTTTTGCTCATATTTATTAAGATAAAACCAAACAATTAGAAATCAATAATACTAAGCATATATTTATTAAAATCAAATTTTTAAATATCAATATGCAAATTAGCCTTCCCATTCACACTGTAAACCGCTATTTCGTTGAATATATAAATATAATTGCATGTTTTTAGTTTGTAGATATTATTAACAGTCTTAATGATGTAAAACAATTTATTTAATCATTGAGGATAAAATAAAAATAAAATCATTGAGAATGTGATATCACTAACTAAGGGAATTGTGACTTGAGTAGCAATATAGTTTCGGTTACAGACAGAAAAACATACAATCTCCATTATAATAAGATTATTATTATTATTATTATCATCATCATCATCATTATTATTATTATTATATTATTATATTATTATTATTATTTATTATTATTATTATTATTATATTATTATTATTATTATTATACTAAAGCTGAGCGAATCACCTTTTGGATCCTAAAGCCTTTTTTATTGTTTAGTTTAATGACACGAAAATTATGCTAATTTATTCCTTAAATCTATGATTAACTTTAAAAAAATCATTTTCATCCATTTAATTAGCAATAATTGGCAATTAAGTCATAAAGTCACCAACCACTCCCTTGATATCTGTATATCAATTTACCCCCCCCCCAATTATATTCTTAACTAACCACTCCCTATATGCTTTTACTCTTTCTAAGAGTGCAAAGAGTGTCAAGGGTGACATGACCCACTCACTATAATTGTTAGCATTTCAAACCCATAATTGATAAGCACTATCACCACTTCTACAACCACAAAATTAAACAGTCTTAAATTTAAAAAAAGGTACACGTTTTTTCTTAACTAAAAGGTTACAATTAATCCAAACTTATTTTGTAACAAAATCAAGATTTGGCATGTTTGATGATTAAAAGATATACGAATTAAATGGAAAAAAAAATACCATACCCTTTTTACGATAACTTACATATAAAGTAAAATCGTCGGGGGGGCCTGAAGTCGGTATTAGCCAATCAGCGAGGGAGTCTATCCCCTTTTCACTAGCGCTAGACCAAGGAGATTGTTTTGGCATCTGAGGTGGAGCACCACACCTACCATCAGCTCCTTACTTTACCGCACAGATCCCTGTGCTACTCATACGCTGAGTTGGCGAGGACCGGAAAAACGTAAGTAACTTACGTTTTTATTTGTCGGTAATGTTAATATAATATGCTTTCTTTTTTAAAAAGATTATTTTATTTTTTGTACAGTTTTTTAATACAAAACAATAAAGATAACTTTCTCAGCTTACAAATTATCTGTCGTATTGTCTAATTGATAATTTCATTTACTTATACTTTTATATATTTTTAAAATCACCCGGCCATATTTCTTCTTTATTAAATTAGCTTAATCTCAATCCTTTTTGCAATGAGAACAAGTTCATTTTATTTTTTTCAGTAGGAACCTCCAAATTAACGAGTCAAATTTAGAACCCCCCCCCCTATATTTAACACAATGAAACTTTTAATGAAGGTTAATATTATAATTTTTGGACCATTCAAATGAGTAACCATTAAAAAAAGCTTAAGATGATTTTTTTTAAATTTAGCTTACGGAAATAATGAACGAAAACAATGTTTACATTTTCGCACCGTTAAATCAATTGAAATTCATCACAGCGAGAAAGAAATTATGACTGCCGGCTTAAAAAAAATTAAATGAAAAATCAACTAACAGTAAAATGTCGGTAATTATGCTTGAATTTTTTTTTCCTAGATATATATTGGAGAAATATTCTTTACGAGGTCTCCCCCCTATTTTATTTTATGAAATCTAAAAAAAGCAATCGATAAAAAAGTTTTTTTAATTTTTTCTATAAAGATAAAAGTCTCAATAATTATAGCAGAAGATTTTTATAAGTTTCTATATGGGATTTTTTTAGAAAAAGAACTATGACTATTGAATTCTGCTAAAAATATCATTATATTAACTTTGTCTAGCAGAATTCTGTATTCATCGTGTTAGATATAAGGGGTAAATTTTACACGGCAGATTGGAGATCCCTATGGGTCAGCTATGATTTTTCAATCTCCAAGCCCAAAAGTCTTAGAACCTGTAGCAATATGTTTTTTTTTAAATCATAGCAGTAGCCGACTTATATTTATTTGCCTCTAGTAATGTTCTATAATTTGTTAGACTAATCCCATTGATCAATGGTTGACCCAACGGGTCACGTTTTGTCTAGTATATATATATATATATATATATATATATATATATATATATATATATGTGTGTGTGTGTGTGTGTGTG
>CM042138.1:12323110-12330610 GCA_023376005.1 Doryteuthis pealeii | reverse complement strand
ATAATAACAATAAATCCATGTTTTTGTATTTATTTTATTTTCCCCTGCCATCGCCACATATGCATCTCATCACAAGGCCCTTAAAAAGCATGAACTGCAAAATTCCTTGGTTAGCAGGCCTTTTATCTGCATATTACCGCACCAATATTATAGTTTCAGTCGAACTTCAACTTTAGTACATGGAAGTGTGAATAGGAACCTAGAAGGAATTTTGCGTGAAAAATGGAATTTTGAAAAACAGTTCTTTGGCGTTATGTTCTTGCTGACTTGTCGCACAAGGAAAGAAAAAGAAATGAAATAAAAAAAGACATAATCTAATCAAAACCTTTACTCGTCACGTCTTACTTTAGGTATACCGAAAGCACCTGCTATGAAGATTTCAAATCAGTAAGTGTCTACAAAAATAAAGAAAGTAACAAATTTAAAAAATAAAAAAATAAACGTAGACGTTGAATGTAACGTCGAAAAAGTGAGTGATACCTAAGAAAATAATCTTAAAATGGTACAACATACATCCTGGCTGTGGTAATTGCATTTTACTAAGCGCTAATATCATTGGGAAAGGTATGAATCCTACTCTCCCTCCAACTATGAATAAATAGTAGGACAGACTGGGCTCTTTAACCTTGGTTAGGCAACCGGTCTAGGAGAAGGAAAACTCTCAATTCAAACCTGTTGAACTCCGCTAAAGAAATTGACCTTGTGTCGCATCCTGCTCAGATTGATACCTTTCCCAAGGGTATTTATGCTATGTGAGATGCAAACAGATTCGTCCAGGAATTGAACTCGTGCCGACGAGTCCATTTCTTATGTCTCTAACCATTAGACAACGCGCCTTCTAATTTTTTATTCTTTTTTTTTCTTACAACTTGAGAAAAGAAACATTATTAAACAAAGATTTTTTGACAGAAAAAAAGACAATAATCAGTAAAAATTAAGGACGGCATTACATGTTGGCCTTAAAAATCAGCATTTGAGATCGTAGCATTTCTCCGAGCTCGAAAACTGGCCGATAGAGGATAAATGCATCGACCTAAGCTAAGTGGTAAAAAGAGATAACAAAAAATGAATAAATAGAAAATAAAGAGTTTTACAAAGAAACTTGAAGAGCAAATGATTTTTATTCATTTATTTATTTTTATCTATTTAAAAAAAAACATGTTTAACTTTATTTATTTTTACTTTATTTTCGCTTATTTTTCATTTTTATTTCTGTCTTCATTTTTTTCTTGATAAAAGAAAAGTTATTAAACAAAGATTTTTGACATTAAAAAAAAACATAAGAAAATAATCTGTAAAAATCAAAGACATCATTATATGCCGGCCTTACGAATCAGCATTTAAGATCGTTGCATTTCACCTGCACTCGAACACTGACCGTTATTAGATACAAGCTTTTAACTCAGGTAAGTGGTAAAAAGAGTTAACAAAAACTAAACAAAACAAAAAAATTAAAAATAAAGTATTTTAAAAGAAACATAAAAAAACAAGAATAGAGGATTTTTATTTATTTATTTTTTTATCTTTTTTAATTTTCATCTTTATTTATTTTTATTTATTTTTTTTTTTACTTATCTTTTTATTTTCTTCTTTATTTTTTTTTCTTTACAACTTGAAAAAAGAAAAATAAAAACAAAATTAAACAAAAACAAAAAAAAAAAAAAAAAAAACAGATAAGAAAATAATCAGTAAACTTTCTGAAGAAAGAACGAAAATTAAATGAAACTTTTTTTTTTCTTTTTTATATTTTTTTTTTTTTTTTTTTAGTTTTAAATGTGCCAATTTGCGAAAAATGCAAAGCTAACAAAAAGAGATGTAGATGAAAAGTAATAATTAAATAAACAAAGACACTGACAAGAAACGTAAAAGCAAAATAGGTAAAGAACGAGATAAGGGTGTGTTGGGCGAAGCATATTTTTGCAACGTCAAAGAGAAGATACCAGAAAGTATTGGTGATTAACGCCATCTACTCACGGAGTTTGTCGACGAGCACCTGTGTCGTTTTGCACCTTTCTCAAATAATCGTTATCATCAGCTTATAAGTGATAATTAACTCTTACCTTCAGTCACGGGCAACATACCATCAATTTAGTTCCATCTTAGTGCCTTAGTAGGAATTCTCACATAGTTTTTCTATCTTGAATAGTGTTTTAAAAGCGTAATTCCGTATTGTCAAATCAAAAAGATGTGTATGCGCGAGCGCGCGACTGAGTATATATATATATATATATATAAAGTAATGCAGACGCGCGTTTCGGGGTTTCACCCCTCATAGTACAGCTAGACTTATTTTTATATACTTTCGCTCGTCAAGTCTCTTACCGATGGGTCCACAAGCAGCTGCCTAGAATATAATCGCTATATTTCCTAAACCGGAAATAAACTCACCAGAGGTCTCTAACTTATGTAAACAAGTGAGACTAGCATTTCGCCTCTCGCAATTCTTCTACACAGAGTGCTCTCTCTCTATATATATATATATATATATATATATATATATATATATATATATATATATATATATATATATATATACACACATATCTATATATCTATCTATATCTATATCTATATCTGAATAAAGTTAAGAAAGTATAGAATGGATAAAATAAGATATTCTAATCAATTGTACTTACACTTGTTTCGGTCAGGAGTTTATCCATGTGTACATTATTCAAACTATTATTATTTTTAAATAACCAAATGAAATGAAATAATGATAATAGAAAAAATGTAGAAATGTTCCGCACACAAAGAAAATTCGACCTTCATCAGGTAATACCACTCTGGTTTAGAGTGGACAATGTCTAATGGTGATAAAGGAGTTTTCCACATTATCCAGAGCTCCAGAACTGGAACTTCATCATCGGATGTAGTTTAAAGTTATAAGCTAGTCATTAACCCTCAGCCACCGTTTTCCAGCATATATATGATAAAATGTATTTGGGGCTTGCCATAAGGGTAATAGGGTTGGCTAGTGTTGCTAGGGTTTGACTAACCGATTGATAGAAGGGGGTCTCTCCGCCCGATCGACTATTTACCCTGTTACGATTTTTGTGGGCAACCTTTAGGCTTCAAGCAAGAGCGCTGTCCAGTGGATATCCTTTGTGTTAAGGAGAGCGCGATCCTTGGTGAAGAATCCTTTGGTTGCTCCTTGGTGTTCCTCAATCTTGCAGCTCCTTCGTCAATGATTGCAAATGGACGTCTGTCAGTATCAGCCGATTAAGTAGTGAACCTACCACGTAACCGGGGTGTTGATTGGCTGAGGTTTAAACCACGTGACATCGCTTAGTCTATAAATTTAAGTGGTGTATTGCAGCACACCTTATATACAATAATATTAGAACATGACCTAAGGGCCAAAGTGGATAGTTGCATGTCATGAAATTCTTAGCCACCGGGGTTCCATCCTTAAGTATCATGGATCGCCACGTAAGGCCAACAGGCGGTTCCACGGGTTGTGGGGTCTCACGCCTCTGCAGAGGTACAATCGGTGTATTGTTTGTATTGAACAGGCTCATCGATGCATTAAGGCGGTGATCTAGAGGGGTCCATTTTTTTGTTTTTGTTTTTCAGCGCCACTTGACCATAATATCTTTTGAGATGAATATTCTTTTGTTTATAGTTGCTCATCACACATCCAACCATTACCTGAATCGAAAACAACATTAAACGCATCACTTACTGAGCATGGGATCAGGCAAGATTTCTGATCTCAAACACCATTACGGTAAACCTTGGCAGAACCTGAATTACTTCAGTACACCAACGTGATATTTTCAATTATTACTGAAATGTCAGATATCTGCCTATGTTGATCCTGTCCAATCGCAAATTCCTCTTCCGATTTTCTCGTGTTGACAATCCAATTTTATTCGGCAAATGACGTGGTTGATGTGGTGAAAAGCATGGCCATTTAAAATACAATCTATTACATATATTACTTCAGACATATCTTAGATTTCACTCTTGTAGATCTTCATTTTTCTAGCTGACATTATCATTTGCCAACTCTACTACACACTACTATTATCACAGTAATGAGCATCCGTATATTAATACATTTGTTCCTTAATATTCCAACCGTTATCAACTTACAACGCCCTCTGGTTAAAATTTAGACCGTCCAAGATGAAATGCAAACATGTATAGGATTGGCCCCTATATTTTTACGGCATGTGGAATTGACCAAATTAAAATAATTAAGTTTTCTTAAATAACTAGTTTTACAATGGTATGTCATGAGTTTAGAATTAGATAAACAAAAGAGAATCGAATGAATATTAGTTTAGAAATATTTTAGAAACAATAGAAACAATGGTTTAAATTCCGTGGGAATCGGAATGTACCATAATCATTCGATATTGCATCATTGCAAATCACCTGATATTTGATGAATATTTTAGCTTAATGATCACGTAGACAATGACAAAAAGAAAATTATAAAGGCCCATAGAGCTAAAAGACCAGACAGTGGGAGCTTACACTCTTTCCGACTCGACAGAGTTGGAGCTGATGCGCTTAACTTGACAGTAGGAGCGAAAGTTCTCCCCCAAAATCGACACAATGGGGAGAAGTCGCTGTCCGAAGACACAAAATGATATATCAGGTTGGTCTCGTATTTTTGTTTCCACTTTTCTCTCTCTCGCTCAACAACAACACATTTCAATCACATACAAAACAGCTACAATGTTGACACAACCAAATGCACAAATATAAACAATACATGTCACACTTGTCACTCACAACTACGTACAGACACATACAGTCTGCAACACCGCTGAAAGAACAATTGAATATACCAACGGTCCCTACAAATGTAAATACTGAGTATCTGGTGTTGCTTATCTGCCGAATTCTTATTTCTTATAAGTGCTGTCACCACAGCAAAATAATGGACCATTCCTTTTTCATTATAAAGAGAGAAAAGGTAGACAAATGACATGCTACACAAAAATATATTAAGAAAGAAGGAAAGAAAGAAGGAAAGAAAGAAGGAAAGAAAGGGAGTAGCAGAAAGAGAGAGAGAGAGAGAGAGAGAGAGAGAGAGAGAGAGAGAGAGAGAGAGAGAGGGGGATGATGCTTATTGATTTCAATCGAAGATAATAAAAGATAATAATAAAAAAAATGTGTGAGAGTAAAATCAAGCTGATTATATTTAAGCGTCTGGGTTAGCTCATTCAGTAGAGCAGTCGGCTAGAAACCAAAAGGTTCCCAGTACGATACCGGTCCCCGCCAATTCAGCGTATGAGTAGCACAGGGATCTGTGCGGTAAAGTAAGGAGCTGATGGTAGGTGTGGCTCTCCAGTTCAGACGCAAAAACAATCTCCTTGGTCTAGCGCTAGTGAAAGGGGATAGACTCCCTCGCTGATTGGCTGATACCGACTTTAGGCCACCTCGACGACTCTTTATACTTTTTACATTTTGGACTATTTTTCAATGGCTCTTAAGTAAACATAACAAACGTTCTAATAAGTAAATTATCATACTATGGTATATCCACAGGTCCTGCTCGTTGTTATCGTTACTGCAACAGCTAGCCAACAGTACTGCCGATTCATCAGTACCATTTTTCTCCATTACCTTATCACATTTACGATACCCACGAGTATTGCCAGTAATTGTTGATGATATGATTGTTGTAATTGACCTGGATCATTATTGCTGTTATCACAATAAGATAAATATGTGTATTCTTATAATACGTTAATAGGCTCAGAGTAAACTTCCAACGTAGGTGCATATATGTACATAAAATAATCCGGGCTAAAAAGTTAAACATAACAAATACAGACTTTATTGTCTGTGCACGTTGACATGGCATTATACATGACAAGATAAAATACGATATACAGAGACAGATAGGAATACATTTTTAAAGAAGTGATAAAGAGTTTATGAAGAATAAGTGAGTCACTTACTTAGGTTAGCCATGTGGTCGGAGTGGCTCACCCCGATCAATCGACTGGTCATGCCAAGCCCTAGCACCAACCCATTTGTCCTTAGGACTCCCTCCAACATCTTATTATAATGGAGATTGTGTGCTTTTTTGTCTGTAACCGAAACTATATCACTACTCAAGTTACAATTCCCTTAGTTCAGCACATTCTCAATGATTTTATTTTTATTTTAACCTCTATTATTAATAAAAATGTTTTACATTATTAATACTGTTAACCATATCTACATACTAACAACATACAATTATGTTTATATATACAACAAAATAGCGGTTTACAGTGTGAAGGGGAAGGCTAATTTGCATATTAATATAAAACAATCGAATTTAATAAATATGTGCTTAGTATTATTGATTTCTAACTGTTTGGTTTTATTTTAATGAATATAAGCAAAAATCTCTTCAATGAATCTTAAATGATTAACAATTAATTAACAAGAAAAAATAAGTGTCATTTTATTCTTTACTTCCTCTTTTAACTAAATACTTAAATTAGACAAAATAACAATGAAAGACGAGAGTGATGGAAGAGTAAGTTTCAGTTGTTCTATATTTCGATTGTACCCCCCTCTGTTTCAAATATTTTTATCTGCATTCTTATTTAGTTTCATTAGCCTTTCTAATTTAATATGATATTTTATTACATTAAAACTTAAATACTTGCACCCGGAGGGTGCATATATTTGCTAGTTTTTATAATATATGTATTAGAATGTTGATGCTAGGGTCTTATTGTTCTTGTTATAACGTTAAACTGTGTCTAATGGTGACGTTCCAATTTAGGAGCTATGGGGATTGTGGTGTACCCCTTCATTGCCATTAACCCCTGGTCCACTCGGATCCGGATTGGTAGTACCTGTTAGGATCCCATTCATGGGTTAAATAGAAAAAATGAGTTTTGTAAAATTGAGTAAAAAAAATCGAATACTCATCAAAACAGATTTAAAAAATAACGCCTTCGGCATACAAGAGTTGACATGCCGTAAAGAGTTGACATGCCGTAAAATCCATCCAACCAAACAACTAAATAACCAACCAACATCAATGTTATGCAGGTTTAGAATATTTAGAAGAGTTCTGCTTATTTGCACTGTATCTAATGGTGAAGTTCTAAATTTGGAGTTCCCGGAAGTGTGGAGTACTCCTTAATCCCAGGTCTACTCTGGCCCGGAATGGTAGTACCTGTTAGGGTTCTATCAATAAGTTAAATAGAAAAATAGTTTTAAAAATGTATTTAAACAATTGAGTTAAAGAAAGAATTAAATACCCATCAAGAATGAATAAAAACACGTCTTCAGCATAAAATAATCCAGCATGGGTTGACATGTCGTAAAATCCAACCAATCAACCTCAGTTTTATGATGGTTTAGAAAAATTAGTGAGAGTTCTGGAGATCTGAAAAGATTTTCTGTCACCCAGAATGTCATTTAAATTCCTAAAAGAAAAGCTGAAGGAAATGTCTATTGTCGGTATCAGTCGAAGACTTAGGGAGTTAATTCCCTTTTCGGTAGTACTAGACAATGAGATTTTTTTTTCTAAGG
>CM042138.1:12295610-12310610 GCA_023376005.1 Doryteuthis pealeii | reverse complement strand
TCTTGATCGTCTCATTGATAGTTTGTGAGATCGGGGCAAGTGGCCATACAGCTGCTCCCTTGTAGGGTACTGTTTCCCCGACTTGTTCAAGATCGCACACAGCATTATTGTGCAGCTCTCATCTTGCTTATTCTCCAGATGCCTCATTAGGGTCCAAGTGATAGAGCCATACAGCAGTACTGACACAACCACACCTTGGAAGAATTGTCGTTTTAACGTGACAGTGAGATGCGGGGCAGGGATACGTGCTATCATTCGAAGGTGGAACATTGCTATTGAGAGAAACGGTGACTGTGTTGAGAAGTAGGGCTGTGATCCATAGCCCTACTTCACTACTACTTCATTTTGATGTATGATAAGTGTTCCTGTGTTGGTAATTGTACCTATTCTAAACAAAATAGCATTACCTTTTGACTTACTTTCGTATATATTTTCCATTATTGATATTCTTCATAGTGAGATTTATAAAATAATTGATTTATATTAAATGTCATCCAGTATGCGAATCATTATACGTGTGTCTTCAGCGTACTTTAATAAGACCATTGAGAAGAATATTGTTACATAATCTATGCAGAGATTATTGTCAACCCCCTGTATTTCTGAAGGGATAGCCACTTTTCATATCACGGTCTGGACTTTCCATGGAATATTAGAGAAAGCCCGCGAAATACGTGAAGTCACGTGGGACCTGGTTGGCTCTCAGTTTCAGCTTGAACGTCAGGCAGATAAGGCCTTAGCTGGAGCTCACTGCATACGCGCACTATGTTAGTTAGAGAAATATGTTTAGTTAAGTAAATCAAAGCTTACATAAATAATATGGTTTTGTGGTTGATGAATGTCTTGGCAACAAGACTGATCTAGAAGAAGAAATGAATTAAGTGCGAGCGACCAGCAAGACGAAGTCCAGACGCTAGAAGATGAACGTAAGATACCAAAGATGAGCAGAAGAATGATAGAAGTAAAGAAGAGTATACAACAATATGAATATCTAGGAAAATATTTTCCATCAAAAGGAAATTATATAAAAATCAAAGCTAAACATCTAAAATCTAAGGACAAATTATCGAGCCAATGTTTCCATAATACAGATTTCTTCTCATTACATGTATTTAATGAATCCGTCAATACGAAGCAGAATGCCATGCAAGTTCCTTTTGTGAGCGGACCTAAACCTGTTTGAATTTCTGCGCTTTACATCTCTTAGACCGTTTGGCATAATATTAACTTATATAGGCCGATTAAAAAAATATCTTATATATATATATATATATAGCTCTGTACACACACACACACACACACACACATATATATTATATATGTATATATATATATATATATATATATATATATATATGCACAGAGCTATATATATATATTATATATATATATATATATATATATATATATTAGAAAAAACAAACACATGATGTTAAAATTCGCTGACAGAAATTTGTTTCGACCCTTTATTGAAGTGGTCTTCATCAAGAGCGAGTTTTGTATGATAGAGAGACGTTGTGTGTGAACCGTTATAAGACGAAAGTGGTGCAGATTGAAACGTTCAATATTATAGCCGGAAATATATTTTTTACCCATGCGGCGCTGGGTAGCCGCTTCTAGTTAAATATATGGTCAACTTGCTCAGTTAAGACGGCTACCATCGTTCTCGGGTGACAGGACACCGGTTCTGGGAACACTACTCTGGTTCCATATTGCCAGTTGTTAAATTTCATTAGGCATGTATGAGACTTCTTGCAGTTCATACTAAATCCAAACAGCCACAACGAGAAACATAACAATTTTATGGAGAGATCAGTGGAGGGGCTGGGTAGATACCTACACATTGAATCCTTGACGTATTTTCCCTGGGGAAATAAATAGTTCTGAAAGGTGATTGGATAGATATACGCACGCACCATTTTCAGAACAAGGAAAGCCGCACACGGTATTGATTCGGGTTTCGCTGGTTCTAAACATTATAAATTACGCCTCCAGGTCGACCATTCATAGTTCGTATTACTGTTTGAATTCTTGTTACCTGATCATAACCTTTTGCCCGATCAACAACAGCTGGGTCATCTAGGTGAAGGTGTATGATGTTGTAAGACCCGAAACACTGAATGATCTCAGGATCCCATCAATGGTAATATGGTCAGGTGGATCTACCAGATGTATTTCCTGATACGTTACACTCTCGCACTTCCTCTCCCTCTCTCTCTTGTTCTTTCTTTATCTCTCTCTATTCTCTCTCTCTCTCTCTCTCTCTCTCTCTCTCTCTCTCTCTCGTTTTCTGTTTACTTTAATTTATTATTGTATAAAAGTTTACATCCACTGGTGATTACGTCTTTGTAATATTAATATTAATATAATATAATGACTCTTGCAACCATGACTTCTAGAAGTACTGTAGTAGTAGTAGTAGTAGTAGTAGTAGTAGTAGTGGTTGTGGTGGTGGTGGTGGTGGCGGAGGTATTATTATTATTATTAGTAGTAGTAGTGTTGTTGTTGGTAATAGTAGTAGTAGTTGTAGTAGTAATCATAAAGGACACCTTCGATGGCCATTATACTCGATGCTAAATCCTATCCTTTTTAGAAAATGTAAATCATATAAATGCTAATGAATAAGTGGATGTACTATCCAATTAGCATTTAATAGCTATCTTCCTTCGGAGATTCGCTTCCGGTTTTTGTCTGTAACAAAAATTACGCCACTGCTTACGTCACATTACCCAATACATAATCCAACGTCATAACATAGAATAAATATACTCAAAATGTGAGCATGCAACGTTAGACAATCCTCATTGTTTCAATAAATAGATGCCCGGCGTTATATATTTATATATAACTTTTATATATATACGTCTTTTTATTTTGCTAGTTATAATAATAAGAGAGAGTACGAATGAAAACTTCCCTTTTTATTTTCCTCAAAAGTTACAAACTGGATTGGATATTATTTTTATTTTGTTGCACTTAAAAAAATCTCGCTACGAGTATCACAGTTACGCACTTCCTGCCTTCCTTTAGCCACCTTGTTGATTTTATCTACAACCGGATGTATGTATGAACGACATCCCCCAGGTTCACCGTCGGTCAAGGCAATATATTGCAATATAAAATACAAGCAGTCTCGTTAATGATTTGAAGATGAGTTCATTTCCTTCGTCGATACCAATTACACGATGAACCTCTATTTATTTATTAGCAACTTTGTTCCACAGAGATCGCCAATAAATAAAAATGACGAAAACGGCACAAAGAAACAAAAAAGGGTCATTGAGCAAAGTGTCCAATTTTTTGTCAACTTTCGAAAAAAAAGGGGAAGTTAATCTACAGCAGTGAAATAGGACACTGGAGCTTCACAGAAATCAATGACCTCAAAAATGGGACCACAGTTCTACTATTGTACGCTTTATTTTATTCTATTGGCAAATAAATAGCCACACTGACCACATTTTATTCTGTGAGAATGGCACCAAAGAAATAGCCCGAAACAACAGGAATGGTGAAAAGAAAGTGTCGAGCACTATTTTTCAAGACTCTTCTTTGTTTGGTAGCCATCTTGGTTTGTATGGTTATCAAAAAAAAAAAATAACCACAGACATTTGGAAATGGCGTGAAAATCAACCAATCCTTCAATTATAGATACAGCGCTCTGTTACTCTAGAGAAAAATTGTTCATTTCGAATTTAAAAACCTCGCAAATATATTAGTTCAGCGTGAACATCCTTTTTCCTTAATAACTATAAATATAATGGACCGTTGGTGTATATTTATCTATGTATTTCTGGATGAAACTATGAAACTAAAACGACAAAGTATATATATATATATATATATATATATATATATATATATATATATATATATATATATATATATATATATATATATCATCAGCTCCAACTTATTGTGCAAAATTATGAAGATTCGATACATATTGCAAGAAGATTCGATACATATTGCAAGAAATATAAAAATCATAAATTGAAATATACATAGAAATAGCATTGAAATTCTACTCAAATAGTCCAACATTTGTTAAATCTCAAAACTAAACGAATCAATACCCCAGAGTTTTCGGTTCCCCACTCTACCCAGGCCGTACTGGGTAGCCGCTTCTAGTGATTTTATAAACTGTAAATAAATCATTCTTTAATATAATCTCCTTCGAGAAAAGGCATTTCCGTAAAAAATAATATAAAAAAAAATGTATATATGAAATATTATTAAAAAGAGTTTTACATTGAATAAACATAATGTAATATATACAAAGTACAAAGAAGCCAACGTATACACGAAAAAGTGAAACATAAGACGGGAATTTTAAAAGCCAAACGTCTTCTTCGATATTGTTACTATTGAATATTCTCATGAACAACGCTTAGGTTTCCCTGACAAATCTCCATTAAGGGCAGACTTCTTGGTTTCCATGACATTGGCAGTAAATACACAAAGACTATAACTATGGGTTCATTTGAATTAGCAAACTATTATGTTGAATGTCGGGTTATTTGTATCACGCAGAGATTTTAAGAAATGTCTATAGTTTCAGGCATATCTATGTGGGAAAAATGTGAACTAGTTCATTCGTTGATATTGGACGCTAATATTGAGATTGGGTAATGAAAAAAAACAAAAAAACTCATGAAAATAAAAAGTAAAATTGAATGCTTTTTTTAAAGAAAATATGCGATTGGTTTGAATGAATAATGGTGCACATAGCTGGTTAGTGTTATGTATACTTGTTCACCATTGGGTACATAAACGGGTAGAGATCTCGGGTATATAATTGAGAGGGATCTAGGATATATATATATATATATATATATTATATATATATATATATATATATTAACCAACCCTTCCGCATGAGCAGGATGCGACACAAGGTCAATTTTTTAGCGGAGTTTTCCTTCTCCTAGACAGGTTGCCTTACTAAAGCTGAAGAGACCAGTCTTCCCTACCATTTCACCATAGCTAGAGGGCTGTCTAGTTGGATTCATACCTTTCCCTAGGGTTTTAGCGCTATGTGAAAATGCAAACAGTTTCGTCTAGGATTTGAATTCGAGTCGACGAGTACATTTCCTGCGACTCCAACCGTATGCCACGCGCCTCCATATTGATCTCGGGTATATGATGGAGATAGAGACAGACAGTTAGATAGGTTAGATGATAGTCTTACATTTACACTTCTGCTTCTACTGTTTCCTGCTGACTCGTTTGGCTGCCATGTTCTTCTTGTTGATCTAGTGAGCTTCTACTGGGGGTTGATTTTCTTTGTTGATTTCTTCTTCGTGCTGGGCTGGTCATTGTTTTTACTATTCGATTAAAAAACAAAACTTGGCGGTTTTCTTGATCAAGCTTTATTTCACAACACTGCCCATTTGATTCGCCGCGGGGGGAGATGGACCCAGAGCGGCGACCCACAGGTCCAGCCGCCCAGAAATCTGCGTCGCATCTCAACTAAACTAAAACTAATTCTCGCGGATATGGAAAATTCCCCACCTCCGATTTTCTTTTTCATTATGTTTGATTATAAACATATTAGCGTTATCGCTCCCGCGTGCTCACTCGCTCGCTCTATCTTTCACCTATCCTCTTTCTTTCTTTCTTATTATATTTTGTCTGTGTGTATGTACTTTTTCTTTCATTTCTTTCTTTATAATAACAATGGAATAGTCCATTATGTAGCTGAGGTGACGAAACTCATACGAAATAAAAATTCGGTGGATAAGCCAGATAATAAGTATGTACATTTTTCTATTTCATCTTGTACGATTTGAAAGGTCTCATTTTTAACCAGAGGGTGATAATGGTTGTACTTTTAAGGAACACGAGTATTAATATATAGATGATTTTGGACTCTTTGTCTTTATTTCGAACTCCTTGAAACATCACCTTAAATTAATTGTGGTTTGCTGGTGACGACAATTCAGGGATGTTCGCAACCCTTGGAGATCTCATCGGGTCTTAGATACAACGAAGGTGAAGAGATAATTAGCTCAGAGAGTTACTGGCCCCTGATCAGGGATCATATCCCCCACAGCGGACGTTTGGATATTGCACGGGTTTTTCCGTGTTACTCAGTAACGCTGTAATCCAATGACCTAAGGATTCGAACCATTAACTCTCATCAAATTTAAATAATCCCATCTTATGACTGTCAGAGAAAAATATATTTTATTATTTGTCTGAATTTTTTGTCTGAATTTTTTGTCTGAATTTTTTAGATGAGGCTACAATTCGTATCATTTGCATTTTTCGAGTTGTTGTTCTTATCTTTATTGCTACTAGCAAATATATGTTACTATATTGATACTAGCACATATATGTTACTATATCAATACTAGTACATATATGTTACTATATTAATACTATCAAATACATTGATACTAGCAAATATATGCACTCTCCGAGTGCAAGTATTAATGTTTTAAAGTAATAAAATATCATATCAAATTAGAAAAACTAATGAAACTAAATAATAATGTAGATAAAAATGATTTGAAACAGTGGGGGGTATAATCGAAAAATGGAACAACTGACACTTACTCTTCCATCACCCTGTCTTTCATTGCTAAATTTTCCTAATTTAACTATTTAGTTAAATAGGAAGTAAATAATAAAATTACAGTTATTTCAACTTGTTAATGGATTTCTTTTAAGATTTATCCCTGAGATTGTTGCTTATGTTCATTAGAATAAAACCAAACAATTAGAAATCAATAACACTCAGCACATATTTATCAAAATCAATTTTTTGATATCAATATGCAAATTAGCATTCCCGTTCTTACTGTAACCCGTTATTTTATTGCATATATAAATACAATTGTATGTTACCAGTATAAAGCCCAACTCTATTAATAAAGTAACAATTTTTTTACAATAATTGAGGTTTAAATAAAAAATATAATCATAAAAATGGGAATTAAATAACTATGAGAATTTTGATTTGTGTAGTAACATAGTTTCGGTTACAGACAGACAAGTACACAATCCCCATTAAAATAATAAGATAATATTTACACAACATTTCAAGTTTTTCTCGTCTAATTCGGTAACCGTCTCGAACTTGAAAACCTTCTCTTCGAACACGGAGACCTTCATGAGGCAATTGGGAGTCTTCTTATTTGAAACTATGTGCAAACAAATGACTAAAAGGACATAGAAATTACAACTTGAAACCAAATAATATTACATAGGAATATTTGATGTTCTATTTTCCGTAAATGCTTCCAATTACAACCTAAAATTTTCCGAGTTAGGAGAGAAGGTTCCCAAGTTCGAGAAGGAAACCGTGTTCAACAAGAACCACGTGAAGAAGGCGGAAGGATACGTCGATTTAAACGTTGTGTATATGACACTAAAGATGAAGACAACTGTCCGAAACATCCGAATGATACAATTTATCAATCTGAATCTAAAAAATTCCGATCAATAATAAAATATGATATATTTGATGTAGCAACGGATGTGGGGAATTTTATCCCTGATCAGGGGCCAGTAACTCTCTGAGCTAATTAGCTATTCACCTTTGTTGTATCTAAAACACGGTGTGATCTCCGAGAACAGGGTTCAGAGCATTCCTGAATTATCGTCACCAGCGCACCACAATTAATCAAAATTGAGAAGCTTCCCGAGTTCGACATGCAACACCTGAAGAAGGTCGAAGGACACATTGACCGAAATGTTGTGTATATAACAATAAAAATAAGGACAGCAGACCGAAAAACACAAAAAGAAAAAAGAAGATTATCAAACCTTATCAAAAAGAAATAACAGTAAGTACCTGAAGAAGGCCGGTGTGTACATCGATCGAAACTTTGTGCATACAACAATATAATTTCAAAAATTCAGAAAACTATTGAATTTGGTGTTAAATAGTCCAACAAAACTGACATGTCGTTCCCGATTTCGACAAGAAACACATAAGGAGGCCGGATGTCCCATCTGCCATATATATATATATTTACCAACCCCTCCGCACGAGCAGGATGTGACACAATGTCAATTCCTTAAGCGGAGTTCAACAGGTTTGAATTCAGAGTTTTCCTTCTCCTATACCGGTTACCTAACCCAGGTTAAAGAACCCAGTCTGCCCTACTATTTATATATAGTACTTTTATATATAGTAGGATTCACACCTTTTGCAAGGGTATTAGCGCTAAGTGAAATGTAATTACCACGTCCAGGATTTGAACTCGGGGCGACGTGTCCATTTCCCATGACTTTAACCATTACACCGCGCGCTTCCTTGTGAAGCATCGTGTATATGGCAATAAAGATAATGAGAAATGTCCGAGGATCGAATTGATACACATTATCAAGCCTCATTTCAAAAATTCAGACAAATAATAAAATCTGATATATTTGATCTAGCGACGGATTAAGATGGGATTAGTAAGATTTAATTGCAGTTAATCCTTTGAATCTTTAGCTCCAAGGATTTCAGATAATCTGAACAACATCACAAAAACTGTGCAGTCTTCAATGGTCCGTTGTGGGATATATAATCCCTGAGCAGAAGCCAGTTACTCCCTGGGCTAATTAACTATTCACCTTCGTTGTATCTAAGACCTGATGAGATCTCCGAGCCCAGGGTTCAGAACATTCTTGAATTGTCGTCACCAGCACCACAATTAATTAAAGTTGTAAAGGTTCCCGAGTTCAACATGAAACACCTGAAGAAGGCCGAAGGACACATCGGCTGACACGTTATGTATATAACAATAAAGATGAGGAGTCCGAGAAATCAAAATAATAAAAATTATCAAGTCTCATCTCAAAATTGACAAGATACACCAGAAGAAGGCCGGATGGCACATCGGCCGGAATGTTGTGTATATAACAATAAAGATAAGGACAAGAGTCTGAAAAACCCAAATAATAAAAGTTATAAAACCTCATCTAAAAAATTGACAAGATACACCTGGAGAAAGCCGGATGGCACATCGGCCGAAACGTTGTCTATATATCAATAAAGATAAATACAATAGTCCAAAAATACAAATAATATAAATTATCAAGTCTCATCGAAAAGAAATTACAATAAACACCAGAAGAAAGCCGTTGGGCATATCGACAGAAACATTGTATATATAACACTAAAGATAAGGACAACAGTCCACAATCCAAATAATACAAATTATCAAGCCTCATCTCAAAAGTTCAAACAGATAGTAAAATCTGATATACTTGCTCTTGCTACGGAGTAAGATATCCCATCTTACTCCGTAGCAAGAGCAAATATATCAGACCGGATTAGTAATATGGAATTAGTAAGATTTAATCCAAATATTACAGATTTTATTACTTTACCAATTTCAGCATCATGACCTAAAATTATTGAACAGATATTTCAATTGCATTTCCTTGAGATAATAGGCGAATTCTGAAAAGGAATCGGTGAATGAACCTTCCTTAGGACCGAAACTTATAAAAAAAAAAGAATTCTTTGTTCACTAAGTACAAAAGAATAATTGATTAGTTCTTTAAAATGAACGGATTCTTTTTTCCTTCTATTTTTCACGCTCATTTCTTGGTTTCCTTGACGCATTGTCTTAGCGATACGTTCGTTGTTTCCCATCCTCCAGGAAAATAGGACCGTATTCTTCGGTGTCAGCTCATCACGAAAATACCTCTATCGCTATTTTGTTTGTTTGATGTTGTTGCTGTTAATTTTATTTATTCTTATAGCTTATTTATTTCTTTTATTTTTATTTTTTCTTATTGATTTCATTTTATGTTATTGATTTTGTATGTTTGTCGTTTCTCTAGATTTTCTTTTTGTACAAAATTTATATGATTTTGAAGAAAATTCAATTTTATGAATATTTCCTTTGCTTTTCATAAATTATTTCATTTTACATCAAAATTATTTTTTAAAATACATTAGAGAAAGATACATTTCCTTACATTGAAACCAGCTACGATTAGAGAATTGTTACACGCACACACGCGCGCACACACACACACACACATACACACACACACACACACACACACATATATATATATATATATATATATATATATATATATATATAGTGAGAGATGGTCACTGTTTCAGCTTTTGCTGGAATGGCGTACCAAAGGCATTATTATTGGTAGAGTGCTCAAAATAAAATAGAGCTGTCATATAATATAATAAGATAAATATATAAAGGTTTTACATATATATTATTAGATGACAAAGGAACATTCACGACCATATTGGGTTCATGCAATGCGATCATCAGGTGAAGATGTTTATATATTTATCTTATATTATTATATATATATATAATATATATTATATATATATATATATATATAAGTTGTAGAAAAAGTTGTTATCTCTACTATGGTTTCGGTTTTCAAGGTACACCTTCCTCAGGAGAATTAAAAATTATAGGTAGTTAATTTTATATATACTGTTACATATTAATTGGTCCCTATTACTTTTTAAGGTAGTATAGAAATCCTCATGGCGATCAGTACAACTGATGGCCTTGAGAGTGAGTGACAATGCTTGACCTCACTCTCACCTTGCGTTCTGGGATGATCGTGAGAATCGGAAGCGATAGAAAGCCCTTTCCGGTTTAAGGTGTAAGCAACTTAGTCAGTTGCAGAGACAGTTGCAGTAGTTAGTTAGAGTTAGTCAGTTGCAGAGTTAGAAGCTAGCAAGATGTGACTCTTTGCGCGCATTTGTCTGGCCTGGGGGTCCGGAATAAAATAACATCAAAGGTAAATCGAAGTCTTGTTGTTATT
The DNA here is from genome assembly GCA_023376005.1 of Doryteuthis pealeii. Classification (NCBI taxonomy): domain Eukaryota; kingdom Metazoa; phylum Mollusca; class Cephalopoda; order Myopsida; family Loliginidae; genus Doryteuthis; species Doryteuthis pealeii. The sequence continues at coordinate 12,299,852 of CM042138.1, read as the reverse complement.
ACTAAAAGCTAACAATGACACAAGGCTTCTGATAAGAAATGATTCCCAGCAGAACCAGACACGGAATCCCCAGATAAGAAAGACCAGACGAGACCTGTAGAAGATATACCAGACCATTAGAAGACCAAGACAGAAGATTAGAAGATAGAAGAAGCAGATCCGGCCAGAAGAATAAAAGAGGTATATAACATAATAGATATTTGGTGCCTTAAGACCATTAGAAGATAGAAGATAGAAGACTAGACAGAGAAGAAAAGAAAAGGCACTACGCAACAATACCTCTCTGGTTTAGAATGATTTTATTTCTCCTTGTCTTCTAATATAAACTTTAGTCTTTAAATCTAAACTGTTTTTCTTTGAAATTAAAGATTAGTTTTTCACATGCTTATCAGGCAAAAGTAATTTGTAATTCTATCTATCAGCAGTTTTAACTCGTATCGCATTTTTTATTATTCATCTTCGTTATATCTTATGTATACTACAGAAATTCAACAAATTTGGATTAACCACTTATGCTTCTGCAATGAAAACGTGGTAGGAAACTTTTGATGAATATATATATATATATATAAAATAATAAAATTCGAAGGCAATACAATGCGTAAAAATAAAGACAAAAAGATGTTTTATATGTCTAATCGATTTCAATGCAAAGCTTTATCATCAGAGTTTTATTCAGAATATTTCTGAATAAAACTCTGATGATAAAGCTTTGCTTTGAAATCGATTAGACATATAAAACATCTTTTTGTCTTTATTTTTTACGCATTGTATTGCCTTCGAATTTTATTATTTTATAACATACTTAACAATGCTTCAAGCAAATTACCAATTACTTTTATATATATATATATATATATATATATATATATATATATATATATGAAAGTACGCAAACAGTTTTTTTTATATGACTATGCCGACAATTTTAGGGAGAATATGTGCCTAATTGAAGTCATGCCTAATTTGAAAATTAATTAGTTGATTATTAATGAATTAGGCGAATATATCTGTTCAACTGTAAAGCGTAAACAAATCGAGAAAAAGTCATTCTCTGTATGTACATTTCGGCCTATTATGCCTCATACGCTTCCAGTCTATAACTCTGCTGATGAGGCATAATAGGCCGAAATGTACATACAGAGAATGACTTTTTCTCGATTTGTTTACGCTTTACATTTGAACAGATATAATTAATTTCCAAATTCGATATGACTTCAATTGAGCACATATTCTCCCAAATATATAGCCTATCAGCGGGGGAGTCTATTCCCTTTTCACTAGTGCTAGACCAAGTAGATTGTTTTGCGCCATACCTAACATCGGCTCCTTACTTTACCGCACAGATCCCTATGCTTCTCAAACGCTGAACTGGCGAGGGCCGGGATCGAACTAGGAATCTTGTAGTTTCCAACCGAACGTTCTACAGACGGTGCTAACCCGGCCCTTATATGTAAATATATGTAGAGTAATTTGTCCGTATTTCAACCGATTTCATTGAAAACAATAAGGATTTGCCCTGACGAAGGCCGCTATTTCTTTGTGTACTAAACATTTCTATATTTTTTCTATTCTTGATATTTTATTTCATTTTCAATTTAAAATAATAATAGATAGAATACAGATAAACTACTGACCGAAACACGTGTCAGTTAAATAAAAAAATCCTATTTTATCCATTCAACATTTTCTTTCCTTTATTTTTCTTTTCAACACACACACACACACACACACACACACACACACACACACACACACACACATATATATATACATATATATATATATATATATATATATATATAAGTAAAAGTTAAAAGTAAAAAGTAAAAAGTAAAGTTCTCGGGGCGGCCTAATGTCGGTATCAGCCATGCAACGAGGGGGTCTATCCCCTTTTCACTAGCGCTTTGACCAAGGAGATTGTTTTTAGCATCTGAGGCGGAGCACCACACCTACCATCAGCTCCTTACTTTACCGCACAGATCCCTGTGCTACTCATAACGCTGAGTTGGCGAGGGCGGGTATCGAACTAGAAACCTTGTGGTTTCTAGCCGAACGCTTTACCAACTGAGATTTATATATATATATATATATATATATATATATATATATATATATATATATATATATATATATATATATATATATATATATATATATATATATATATATATATATATATATATATATATATATATATATATATATATATATAAAGCGTGTGTGTGTGTCGTGTGTGCGTGCGTGTGTGTGTGTGTTCGTGTGTGCTGCGTGTGGTGTGTGTGTGTGTGTGTGTGTGTGTGTGAGAAGAGAGAGAGGAGAGAGAGAGAGAGAGAGAAGAGAGAGAGAGAGGGAGAGACCATAATTTAACATTGATCATACGTGTTAATTCTGCATCAAAGAATTGGATGATTTCCTGTAGAAACTATAATAGGGTATTTAATGACATCTTTTGAAAACACTATTTACCGCGGAAATAAATAAACTTTCTGTTGTTAATAGTTTTTATAACACAACTAGAAAGATCCTTTGATCTGTTTACTTTTACCTATTTTATACCGTTTATCTGAGCAGTATTATCCTTTTTAATGTTTGTTGAATACTTTGATATCTAAAAATATATAACGGGCAATTGGTGTGTATGTATGTATGTATGTATGTCTGGGAGGAAACTACGAAAATAAAAAAAAAGAATAACGACAAAGTAATATATATATATATATATATATATATATAATATATATATATATACATTAAATATCCCCGATTCTTACATTTTGTTCAAAAATCATGAAGATTTAATATATATTCAAAAATATTTAATTTAATTTAAGAATATACATAGAAATAGCATTGAACCTCAAAAATAAACAAATCAATAAAAAAAAGTCGTCGGGGTGGCCTAATGTTGATATGAGTCATATAGCGAGGGAGTCTATCCCCTTTTATCTAGTGCTAGACCAAGGAGACTATTTTATGGTGTTAGGTGGAGCGCCACACCTACCATCAGCACCTCAGTTTACCGAACAGATCTTTGAGTTCCTTATACGCTGAAGTCATAGGAAATGGACTCGTCGCCCCGAGTTCAAATCCTGGACGTGGTAATTGCATTTCACTTAGCGCTAATACTCTTGGTAAGGGTATGAATTCTACTCTCCCTCCAGCTATGGTTAAATAGTAGGGCATACTGGGCTCTTTAACCTTGGTTAGGCAACAGATCTAGGAGAAGGAAAACTCTGAATTCAAACCTGTTAAAGTCCGCTTAAGAAATTGACCTTGTGTCACATCCTGCTCGTGTAGAGGGGTCGGTAAATATATATATGCTGAATTGGCGAGGGCCGGTATCGAACCAGGAACCTTGTGATTCCTAGCCGAACTCTCTACCGATCGAACTAAACCGGGCCCTAAAGAAATCAATACAACAAGTTTATTTGACCACTCTCAATCTACCAAGGGAATTATAGTATATGATAAACCCTTCTTTCTGTGTGAATCATTTAGACATTTTAATGATATTGTTTTTTCTACCTTTTTTTTTTTCTTTTCTTTCTAATCTTGTTATTTACGGTATCTTTGTTAATTATTGTTAATTCCCCCCGATTTTTAATACATTTTATTCTTATCTTTTATTATTGTTCATATCTTTCTTTGCTTTATCATCTTGTATGTACATACACACATAAAAGAAAAATACAAGACACAAAAAATACACACACCCCTTTAGAATACACAGAGTGCACATCTGAATTAGATGCCCACCTTCATTTGTAGCTGGCAGAAAATTAAAGAAATGACACTTAAGGAAGTGTAAATATCACAATAATAAGCACTTCAGTAACGGAAAACGATTATCCGTTCGCAGAATTCATTTCTAATAAACTCCACTATTTCTCTAGTTATTTTTCTTCTTTTATTTTTACATTTCTTTTTTATAAGCGCTATGTGAAATGCATTTGAACTCCGACCGACGGATCAACAACACTTACCATTACACCACGCGCATCCATCAGAATATATGGATTTCAAAAATATATGACCCTGAATAAATTTTGTCCGCTGTCGTCGGCATTTTCTTTGTCATTCGACCCATGATCAGGAATTTAATATGATCGAAGCATTTTAACTAAAATGCGAAAGTACCGGTTGTGTAGGGCAATCGCTGAATTAGGTGTCGACCTTCATTTGTAGCTCGCAGAAAATTAAAGAAATGACACTTAAGGAACTGTGAATGCCACAATACCA
>CM042138.1:12233110-12283110 GCA_023376005.1 Doryteuthis pealeii | reverse complement strand
GGTTTTAATAAAACCTTGTTTAATAAATAATTACTTGGTATTATTGATTTCTAATATTATTGTTTCATTCGCAAACGTCTTTAAAGCAATCCTATGTATATGTGATAGACTCCCTCGCTGATTGGCAGATACCGACTTTAGGCCACCCCGACGACTTTACTTACTATTGCAAAGTTAAGTCTGTTAAATCTTTTTGAAAAATCATCATAAATCTAGACTATTTTACTTATTGCAGGATTTATACATGAAAAAAAAAATCATACAAGTTATCCATAAGAATCAGCTAATTATTAATTAGACTGGCCCCTTTTTGCTATTATGTGAGGATCAATCGCATTTCCAGGTTACATGATGTATAGGCTAACAAACTAAATATGATCCGACAAACTGGCTACTAATTGAATTGATACAAACTGAATACAAATTGATACTAACTGAACTAGGCGTAAGAAATATAAAAGGATAATTTGTGGATTGATGCTTTAAACGTTTTTAGTAAAGACATTAACGAACTTAATACTTTTCTATCTCTTATGCCGCCCTGTCGGCTGGGGCGTTAGAATGCGCAGACTGCACCTCTGCAGAGGGGTAAAATTCCCCCAAATGGGGCCACCTGTTGGTCGTGGGTGGCGACCCGTGATGCTTAAGGATAGAACTCAGGTGCTTGAGCAGTCCATGACTTGCAATACTCCGCTTTGACCCTTTCTTGGGCTTGACGGGCGATTTGAGAGGCCCCCTCCGATCAATCGGCTGTTCACGTCAATCCCTCGCACGTATATGATTTCCGCAACCCTATTGCCCTTATGGCAAGACCCAACCTTTTTTTATCATAAGGCTACTAGAAGGCGGTGGCCGAGGATCTACATGTCCTGGGAATGACGTTAAACTCAAGCTGATGGTGAGGTTCCAGTTTTGGAGGTTTGGGAAATGTGGGACACCCCTTCAACTCAATTACTCCCTGGTCCACTCTGTTTCGGAGTTGTAGTACCTGTTAGGGTCCCACCTATGGGTTAAATAGATAAATATGTTTATGAAAAAAATGAGTATCTGTTGTGTGGTTTTAAGGGGTCAAATAAGAACAAAACGACGGGTAACAAATGTAGGAAAATGTATTAACAAAAGAGTAGACAATTACAGTACAGAGAAGTGGGAATTACGTCCGACAATAGAGTTATGAGCTGACTCACATTGGCTTACTCTCCAAGCCATAATTGTCCGTGTTACTTATAGTAACCGTCGGCGCATTCCATTAGTCTATAGGGTATATCACCTATAACAGTATCCATTAAGAATGAATTTATTTCAAAACTTTATTGGCATTAAATGACCCACTGAGGTTGATATGCCGTAAAACAAATTAAACCAAATCAAACCTATCTCTTATGGTATTTTTGCTGAATCTCTTTTTCACTCTCTTGTTTCCCTCTCTCTGAATCTCTAGGGTCGGTTTAGCTCAGTCGGTAAATTATCCGATTGGAAACTCAAGGTTCCTGGTTCGATGCTGACTCCCGCCAACTCAGCGTAAGAGTAGCACAGTGATCTGTGCGGTAAAGTAAGAAGCTGATGGTAGGCATGGCGCTCCACCTCAGATGTAAAACACAATCGCCTTGGTCTAGCGCGAGGGAAAAAGGGATAGATTTCCTCGCTGTTAGGTTGATACCGACTTTAGGCCGTCCCGATAACTTAACTTACTTTATATATGTATATATATATATATATATATATATATAATATATATATATATATATATATATTAGGAAGCATTTAAGTGAAGTCGACAGTGAATCAGTATAAAAAATGAAAGATAAAATGTTGCATCGAAAGATTATATTTATTTAGCCGACACTACAGCGTATTTCTTTATTCGCCAAACCATCGACGGGCCATCATTTGAATGATAAGGTGTTCTCTAGTGTCTTGATGAGTGTTTAAAAATGACGGAAACATCTTAACGTCGACTTCATCATCAATAATAAAATACGCTGTTTTTCCTTTTATACATGCTGTCTGGTTTATTTTCATATTTTCCAGTCATATATCTATCTATCTATCTATCTATCTATCTGGGTAATTCCATGTCAAATCACCCAGAAAAAAGTAAAATTCTCACCTACCAGCTTCAATATTTCTGAAATTTTGTACATCTATGGAATATGTTAGAGTTAGACAACCCCCAAAATTTGAGCTTCCAATTCCAAAAATTGCTGGAATGATATCGATTTTTAGCTCTCCAAATTTGATGCTGATCGCGAAAAATGGCAAATTTTTGTAACCTATTTTTGTATGAGTTCTAGAGTTTCCCTACTCATAAAAATTGGTTAATAAAATAATTTTTGACATGGGAATCTAAAAATGCTATCAAAACAGTATTAAATTCAACCAATTATACGTTATTAATTATTTCTGATTTTTTCATAGCCAGTTCAATATCCCAATGTGGCACTGCATCTATGACATTTTTTTCTATTATTATTTCACATATATTGAATATTATTTGTAGCAAACAGTTTGGATTTTGCTCAATATCGAAGCTACAACATTTTGCAAAAATTTGTTTAAATTTTGCACTTCAATTTTTCTGAAATTTTGTCCAGGTGTGAACTATATTGAAATAAGATAATCCCCAAAATTTAATTCAAAAAAATTTCTCCTGAAGATGAATTTTTGTTTGCATGTGTGATATTTTTGTTTTCTAATATTCTATTTTAAATTTTAATGTAAAATAATTCTAAATATAAGTATGTATGTGTAAGAACTTTGGTGGAAACACATATTGATATATAACAATAATATATTTCATCGATATCGAAGTATATATATATATTTCCAATTTATTACTGTAACTAAGAATTGCAAACAAATATTTCTATTTTATCTTATGGAGAGAATTTTATTTGTATACTTGATTTTTTAGATTATTTTATTTTATTTTCACATTTAAAATATCTTTCCCGCTAAGTCATTACCTTTACACACACACACACACACACACACACACACACGTATATACAAATATTGGGTTGGTTTCAATATTTGGTTTCAATATTTGGTTGGTATAAGTATTACTCGGAAAAGTCAGCGTTATAACAAATATAAAGTGCTCAATGCTTAAGTAGAGCGGATTTAGTATTATTTCTATATTTGATATTAATATTAAGTTATTTAGAATTAGTTTATATATATATATATATATATATATATATATATATATATATATATATATATATATATATATATATATAACTATAGTTTGGAATAGTCACCGCTTCAGCTTTCACTGGAATGGTGCGCCAAATTGCAGTAGTATTAGGAGAGTGCTCGATATAAAGAATAGAACTATTAAATAATATAATATAATAAAATAAAGATATAAAGGTATTAAATATCTATTTATTTGATGGCAATAGAACAGTCACAACCTTAGGTTTCATAAATGTAAAATCGCATACATTCATCAGGTGACGTTGATTCGCATCACATACCTTTATATATTTATTTTATTATATATATATATATATATATATATATATATATATATTATTATAATGGAGATTGTGTGTTTTTCTGTCTGTAACCGAAACTATACTACTACTCAAGTCAGAATTTCCTTAGTTATTTACATCCTATTCTCCATGATTTTATTTTTATTTAAACCTCAATAACTAATAAAACTGTTTGACATTATTAATACTGTTGGCCTTATCTAAATACTAATAACATGCAATTGAATTCATATATACAACAAAATAGCGGTTTACAGTGTAAACGGTAAAGCTAATTTGCATATTGATATTAAAAATTTGATTTTAATAAATATGAGCTTAGTATTATTGATTTCTAATTGTTTGATTTTATCTTAATGAATATGAGCAACATTCTCGTGGATAAATCTTAAAAGAAATTCATTAACAAAAAGAAATAACTGTATTTTTTTTTCTTTACTTCCTATTTTAACTCAATAGTTAAATTATAAAAATTTAGCATTGAAAGACGGAAATGATGGAAGGGTAAGTTTCGGTTGTTCTAATTTCCGATTATACCCCCTCTGTTTCAAATCTTTTTATCTGCATTCTTAATTAGTTTCAATAGCATTTGTGATTTAATCTAATATTTTATTATATTTAAACTCAAATACTTGCACCCGGAGGGTGCATATATTTGCTAATATATATATATATATATATATATATATATATATATATATATATAGTTTTCCAATTTATTACCGCAACTAAGAATTGCATGCAAAAATTTCCAGTTTACCCTGTGTCGAGCAGAAAGACATCTGATGCCGAATTAATTATTCTACTATCTCGGCCACTTAGCGTAATAAAACGATCGATACTGAGCAAGAGAGTGGTGCACGAGAGGAGAATAATCTAATTCCCATTTAGCTTTTTTTTTTCAACGCAATCAATTCTGCTTAAAAGAACGGCAGACTTGGTTGGTGAATTAATTACTCCAATGAGGAATTCGGATTGCAATAATTAGGGCTTTTTTTTGACACCTGGCAGTAATTAAATGAACCACAGACATTCTATTCATATGTCACAGCAAACTGTCACAAGTTTCGTTCAGCTCTATTTCCGTATATTACGACAACTACAATAACACATGTACTATAAAAAAAATTCTATTTTTACTCTTTGCTAGAATATAGTCTAGTGTTTTTTTTTCCTTTTCTTTTCTTCTTTTCATTATGTTCGATTGAAGCAGATTAGCGTTATGCTTCTGCACCCTCACCCCCCTCTCTCTCTCTGATTATATCTTCTGTGTAACATATCCTTTTCTTCCCTTTCTTTCTTAATAATAAAAACAGAATGGACCATTATTTAGCTGAGGTGATTAAATCCTAAGAAATACGAATTCTGCAGATAAGCAACACCAGATAATCAGGATTTTTTCCTTTCCTTTTTTTCATTATGTTCGATTGAAGCAGATTAGTGTTATGCTTCTGCACCCCCCCTCTCTCTCTCTCTCTCTCTCTCTCTCTCTCTCTCTCTCTTTCTGATTATGTCTTCTGTGTAACATATCCTTTTCTTCCCTTTCTTTCTTAATAATAAAACAGAATGGACCATTATTTAGCTGAGGTGATGGCATCATAAGAATTACGAATTCTACAGATAAGCAACACCAGATAATCAGGATTCTTTTCCTTTCCTTCTTTTCATTATGTTCGAATGAAGTACAATAGCGTTATGCTTCTGTACCCTCATCACCCTCTCTCTCTCTCTCTCTCTCTCTCTCTCTCTCTCTCTCTCTCTTCGCTCTCTTTCTCTCTGATTATATGTATTCTGTGTAGCATATCCTTTTCTTCCCTTTCTTTCTTAATAATAAAAACAGAATGGACCATTATTTAACTGAGAAATAAGAAATACGAATTCTGCAGATAAGCAACACCAGATAATCAGGATTGTTTTCCTTTCCTTCTTTTCATTATGTTCTACTGAAGCAGATTAGCGTTATGCTTCTGCACCCTCACCACCCTTCTCTCTCTCTCTCTCTCTCTCTCTCTCTCTCTCTCTCTCTCTTTCTGATTATATGTCTTCTGTGTAGCATATCCTTTTCTTCCTTTTCTTTCTTAATAATAAACACAGAATGGACCATTATTTAGCTGAGGTGATGACATCATAAGAAATATGAATTCTGCAGATAACCAACACCAGATAATCAGGATTTACATTTTTGCATTTAATCTTGGGCGATTTTGGAGGTATCATTTTTAATCATTAAGTCAGACAATTTAGGAGCCTGAGTATTAATATGTCCCAGAACTCTGTCAGCATGACCTTCTTTACTCACTGAGCTGGAACTTTTTCTTGACCAGAGTATGTGTGTTTTCAAGCCATGGACTGTCTTTTCAACTCAGGCTCACTTTAAAAAAGAAATTAATTCCTTTCATGATAACATTAAACGATTGCCAGAAAAATTAGACGAATTTTTTTTTAAACACAGTAATAATTCTATTATTTCAACCAAATTTGTTTAAATTATTATTGTTAGATAAGAATACTTTAAATCATGGAAATGATAGCACCCGATTAGGAACCACTAGCACTAGTAAAAAGGGGATGGACTCCCTCACTGACTGGCTGATACCGACTTTAGGCCAACCCGACGACTTTACTTGTTTTTACTTCATATAGATAATATAATGAATCAATACACACTAATAGACCAGAAAGATATTCTGACCTTATAGCATAGGAAACTTTGAATTTTATTTAAAAAATATTCATTGTTCATGGGAACAGTTTGGGCTGGTTTATCTCAGTCGGTAAAGCACTTGGCTGGGTAATCGCAAGGTTCTTGGTTGTATATCGACCTATGACAACTCACCGTATGAGTAGCATATTGATCTTTGTGGTAGGTGTGGTGCTCCATCTCAGACGCCAAAACTATCTCCTTGTTTTAGCTTTAGTGAAAAGGGATATACTCCCTCACTGCCTGATTCCGACTTTAGGCCACTCCATCGACTTTACTTTTTTTTTACTTTTTATTTAATTAATATATATATATATATATATATATATATATATATATATATATATATTATATATATATATATATATTAAAAAAGAAGGTCCGCAAAATGTGTTATGTTTTTAGAAAAAAAAAATGTTAGGCTTTTTATCTTACATATGCAAAACGTGTTTCAGATCTTCTGGTATCTTCTTCAGGCTTTGATCAATAATATGAATATATATATATATATATATATATATATATATATATATATGTGTGTGTGTGTGTGTGTGTGTGTGTGTGTGTGTGTGTGTGTGTGTGTGTGTGTGTGTGTGTGTTTTAAGAAAGAGAGAGTGAGTGCGTAGATTACTTTTGCAAAAAAGATCGAAACACAATTTTCATGGTGCCTTAAGAAATAGTAGCAGTAACACCTCTTTTTTATAGGGGCCCAAAGGAACAGCGGTAAAGTAAGAAGATGATGGTAGGTGTGGCGCTCAATCTCAGAAGCCAAAACAATTTCCTTGTTCTATCCCTAGTGAAAAGGGGATATACTCCCTCACTGTCTGTCCGATTCCGACTTTAGGCCACCCCGTCGACTTTACATTTTACTTTTATTTAATTAAAAATTAATATATATATATATATATATAATTATATATATATATATATATGTATATGTGTGTGTGTGTGTGTGTGTGTGTGTGCGTGTACAGAACGAGAGAGTGAGTGCGTAAGATTCCTTTGATAAAAAAAGATTAAAACAAATTTTCATGGTGCCTTAAAGAATAGTAGCAGTAACACCTCCTTTTTATCGGGTCCCAAAGGAACAGCGTAAAGGGGGAGTTCATTTTTAGGGAGGGAATTCAAATATATAAGGGGGGGGGCTATGTCGTGTCTAATTAACTTCCCTGAATAAATCAGTTAAGAGTATCCGATAGCAAGCAGGTGTCAAAACAGTGTCTATTGTCACAGTCTCATTCTACGTTGGGCGGGGAGGAGGGACATTCACACAGATGACAACAGTGCATTGTACTTTATTTTAAATTTCACTGCTTTTTTTTTTCTTTCTTTCTTTCGTTTTATTATTATTATTATATTTTATTATTATTATTATTATTATTATTATTATTGTTGTTGTTGTTGTTGTTGTTGTTGTTGTTGTTTTGTTGTTGTTGTTTACTGCTGCATTTATTCTGCTTGATGTCACTCTGTGTTTTGTTTTCGTGTAATCCACACCCAGATGTTTTTTTTTACCGCGTCTTTTACTTCCATTTTTTTTTCTTGTCTACAAATTATTTTATTTTTAGGATGAATTTTACTCTTTTCTTTATATCTTTAATGGGTGGGCGACCTGAATTCATTCAACCATTTTTATTAAACTTTACTATTTTTTATTTATCTATTTAAAGTGTTTATTTTCTTTTTAGCCTTTTTTTTTTTTTCATTTTGAAATAAGACGTTTTCCATTTTTCATATTTCCATCTTTTGTTTTATGTAGTACAAAAAAGTACTTACCTACATCCCGGAAACTGGGTGTGTAGCCAAGGAGTGTTCGTGGATTGGCTGACAAATGAAAAAGCCAGAAGTACTTTCTTATAGGATAGTACAAATGCATTGTGGGTAGGGAGTGGACAAAAAGACACCAGCTTACACTGCCTGGTGGGGAGTCATTCAGTGAACAGGCGTCAGTGAGTGAGGAAGCGAAAAGAAGGAAAGAAAAGTGAAAGAGAATAGAAAGCAGGAGAGGAAAGGAAAAGAGGAAGAGAAAGAAAGGAGATACAGGATAGATCTTGTGGTGGGGGCTAAAGGGTGACACCCAAGAGAAAGACAGTTTTATCACTTAAATTGTACTAGCAGGACATGTAGATATACCACAGTATGATAATCTCATTATTACAACGTTTGATGTGTTTACTTAAGAGCTAATGCTAAATCTTCCAATATATAGTAAGTAAAGTCGTCAGGGTGGCTCAAAATCGGTATCAACTAGACAGCGTGGGAGTCTATCCCCTTTTCACTAGCGCTAGACCACGGAGAATGTTTTTTAGCGTTTGACGCAGAGCGCCCCACTTAGCATCAACTTCTCACTTTACCGCTCATATCCCTGTGTTACTCATACGCGGTATCGAACCAGGAACTTTCAGGTTCCCAGCCGAACACTCTAACAAGTGAACTAAACCGAACCTAAAAAGTATAATAATCTTTATTTAACTCTCTTTTTTCTTTCTTTCCTTCTCTTAATGTTTTCTTTGTTCGATTGAAATATTAGCATTATCGCTTCTTTCTTCCCTTTATTTCTCTATGATAAAAACGGAATAGTCCATTATTTAACTGGTGAGACGACACTCATAAGAAATAATAATTCGGTGGATAAGTAACACTGGATAATAAGTACTTACATTTTTGCATTTCATCCTGGAAGATTTAGACAGTCTTATTTTTAACCATAGGGTATTTCAAGATGATATCAATCGTAAGATTAAAGAATAAAGGTATTAATATAAAGATAAACTTCTTTTTGAGAACTACTTCGACGAGTTGTACGATCTTATGTTTAACCAGAGGGTGTTGCAAAAAACCAAAATGGATTCCACAGGAATACACCCACAACCTCCCAAATCCTGACTATTCGACGAATCATAGAAGGGGTACAACCAAAGAATCTTGAGGCAACACTACTATTTGTAGATTTCACCAAGGCATTTGATTCTATCCATAGAGGGAAAATGAAGCAAATTCTATGAGCATACCCTCCTCCAAAAAAAAACCGTTACCGCCATAAGTATACTCTATCAAAACAATAAAGCAATGGCACGCTTACCTGATGGGGATTCTGACTTCTTTGACATTGTCGATGGAGTCCTAAAAGGAGATACGCTACTGCTATATATAATTAGTATATGCCTAGATTACGTACTTCGAACATCATTAGACCCCATAAAAGAAAAAGACCTCACGCTAAAAAACGACAAGGAGCAGAAGATACCCCGCACAAACGATGACGGATGTGGACTACGCAGATGATCTAGCACTTCTTAGAAATACACTTGCACAGGCCGAATCCATGCTACATAGACTGGAAAGGTCAACACGGAACATCGGCCTACACGTGTACTCCGATAAAACAGAGTACATGTGTTTTAAAAACGAAGGAAACATCTCGACACTCGATGGCAAATCCCTAAACTCGGTAAAACAATTCACATACCTAGGCAGTAATATCTCATCAACAGAAAGCGATGTTAATACACGCATAGGAAAGGCATGGTCTGCTATAAACAAAGTGTCAGTCATATGGAAGTCCGATCTCACTGACAAGTTAAAGTGACAATTCTTCCAGGCCGTGGTTGTATCAGTGCTACTGTACGGCTGCACCGCCAGGACCCTAACGATGTGACTGGAGAATAAACTAGATAGTAGCTGCACAAGAATGTTGCGTGCAGTCTTAAACAAGACGTGGAAACAACACCCTACGAGAAAACAGCTGTACGGCCACCTGCCTCATATCACACAAACCATCCGTGTAAGACGAACGAGACACACCGGACACTGATGGAGAAACAAGGACGAACTCAGAAGTGACGTTCTTCTGTGGAAGCCATCACATGGGCATGCCAGCGTGGGCCAACCGGCAAAGGCATACATCGACCAGCTCTGTCCGGATACTGCTGCGCAGAGGACCTACAGGGAGCAATGAATGATAGGGAAGGTTGGCGAGAGATTGTCATGGGTATCCGTGCTGCCGGCGCGATATGATGATGATGACGTATTCCTATGTAGATATTCTCCTTTTTGAAAACTTTTGGTTTGGTTTGTTTTGTTTTACGGCATATCAACCTCAGTGAGTCATTTAATGCCGATAAAGTTTTGAAATAAATCAATTCTTAATGGATTATACAATTTTGTTTGTTTATCAACTCATGTTTTTCTATTTAACCCATAGATGGAACCCTAACAGTACTACCACTCCGGGTCAGAGTGGACCAGGGAGCAATGGTGATGAAGGGGTGCTCCACATTCCCCAAACCTCCAGAACTGGAACCTCACCATCAGGGAGTTTAACGTCATTCCCAGGACATTTTTTGAGAACTACTTCTAAACATTCGAAAAAAATTTACATAGAAAAATCTGTCTACTTTTATTAAACTACGTAAAAAAGGCGTTTGAATAAATAAAATTTTAAAAAATAAAAAAAATAAGAGAGTTTTATAATTTGCTTGAAGCATTGTGTATATATTGGTTAGGAGGTTGATTTAGAAGGCTATCACAATGTAGGTGTAAAGAAAAACAATAATAATACGGTAACAATGGTGTTGTGTGTTAACCTGTATTTAATTCTTGAATTTTCGAGATAATATCTCTTTTTCAAAAGATCACTGGAACTGAAGCAGTCTAGTTATGGCATTTCTTTTTAAATGAATTTTTTTTTTTTGTAAATGATGGTATTTTTATATAACTGTATTCTCGTGTTGTATGTTTACGTGAATGCAGTTTTATTGTACTTGTGCGTATGTTGTCATGCGCGTGTCCATAAAAATGTGTGTTGGTTGTGACGTTATGAATGTATCCTAGCGCGGGATTGCACGTGTGCATGTGCGTATTAAAGAGCGTATTTGTGTTTGGTGGCCATGGGGATGTATAATATTTCGTGTTGGATGTAATATAAATCAATCTAATCATTTATTATTATTATTATTATTATTATTATTATTATTATTATCGATAACATTATTATATTTATTTGTTTATTTACTTATTTATATCTAATTCAATTTATCATTTTTTAAAAATATTTTATAATATTTTTAATATATATATATATGTATATATACATATATATATATATATATATATATTTATTCATTCATTTAATTAAAAAAAAAATCTTTCATATTTACCTTGTCCCTAAGTGTGTATGTGTGTGTGTATGTGTGTGTGTTAGAAAAAAGGTAAAATAGTTAAATTCATCATTATCTAGTGTAAATCTTAATCGTTAACAACTAGTGTGCAATGGCTTGTGTGTTTGTATGTGTAGGCGGATTGCTGGTCTATAGATTTGAGTATAAGTATTGAGAAAATCACTCGAAGTAAAAATGAAGCATTTTAAAAACCTTTTAACAAGATAAAATATCTTTTTTGTCTCTCCTGTGTTTAATGAATTCTTTTTTCATTTACTCACTAAAATTAATTGGTATTTGATGAATCGATTAAACAAAAAAACAAGACTCGAAAAGGTCACATGTTGATAGTAATAATGTCGTAGAAAGATTATTTCCATAGAATCTATTATTAGCACTAGCAACAGAAAACACCCCCGGGCGTCGTAAAAATTAATTTTTGAAAGACATTGCCTGGGAGGGTGGAGTTAAAAATTTAATGTCAGAGGGTTTGTATCATAAGTAAGACACATCCTCATATTTATTAAAGGAGTAAAAAAAGATAAAATAAAACAATTTGAAATGAAAACTGAGCCCCGTCCCTCTCAAATAAAATGTTGCATGCATGTAATAATCAAACGATTATTTTGAATATTTTCCACATAGATTTTACATAAAATCGTAGGTATTCATTTATTTGTAAACTTTTTAGTTAACTTCTTGTTACTTTAAAAAAAAAGGGACGAAAGTAAAAAAACAATTTTTAAAAATGCTTACTCAAATTTTGGGTGTATATAGCATAAGAATATTGTGACGTAAGCTGTGACATAAAGCTATGGCGTAGTTTTTGTTACAGAGAGAAATACAGACAATCTCCATTATTATTAGCATGTCGATGGATTTGTTTCTTTTTCGGTTCTGTTTGGATTTCTTCATTTGTTTGTTTTTTGGTTTGTTGTTTTTTTTCTACATAATTGAACTTGTCTAATTAAAGAGAGAGTATTGCTTTGGTATAATAGATGGATTAGTTAAATTACTAGAAGGACCTGTGGATGTACGACTGTATGATAATTTAATTATGACAACGTTTGGTAGGTTTACTCAAAAGCTATTGCAATTACTTCAATATACAAAAGTATAATGATATCAATTTAACTCTGTCTCTCTCTCTCCGTCTCTCTCTCTCTCTCTCTCTCTCTCTATCTATCTATCTATCTATCTCTCACTCTATCTATCTATCTATCTATCTCTCCTACACACACAGCCACTCACTCACTCACTCACTCACACACTCTTTTTTCTTTCCTTCTTTTCATCTTATTATGCTCGATTGAAACAGATTCGCGTGATCACACCCACTCTATCTTTCTCCTACCCTCTTTCTTTCTTTCTTATATTTTTGTGTTGCGTGTCCTTTTTTTCCCTTTTCTTTCTTTATGATAGAAATAGAAAGGTCCTTAATTTGGCTGAGGTTACGACATTCATAAGAAATAATAATTCGGCGGATTAGCAACGTCAGATAATAAGGATTTACAATTCTACATTTCCCCATGGGGGATTTGGACGGTCTCATTTTTAAGCAGAAGAGATTTGCAAGATGATAACGGTCGTTCAAATAAGGAACACGAGCATTAATATATAGATATATGGATTGATGTGTTTGAAGATTAATAATGGATATATCATAATTCTCATTGTTAAGCAGCCGAATCACTTCTGGTAAAAAACTTTCCTAGTCTCTTTTTTCTCAATCGCCTGAGTCTGTGCTGTATAGAAATTATATGATTTTAAGGGTACCTAACACAGTCACAAACCAGGGGTGTGCTCTAATACTACGAAATTATCGATTATCTACCAATTGAGGAACAGGTCCATATCTAAATAAGATAAAAATAAATTAAAAGACAAAAACGTTAAAATGTATTCCAATCAGCATAGAGTGACATCTCAGTGCGTTACTCTGGTTCCGACTTCACCGATGGGCGTGGCATCCACCTTTTATGCAAAATGCTGATTCTAAATTAAGTCACTTACGAGGCGAATTCCATAACAGGCAGTTTGAATATTGTCGTATCTTCAAAAAAATATTCCCAATTTAGGTATGTGATATAAGACCATTACGATATGGTCATAACCAGTACGTAATAAGGTAAGATTTGCTTTCAGTCTAAACTAGCTTAAAAGCCATCCAATTGACGGTATTTAAGCTAGCTACTGCGGAGGACTCTTGATAAGGTATTCAGCCGAACAATGATACTCCATGCATTGAGTACTGTTGTAACGGAAGGGATTTTCCTTCGTCTAATGAAAGACATAACTCATAT
The DNA here is from genome assembly GCA_023376005.1 of Doryteuthis pealeii. Taxonomy (NCBI): domain Eukaryota; kingdom Metazoa; phylum Mollusca; class Cephalopoda; order Myopsida; family Loliginidae; genus Doryteuthis; species Doryteuthis pealeii. Next base: position 12,269,444 of record CM042138.1, on the reverse strand, counting down.
TGACTACACGAGGGAGTGGGTGAATAACAGCTTGTCTTGCTAAAGAGATTTAATGACTATTGTTAAAGAGCTGCCGGTCGGTCTCCATCTGACTTATATCTTTTGTACCAAAGGGTAATAAACCTATGTTAACCTTTCTTCCAGATTTCAATGTTGTTATTTGATAACTCAGATACAACATTTTAGCGACGAGGATGAGATCCAAAATGTATAAAAATGTTTTAATATTATTTTTTGTTTCTTGTTGTAAAGGAACACATTTCCCCTACAAGAAAATTAAACTCGTCCAATGAAACACATAAATAATACGGACTATCGCGGAGTGGTCGAATGATTGCTAGTCTTCCGACAGAGATTTAATTACTGTTGGTAAAGAGCTGCGAGTTGGACTCTAGCTGGCTTATATCTTTTGTACCAAAGGGTAATAAACATATGTTAACCTTTCTTCTGGATTCCAATGTTGTTATTTTATGACTCAGACACAAAAAATACAAATTAAATTTTTATTAAACTTGAATAATATTTTTCAAACAATAAAGTAAAAAAAATGCCGAAAACAATTTGCAGTAATTTAAACGGACCATATGACCTTACCCTTTTGCGATTTAGATTCGTGGGGACATTTTTTCCATTTACACCGTCAAAATCCGGTTAATTATTTACTGACGATTTTTAGAGTTTTTTTTAATTATAAAAATAACCCCTAACCCCTAACCCTAACCCTAACCCCTAACAAACAACCGGACTTTTCCGGTGTAAATGAGAAAAGTGTCCCTACGATTCGAGATCGCGGAAGGGGTAACTTAAGGTCATATGGTCCATTTCAGCACACCAATTTTAGTCTAAATCAAATGAAAAAATAAAATTCAACAGGAATTATTTCCAAAATTGTTCTCCTTTGTTATTAGAGTTGCATTCACATTCATTTATTCTATATATTATGTTGTTTTTTTTTAAAAGTTTCTCCTATATATAAATACTAGGTAATTTTTATCATATATATTACTTTCGACTACGCCTATTCACATATACTTTTTTCAGTAGAAATATATAAATCGTTAGAACCACGAAAACCCCTTTTATTTGACTTGCAACGGTACCCAGCGTTGCCCGTCTATTATAACAGATTATCACGACAATGTACAAACATTTAATCAGAAAATTCTAGGACGGTGGACAATATTTATTACAATTTAATTTTCAGGATACTATGCAACAAAATAAATATACTGGCTGTTGTGTAATGGTTTATAATATACTCTCGCAGATCCATTTCTACTGCAATACGGCATGTCTCCTGAATAACAATTTTATTAACGATCTTTTCAAGCTTTCTGGTCATCGAAGTGCCGGAAGTACTTGGGATAGGAACTTTGGTGGACTAATGTACGGATTCCATCCAAAGGTTAAAAAAAATGAGCAGAAAGCTTGAAAAGATCGCAAATAATTTGTTAAACAGGAGACGTGCCTTTTATTTAATATATATATATATATATATTATATATATATATATATATATATATATATATATATATATATATATATATATATATATATACTAATGTTGATAATGCTTAATTACTTTGTGAATCAAAATGAAACCCAGGTAAATATTAAAAATCACCCTGGTAGACCTGATTTTTGGTATTAATTTGAAATGAACTATACTTATGTTGTTAGTATTCAGCCAACCTGTTATAATGGCTATCAACATTGACCTGTGTGGTAAATTGATGACGTAATGGTGGGTGTGATATTTCACGTCAGACTCATAAACAATGCCCCTTACCTAGTACTTGGGAGAAGGGGGAAAGACTCTCTTGTTGCCCGGCTGATACCGACAACATCACATCAACAGCAACGGGTGTGTTTTCTTTTTACTTGAACGCAAGTGACAGCAAATCCCTTAAGTTCTCAGGCACTCATCGCTGTAGTTGCACTGATTTTAATTGTGCTGAATTCAAAAATGTGTCATAGCTGCTGTACATATAATTACAATTATAATTATTGTTATTGATATTATTTGAAATCGTCTATCACTTCTCATTGTCCCATCGATTGTGCACATGCGCAGAAGTAACAATTACCAGGAAATTAACCGGAAATTTATATTCGTTAACATCTTGATTTTGCTTGCATTGCTATTTTAATAACATCGTATTAGCAAGACAATGCCAAGTCATTTACTTGAAGACAATCGCCATTTTAAATGGCGGAAAAAGGGAGGAATTATCTTAAAAGTTAAACCGATTCAAAATTTACGAAAGAGAAAACACAAGAAAAGATTAGAAATAATAGTAATTTGTGTGCACGCGTCAGCTTAGTCTTAGTATTTGTATTAATTAAAAAGTAACGTCAAGTTGGTATAATTCGGATATGAGTCAATGTTCGTTTATTATCTAAATGCTAAGAGAATAATAATTAACCAAATTTATGTGTTGCATGTTTTTGCTAAACTAAATGATTTTTAATTACCTTTTGGCGAATAAAGGGATATTTAATCGACTGAAGAAATTATGCCAAAAATTTAATGTTGACCATACAACAAAATGGCATATGCATAAACCAGAATCTGTTCTTGAGAACGAAACGCATAAAATGAAAGGTAAATGCAAAAATGGACAAATATCTGGACCTTGCCAGAGAACTGAAAAAATTATGGAATATGAAAGTCAAAGTTATACCAATTGTAGTTGGTGCACTTGGAACAGTCCCAAGAAAAGGGTCTAGAATGTTTAGAAATCAGTGCAAGGGTTGAAACCATTCAGAACACGGCACTGCTGCAATCTGCCAGAATACTCAGAAGAGTCCTGGAGACCTGAGGAGACTTGCTGTCACCCAGACTCCAGTGAAAGACCATCAGCTAATGCTGATGTGAAAACTCAAAATGATCAAATAATAATAATAATCTATTAATAATGGAGATTCGCTTCCGGATTTTATCTGGAACAAAAATTACGTCACTGTTTACGCCACATTACCCAAAATCGTCGTATCATAGAATAAATACACTCAAAATTTGAACATGCGGCATTAGTCAGTCCTCATTGTTTTTTAAAACAAGTTTTAATAAGTACATGACTGGTATTATATATCTATATATAGTTTGTTTTATTTTAATACATATTTAAAGTTTACATTTCAAAATGTTTTATTTTTCAATCCTTTTATGAATTTGATGATTTTACTTACTTAGGGTACAAACTCGCTGACATGGAATTTTTTACTCCCACCCCTCAGGCAATATGTTTCAAAAATCTATTTTTTACATCGCCCGGAGAGTGATTTTATTTTGTACTACTACTACTACTACTACTACTGCTAATAATAATAATAATAATAATGATACCCAGCAAGAAGACCAGACCTAGTGCTGATTAACAAAAAAGAAAGAACTTGTCAACTGGTGGAGTTTGCAGTTCCAGCAGATCACAGGGTGAAGCTGAAGGAAAATAAAAAAAATGGACAATTACCTGGACTTTGCCAGAGAACTGAAAAAGTTATGGAATATGAAAGTCAAAGTGATACCAATTGTTGTTGGTGCACTCGGAACGGCCCCAAAGGGATTGGAAAAGGGTTTGGAAAATCTGGATATCAGAGGAAAGATGGAGACCATCCAGAATACTGTACTGCTGCAATCTGCCAGAATACTCAGAAGATATTAGACCTGAGGAGACTTGCCGTCACTCAGACTCCAGTGAAAGACCATCGGCTAACGCTGATGTGAAAACTCAAAAGGAGTGAATGATAATCATAACTTACAGGGCATGTGGATATACCACAGTATGGTAATTTCATTATTACAACATCAGTTATGTTTACTTAAGAGCTATAGCCAATTAATTCAATATGTAAAAAATAAAATAATCTTGAAACATTTCTTTCCTTCTTTTCATCTTTTTTATTATGTTTGATTGAAACATAATAGCGTTATCGCTTCCGCGCGCGCATTCCATCTCTCTATCGTTCCTCTACTCTCTTTCTTTCTTATTATATTTTTCTGTGTAGCATGTCCTTTTTCTTAACTTTCTTCATGATAAAAATGTAATGGTCCATTTTTTAGCGGTGGTAACGATATTCATAAGAAGTAAGAATTCGACGGATAAGGAACACCAAATAATCGGGATTTAAATTTCCACCTTATATCTTGGACGATCTCGTTTTTAACCAGAGCACGTTGCAAGATGATAACGTTCGGAACCAGAGTATTAAATCGCAGATAATAATAATAATAATAATAATAATAATAATAATAATAAGTGTCGTGTATTTGCTCGAGCTTCGCGCAATTTTCATTACTTATCAAACGGAAGGAGTATTAAATGTTAATTATAGAGCTTCACGTTTTTATTTATGTCTTTATTAATTTATTTATTGGGATTTGATTATTATATAAATTCTATGAATAAAATATAATTTGACATCGGGCTGACGAAAATGAAATCTAAGTAAATTCTTTTCACAATGATTTTTATGATAATTGAGATAAGGCTTAACGGAGTCGAGTTAGGACATGGACCTGTAGGAGAAAGAGTTAAATTCCAGGCGCGGATAAACGGTAACAGCAACACGGCTGTTAACTCGACTACATGTTTATTTGTACAAAAGTATCCATTGCCCCCCTCTTTCGGAACGGACATGTTCTCTATCAAAACTCCAAGGGAATTAACTGTACATTAGTATAGCGTATATATTCACATACAACAGAGGGTGTTGCCATAAACTTATATATATAAGGCCGTTGAAGATTATATTTTGCCAGATAATCGTCATGGTAATTATGAACTTTTGTTTAGTAAATTAGGGTGTCCCAGAAAAAACAGAACCCACAATAAATAAAACTGTTAATTTTAACAAGGGAGGTTTAGGGTTAGGGTTTAGGGTTAAGGTTGGGGTTGGGGTTAGGGTTAGGGTTGGAGTTGGGGTTGGGATTATTGTTAGGGTTTGGGTTCGGAAAAAAAAAACAGAACCCAAATCATTTATTTATTTTCCTATTAAACTAACCCTAACCCTAAACCCCAACCCTATCCCAAAATCCCCCTAGTTAAAATTAGTAGTTTTATTACAAAAGTTGTGAGTTCTGTTTTTTCTGGGACACCCTAATTTACTAAACAAAAGTTCATAATTACTGAAAATCCTTGGTAAAGAATACTTTGCTTGTTCCTTGGTGCTCAACCTAATGGTTTCATTAATTTCAACGGTAATGTTATACTCTCTTTTTTACAATTTTAAAAAGAGCGAGTGAAAAACTGTTACGATTTTAGTGGCCATCCTTTAGGCTTCAAGCAAGAGCGATTGTCCAGCGGATATCCTTTGTGTTAAGCAGAGCGTGATCATTGGTAAAGAATACATTGGTTGTTCCTTGGTGTTCCTCAGTATTGGAATTCCTTCGTCAATGATTACAAATGGACGACTCTCAGTATCAGTGATTTAGTAGTTAACCAGACACGCATTCGGGCTGTTGGTTGGCTGTGGTTTAAACCATGTGACTTCGCTTAGTCTATACATTTAAGTGATGTATTGTAGCACGTCTTATATGCCACAAATAATCCAACATGGGGTAATAACTTTATAGACTACACTACTTATAATATTTGTTCTTCTTTTGACTACCTTACATTCTCATACGTGTCCCTATTGTACATTCAATTATTTTTTGTGGGAGGTGTGTGGTGTAATGGTTAAAGTCATGGGAAATGGACTCGTCGCCTCGAGTTCAAATCCTGGATGTGGTAATTACATTTCACTTAGCGCTAAGACCCTTGGGAAAGGTATGAATCCTACTCTCCCTCCAGCTATGGATAAATAGTAGGGCAGACTGGACTCTTTAACCTTGGTTAGGCAACCGGTCTAGCAAAAGGAAAACTCTGAATTAAAACCTGTTGAACTCCGCTTAAGAAATTGACCTGGTGTCACATCCGGCTCGTACGGAGGAGTTGGTAAAATATATAAATATATATATTCAATTATTTTTATTTTTCTAGACTTATCTATCATCTGCATAACTCCGTGGTATGTCTCTCTTGTTCCAGTTTTCTTTCTTGCTAACATATAGGCTTCATTTCTTTTCCCCTTACGTTCTGTCTTTGTTTCTTTGAACCGGATTGCTCACAGTTTGCCAGTAGTTCAGATCGAGTATATTTTAAACAAGAGAAATAAAGATTATAAGATAGTGGATATCCATCTTCCAGCAGGTGACCGAATGTTCCACGTAAAAAGAAATTGGTGATCCCAGTAGCTATAATTAACATCTTTCAATCTGAAGAGTGCTTTACTACGAACACCAAGGTCACGAGATGTAATGTTGCATAATCTATGCGGTTGCATAAGATTATTGTCAATCCCCTGTATTTCTGAAGGGATGGTCCTTTTCATGTCACGGGCGGTACCTTCCATGAAATATTACAGAAAGCCCGCGAAATATGTGAAGTCACGTGGGACCTGGTTGGGTCGCAGTTCCAGTTTGGACGTCAGGCAGAGAAGGCATATCTGCCTGAGCTGGGGGCTCACTTGCACACGCGCGTTGTGTTTAGTTAGAGGAAGTTGTTTAGTTAAGTAAATAAAAGTTTAAATAAATAATATGGTTTTGTGGTTGATGAATGTCTTGGCAACATGACTGACCTAAAAGAAGAAATGAATGAACCAGTAAGAACAGAGAAATAGAAGTCATAGAGAAAGAATAGAAACGACTAGAGATCACCAATTGCAAGGAAGTAAGTTATGCATCTCTCTCTATCTAACTGTGTCTATCTCTCCCCCTCTCTCCAGTAAAAGAACACTTGTGTATGTACCCAACATGGGTATATGTGTATGAGTATGTAACAGTAACACGGCGTCCATAACTTCGGTTAACCAGCGCTACTGTTTTTTCCTCCAGATATTGTTTAACCGATACTTTACCCGATAATTTACCCTATCATATCACAATTTTTCCTTTAGGGCAGTGGTTCTCAAACTTTATACATTCTGGGCACACTTCCAGTAATACAGATACTTGGTAGCGCACTATATACAAAATAGGACTAATATGTTATTAAGTTAACTGTTAAATATATAAAAAATAACACATTAAACAAAAGCAAACTTAACAATGCTGTAGAAGATGATGACACCGATGATGACAGTGATGATGAAGTGGCATAACCAGTGATCTGTCATATAAAAAAAAAAACATTTATAAGATTTTGTTTTCTTTAACTTTCAATAAACTACCATAAATGATTTTCATTTTTCTCAATAAAATTGTTTAAAACATGTGTTTTTATTTAGTTGCAAGAAAAGTGACTTATAACTAGCATAATAATGTCGTAATGAAATAAGCAGTGTGTTGGTAAAGAAACGGTATAATATAGTAATTTAGTATACATTTGCTTTTCATATCTGGATGGATTTTTCAGGAATACTACGGAGTGCACCTGAAAAAGCTCTGGTGCGCACTGTTTGAGAACCACTGCTTTAGGGTATACCCAACCTTTTCAGCATACATATCCGGTACCTAAACATTGAACCTCCTGGTTATAATTCTAATCTACAATACAGTTTATAAGTTGATATTTTTCTCATGAAAATTTTTGTTAAATTAACCCAGACAATAACATTCAAGTTAGTATTATCTGCGTTATTCGGACTATTGTCCTCATCTTCGTTGTTATCTATACAACGTTTCGGCCGATATGCCCTTCGGTCTTCTTCAGGTATTTCTTGTCGGACTCGGGAACCTTCTTTTCGGACTCGGTAACTTTCTTGTCGTAATCGGTAACCTTCTTGTCGTAATCGGGAGCCATCACGGAAATTTGAACCTAACCATTTATTCAGTCCACGGGGCTATCCTGTTCTCATTTCACTAACCATAGCTGGGGTAGAGGCGTTAAGCTGTATTAATTATTATTCTATGTTACTGCTGCCCTTGATCAGGGTTGAACCTGCAATCTAGAGATAACTGTCACTTAGAACTGTCTTAACCTAATTACGACAAGAAAGTTCCTGAGTCCGAAAAGAAGGTTCCCGAGACCGAAACGAAGGTTTCCGAGTCCGAAAAGAAATACCCGAAGAAGACCGAAGGGCATATCGAACGAAACGTTGTACAGATAATGAAGATGGGGACAATAGTTCGAATAACGCAGATACTACTAATCATCAAGCCTCATCTCAAACATTCAGAGAAATAGCACATTCAAGTTTATCAATTGATTTCTAGCCCAACAACTAAAGTTCTCTACTGAACTCATCAATGATAGGACAGAAATCTTTCCTGAAACTCGCTCAATGCTCAGTTACACAAACTCATTTTGTTCTGTCACTCGTGCTTTTTTTCTTGTACAGTTGGTCTCGGGGAAATTGGTAATTCTATATTGACTTATGATGATCTGTTTTTCCTCTATCAATTTTGATAAATTCCGTGTTTACCTTTTACTGTATTTCATAGGAAAATTACATTAAATTGTAATGTAAATACTATTAAAACAGGGCTGGTCTCCATATTGTTTGTGACAAAGTTTTATTAAACCGATTCATTCACACCAAATCCATTAATACTTTAGGGCCCTTTGACATAGTTCACTTGAAAAGATTGTCACTGAAAATATCATCTGTGCACAATTAAAAAACAAATCTGTTCTATGGGGTTTTGTGTTTACTTCACTTATTTTGTACCATTTCCCCTTGGAGAATAACTGCCGATCCACCCATTTCAGCTCAATGTTCCGTATTAGATGCATTAAAAATATATTGTATGATATAGATAAAATAACATAATTTTAAACTCAACCTATGTATTCTTGACTAAATTTGGACTTTCTCCATTATATGTCAGTATTTTTAAATATAATTAGAGCTTTATTTATTTTCTTAAATTATAAGTACTAGCAAATATATGCACCCTCCGGGTGCAAGTATTTAAGTTTTAATGTAATAAAATATTGTATTAAATTAGAAAGGCTAATGAAACTAAATAAGAATACAGATAAAAAGATTTGAAACAGAGGGAGTATAATAAAAGATTTGAAACAGAGGGAGTATAATAAAAAATGGAACAACTCAAACTTACTCTTCCATCACTCTCGTCTTTCATTGTTATTTAGTTAAAAGAGGAAGTGAAGAATAAAATGACAGTTATTTTATCTTGTTAATGGATTTCATTTAAGATTCATTGAAGAGATTTTTGCTTATATTCATTAAAATAAAACCGAACAGTTAGAAATCATCAATACTAAGCACATATTTATTAAATTCGATTTTTTAATATTAATATGCAAATTAGCCTTCCCGTTCACACTGTAAACCGCTATTTTGTTGTATATATAAATATAATTGCATGTTGTTAGTATGTAGACATAGTTAACAGTATTAATAATGTAAGACAATTTTATTAATAATTGAGGTTTAGATAAAAATAAAATCATGGAGAATGTGATGTCAATAACTAAGAGAATTGTGACTTGAGTAGGAATATAGTTTCGGTTACAGACGGAAAAGCACACAATCTCTATTATAATAAGATTATTTGTTTGGTTTCCTTTGTTATTTGGTATATTTCTAGTTGGCTTATTTCGTGTTCTGCTTTGGTAGCCTTGAAAAATCTTATTGCATTAGATGTATGTTTTTAACCCAATAAATGAGCAAAAACTAGCAAATTTCCGAAATGCATAAAAAGATCCACGATAAGGCTCTAACTGCATCAGTGTGGATATGTCAATCGCACACTGTGAGAACATATCAATAACGTCTAGTGGCATCGTGAGATATTGCTGGGGTGCTCTGTATTAGAAGTAATGATGTTTTTGCTCTGAGACCCAGAGCCACTAACTGATAAAAACTTTGTTGGATGCAATACTGCTTCTAAAACAACAGTTGTAATATGAATTTATTATAGTTCCGACATTTATTAAGTGACAAGAAATACTTCTCAGTGATTCTTGGCAAAATAGAAGTCTTGAAATCAATTTCCAAGTTTTGTCTTGATAAATATCGCCGAAATACACTAAAGGAGGACATCAGTGATGTTACCCCATTCTCCTAACATATTACGGGTATTGTAACTTCATATCTGTTCAACCAGTAACCCCGACTTGTTATTAGGCCGCCTCTTTTCATGATTCACTCTGTGTAATTTAACGGATAGTTCAGTGATTCTTATATAATGGCCTTGAGATACACTGCAGCCAATTAGAGACTTGCTCGGTACATGTAGAAAATAGGAGATTCTATACGCGCGCATTTTCGTATTTGCTACGACTTCCCTTCATAGACCAACTAAGAAACTCTTGGAATCAATTACCAAGGTTAGAAATAATGTCCAATATAATTATAATGACCCGTCCTGTTTTAATTGGTCAAGCAATTTATCAACAACACAATAAAGACAAAATAATATCCACTTTCTTCTATTCGTTTAGTCTATATGAATTTCAACCATCCAAATCTTGTCAGTATTTTTAAATATAATTAGAGCTTTATTTATTTTCTTATATTATAAGTATTTTTTTGTTTGGTTTCCTGTGTTTTTTGTTATATTTCTAGTTGGCTTATTTCGTGTTCTGCTTTGGCAGCCTTGAATAATCTTATTGCATTAGATGTCTGTTTTTAACCCAATAAATGAGCAAAAACTAGCAAATTTCCAAGCAAATCTGTTTATCTTTGTTCTGCTTTCGTCAGAGTTTAATGCATCGATGGACTAACTTGAACTATTACCACATGAGGACATTTCCTTCTCTCTCTCTCTCTCTCTATCTCTCTCTCTCTCTCTCTCTCTCTCTCTCTCTTTCACACACACACACACACTCTTTCTCGCTCTCTCTCTCTCTCTCTCAGTCTGTTTATATGTCTGACTATCTCTCTGTCTCTCTATACCTCTCCTCTCCCAACCTCTCCCTCTTCTCTCTCTCTCTCTCTCTCTCTCTCTCTCTCTCAGGCTTTCTGTGTCTCTCTCTCAGTCCGTTTATTTATATGTCTGTACCCCTCTCTCTCTCTGCCCCCTCTCTCTATCTCTGCCCCCTCTCTCTCTATCCCCCTCTCTCTCACACTCCTTCTCTCAATTTCTCTCTCTCTCAACCTGTTTCTATGTCTGTCTGGCTGTCTCTGTCTCTCTATACCTCTCCGTACCACCTCTCCCCCTCTCTCTCAGGCTTTCTGTCTCTCTCCCTCTCTGTCTGCTTATATGTATGTCCCCCTCTCTCTATCTCTGGCCCCACACTCTCTCTCTCTCTCTCTCTCTCTCTCTCTCTTACAGGCACACCACACACACACACACACACACACACTCTCTTCTCTCTCTCAGTATTTTTTCTCTCTCTCTCTCTCAGTCTGTTTATATGTCTGTCTGACTATCTCTCTGTCTCTCTATACCTTCCCTCTCCTCCCCTCTCTCTCTCTCTCAGGGTTTCTGTGTCTCTCTCAGTCCGTCTGTTTATATGTCTGTACCCCTCTCTCTATCTCTGCCACCTCTCTCGCTCCCTCTCTCTACCCCTCTCTCTCGCTCACACACACTTCTCTTTCAATTTTTCTCTCTCTCAGCCTGTTTCTATGTCTGTCTGGTTGTCTCTCTGTCTCTATACCTCTTCGTATCCCCTCTCCCCCCTCTCTCTCTCTGGCTTTCTGACTGTCTGTCTGTCTCTGTTTATATGTATGTCCCCCTCTCTCTATCTCTGGCCCCACTCTCTCTCTCTCTCTCTCTCTCACACACACTCACACACTTTTTCTCTCTCAGTTTCTCTCTCTCAGTCTGTTTATATGTCTGTCTGACTATCTTTCTGTCTCTCTATACCTCTCCTCCCTCTCTCTCTTTCTCTCTCTCACTCTATCTCTCTCTCAATTTTTCTCTCTCTCAGCCTGTTTCTATGTCTGTCTGGCTGTCTTTCTATACCTCTCCCTACCCCTACCCCCTCTCTCACAGGCTTTCTGTCTCTCGCTCTCTCTGTCTGTTTATATGTATGTCCCCCCTCTCTCTCTCTCTCTCTCTCTCTCTCTCTCTCTCTCTCTCTCTCGTTCTGGTAGAGCCATCATTAGTGCAAAGTTTTCGCTAGCCGTTGTCCTCAAAATAGTTCATTATTAGATTCACCTGAAATAGAAATTACGTCATTTTCGCTAGCCAAGGACAGCAGCAAAAATAAAGATTAGCATACAAACACCCCTACACACATACACACATGATACAATCACACAACTATACGATATCTCTCTCTCCCTCTCCCTCTCTCTGTCTCTCTGTCTCCCCTCTCTCTCTCTCTCTCTCTTACGTATACATTAATCGAATATATCATACAAGAAAAATACATAGGTGACATATAGTACCTAAATAATGAGAATGGAATCGTCTGTTTTTGCAACAACCAACCAAGCTTATTTACATTTATTAAGAGTGTTGGAAAAAGTCGTCGGGGCGGCCTAAAGTCGGTATCAGCCAATCAGCGAGGGAGTCTATCCTCTTTTCAATAGCGCTAGACCAAGGAGATTATTTTAGCGTCTGAGGTGGGGCGTCACATCTACCATCAGCTCCTTACTTTACCGCACAGATCCCTGTGCTACTCATAACGCTGAGTTGGCGACGACTGGTATCGAACTAGGAACCTTGTGGTTTCTAGCCGCACACTCTACCGACTGAGCTAACCCGTTGTAAACTTAGCTAAATAATGGACTATTCTGTTTTTATCATAAAGAAAGAAAGGGAAGAAAAAGGACATGCTACACAGAAAAATATAACATGTAAGAAAGAAAGAGTATTATATCCATTGGTTCTGCTCGTCTGTTAATATTATTCAACATATTTTTAAAATGTGATAATATCTTTTTTAGCGTATTAGCAAACTGTCTGGCGCAAAATTCAGAAAAAGAGACATTATTAATGAATAAGGTATATTCTAGCTATTGATAAATGGTGTTAACTATGAATCAAATACTCATTGATAAACTTATGCAGTCTCAGAGGGTATTGTGACTTATGCAGGGCCATAGTTTTGGTTACAGACAGACACCGAATCTCCATTATTATAAGCTTAAACATATTTAGTAATATCTGTTTTAATGTATTAAGAAACTGTCTGACGCAAAACCCAGATAAGAATACATTAGCATAAATGTATTCTTTTTCCAAAAATCGAGAACACTTACAGACAAAATAATTGTTATTATTATTATTATTATTATTATTATTATTATTATTATTATTATTATTATTATTATTATTATAATAATAATAATAATAATAATAATAATAATTATTATTATTATTATTATTATTATTATTATTATTATTATTATTATAATTCATTCTTCTTTTTATTATTATTCCTATTATTATCCATTCTTCTTCTTCATCATTCTTCTTCTTTCATTTCTTCTTCTTCTTCATTGATTTATTCTTTTTAATTTCTTCTTCTTCTTCTTCTTCTTCTTCTTCTTCTTCTTCTTCTTCTTCTTCTTTCCTTTCTTCTTCTTCTTCTTCTTCTTCTTCTTCTTCTTCTTCTTCTTCTTCTTCTTCTTTCATTCCTTCTTCTTCTTCTTCTTCTTCTTCTTCTTCTTCTGAATTTCCAAGTACCCCATCCTACACAGAACAATCTGATTCCCCACCATCTTAAATGTAATGATATTAATCAAATTTTATTTTCAATATGATTTCAAGCTACTTTTTAATTTCTTTCGGTACAGGAAGAAAATACAGAAAGCAATATTTCATAGACTGCTGTTTCCTGAGACGACACTAATTTATTGATTTTTGTTATATTTTCATTGTTTTCCTTATGGGCGTTTGGATTCAGCATGCTGATTTGTTTGCAACACGCCGCGGTGAAAATAATTGCTATCAAATTGGCATTGCGTATAGTCAGTGCTCATTAGAAAAATGATTGTATTGGCTCCAGTTTTAATTCAAATTCATAAGATACTGTATTAGACTGTTAACGTCAGACTGCCCCATGCGGAAAGGCGTTGAATATTTTTTTCTGCCGATCTCGACGGGGTCACCACTTTCTCAATGTTGCATAACTCTAAATAAATTCCATATTATTCGGTGAAACTGGTAGTGTTATACTATTTAATAACTTAGTGTATTAAAAATATCTTGTTTTGGTCAAATGCATTGCATGTCCGTGTTAACTAGTTGAAAAATATGAATATCTTCCACATGACATACATTCAATTATAGTGCATTATTATTTGATCAGAATAAATATATATACATATACATATACGTAATTGGAAATTTGCTTGAAGCATTGTTAAGTATATTATAAAATAATAAAATTCGAAGGCAATACAATGCGTAAAAAATAAAGACAAAAAGATGTTTTATATGTCTAATCGATTTCAAAGCAAAGCTTTATCATCAGAGTTTTATTCAGATTTTATCATCAGAGTTTTATTCAGATTTTATCATCAGAGTTTTATTCAGATTTTCTGAATAAAACTCTGATGATAAAGCTTTGCTTTGAAATCGATTAGACATATAAAACATCTTTTTGTCTTTATTTTTTACGCATTGTATTGCCTTCGAATTTTATTATTTTATATACATATACATATATATATATATATATTATATATATATATATATATATATATATATATTTGGGAGAATATGTGCTTAATTGAAGTCAAACCTAATTTTTTAAAAACTTAATTCATTAATGATTAATTAGGCGGGATTTAACTTTAATGAATTAACTTTCAAAAAAATTAGGTTTGACTTCAATTGAGCACATATTCTCCCAAATATTGTCGGCTGAAAATACCCATATTTGTTTACGTTATCATATATATATATATATATAATATATATATATATATATATATATATGCTGCAGCACCTCACAAAAAAGCAACTGTATGGCCACCTACCCCCCATCTCACAAACCATACGAGTAAGACGGACTAGGTATGCAAGACACTGCTGGAGAAACAAGCACGAGATCGTAAGCGACGTACTATTATGGAAGCCAGCACATGGACACGCTAATGTGGGCCGCCCTGTCAGGACCTACATTGACCAACTATGTATGGATGCTGGCTGCTGTGCGGAGGAACTCCCAGAGTCGATGAATGATAGCGAAGGTTGGCGAGAGATTGTCATGGATATCCGTGCAAACTGCGCGACATGATGATGATTTATATATATATATATATATATATATATATATATATATATATATATATATATATATAATCCAAAAGTCCAGAGAAGAAATCTTATTTATTACTCAAGAGTTTTATTTAAAAAATCAAGTCGCAGTTTGAGAGCTCAATGTGTGCTCTTAATGCTAGAGTCACAGAGCAAATATATAATATTGTTATTTCTCTAAGTATTTTGTTATTTCTTTACTTATATATATATATATATATATATATATATGGGAAAAAAAACATAAAGATATATACAGGGTGTTCTGGAGAAATTTGTCAGTTTTATAAGGAAAAAGAAAAAGTGCTTGGTAACTACAAACTTTAATGGATTGTAAAAAAAAAATGAAATTACTGTCAACAAGTTTCACTCAAAATAGCCACCATAAGCGTTGATCACAGCCTCAATCCTGCTCCGGAACTTGAAGCAAGATGATGTTACAGTTTCCCTGGTAATGGTCTCAAAAACTACCTTAATTCTGTCGATTAACTGGGATTTTGTAGTACTGGTACGGCAATTAGTGTCTTCCTCAACAGTGCCACATACATAATAATCCAAGGGGTTAAGATCTGGGGAGTTCGGAGGCAAAACATTGGGACTGGTGTAGTCGTAAAAATTCGCCGACAACCATTTTTGATTTTTACCAGAGGTGTGGCAAGGGGCCCAAACCTATTGCCATACATATGGACTACCCTTGTTATCCAGGGCTTGACTACAGTGTTTGCAACTCCACGTAGGCATCTGAATTCAACATGATACCCTTTCTGCAGATTTTCGAGGAATTCTGCTGTACGAACGCAATCAGACCGTCTGTTATGTTGCTTTCTTTTAGCCACTGTCTCGTAGTCTCCATTGCAATTCTCCAGTTCATGTCTGGTTGTTTTTACAGTGTCCAGGGAGCATTGTGTAGCAACCATAATCTACGTATTTTGATAGACGGCGCAGATGATGATGATACAAATTATTATCTTCCATAATTCAGGTGCGATCCCGTCATCCATTCTATCTGTCATAACGTATATGAATGAAGAAGTGTCTAAGTTTTTTAATGATAAGTATTGTGGGTCAATACTTTCAACCTACGGAGAAAAATAACCAAATATAGGTTTGTCAAATTTATCCCGAATATCCTATATATATATATATATATATATATATATATATATATATATATATATATATATATATATATATATATATATTCTGTATATTACAAAATACAAGCAATAACTTGTTAAATAAGAGAAGTGAACTCGTTTCGAAATGTAGGCATTTGAACAAATTTTTACTGTGTCACTTACCACCTGACCCTAATTGATCCCTTAATTTTCGCTCTCCTTTTATTTATAAAAAAAATCATCTGAACACCGCGTGCATTAACACCAAAGCAAGTTTGTTCGATTATAATGTTTTTTAAATACAAATTTAACGTCATAACATTACATCACGTGAACACGATCCACGTCACATAAACGTTAAACAAGCCACAGTTTAAAAAAAAAACAATTTTTAGCTTTGTATTTCCCATCGCGTGAAAACGCTTCATATAAACGCTAAAGAATTACTGGTTTTAAAATCTCAACCATTTCACGGATGGTTTTTAAGATCTCAACCATTGGACTCATCTGAAGATTGGATTACCATGAAACTTCAAGTTATGAGTGTAAAACCATAATATTACCATTGATTATATATATATATATATATATATATATATAATAGAGAGAGAGAGAGAGAGAGAGAGAGAGGGGGAGAGAGAGAGAGGGAGAGAGAGATAGCGGTTTCCAGGAATGGGATAGAAATAGAAAGATAGGAAGTAAGGTTACTCCAAATGTTGTCATGGGTCTGGTGGTATTTATGCTACTTGAGCAGTAACGATTAAGCTCCGACAATGCAATTGAATTCATGGTTAATCGTCTGTTTACACCAGAACTGTGTTTTAGTTGGCAATGATAATTTGCAAAGTGATGGAGATTTTAAATAAACACCAGCAATAATCACCAAACACCTGGGATGAACATGCGAATATATCATTTTTGTTGTTGTCAGAGAAGAAAATATGTATGAGATTAAAGTAAAAACAAAAATTACTGACTTAAACCAAAGAAAATATTTTTTTTAAAATTATTTCTAATATCTTAAATTACAGATTTACCAGATGTGATGAGAAGATTTAGGCAAAACTGGTATTATATATCTATATATAGTTTGTTTTATTTTAATATATATTTAAAGTTTACATTTCAAACTGTTTTATTTTTTAATACTTTAATGAATTTGATGATTTTACTTACTTAGGGTACAAACTCGCATTGAATTTTTTACTCCCACCCCTCAGGCAATATGTTTCAAATTGTTTATTTATTTTGTACTAGTATATATAATTAATGTGATAAAGGATGTGACAACAAGTCTTTGGTAAATTGAAATATATAACAGAAATTAAAATAATAAATAAGAAAATACCTAAAACAACACCCAAGTTTACATTGGCCAGAAAGGATTAGGACAAGAAAGGATTTGAAGGAAATCGAAAATCAAAGAGAGACGTAGAATTTGGCAATCATTTCTTTAAGATTTCAATAATAAAAACTCATTATTATTTAGTTAATACTAGCAACAGAAAACACCTTCCGGGCTTCGTAAAAAATAATTTTTGAAAGACATTGCCTGAGAGGCTGGGAGTTAAAAATTCAATGTCAGAAGGTTTGTATCATAAGTAAGCAAAATCCTCATATTTATTAAAGGAGTAAAAAAAAATTAAACAACTTGAAATGAAAACTGAGCCCCGTCCCTCTCATATAAAATATTGCGTGCATGTAATAATCAAACAATTATTTTGAATATTTTCCACATCAATTTTACACAAAATCGTAGGTATTTATTTATTAGTAAACTTTTTAGTTAACTTCTTGTTACTTTTTTAAAAAAAAAGGACGAGAGTAAAAAACAATTTTTAAAATTGCTTACTCAAATTTTGGGTGTATATAGCATAAGAATATTGTGACGTAAGCTGTGACGTAGAGCTATGACGTAGTTTTGTTACAGACAGAAATACAGACAATCTCCATTATTAATAGATTTTATCAGTTCCATGTTGTTCTTAACATGGCAGTAAAAGATATTAAGCAGTTTTATGGATCTATTTGAAGGAAATCGAAAATCAAAGAGAGACGTAGAATTTTGCAATCATTTCTTTAAGATTTCACTAATAAAGACTCATAATTATTTAGTTAATATATTGAAGAAGAATGAATCAATGATTTATGAACAATTACGATGAATTCAATTTGTCCGAGATTTAAGATTGCTTTCTTGAGCGATTTACTTAGAAATCTAATGATTAATTCATAATCTAATTAGTAATTTCGCAAATCCATTATATATCTAATTAGTGCACATTATTTATCTAATGCATTAATATTTATCTAGTATATATTTGCTTATGTGGGCTTTAAATTACAATGTTGAAAACAGTAATAGATCTTGCATGCAAACACGTTGTACAAATCATGTAATCAATGTAAAGGATGTATACACAGAATTATATATATATATAAGTCGGTACCAGTCAATCAGCGAGGGAGTCTATCCCCTATTCACTAGCGCTAGACTAATGGGATTGTTTTTGCGTCTGAGGTGGAGCGCCACATCAACAATGAGCTCCTTACTTTAGCGCACAGTTCGCTGTGCTACTCATATGCTGAGTTGGCGACGCCCGGTATCGAACTAGAAACCTTGTGGTTTCTGGCCGAACGCTTTACTTTCCCAAGAGCGCTATGTTAAAATGAAAACAATCTCGTCCAGGATTTGAAATCGGATCGAAGTGTCCATTTCCTACAACTCTCACCATTAAAGCTCACGACTCCTTATATTTACGTTAAGATATATATATATATACCAACCCCTCTACACGAGCAGGATGTGACACAGGGTCAATTTCTAAAGAGGAGTTTAACAGTTTTGAATTCAGAGTTTTCCTACTCCTAGACCGGTTACCTAACCAAGGTTAATGAACCCAGCCTATCCTACTGTTTATCCATAGCTGGAGGGAGGGTAGTTGGTTGCATAGCTTTCCCAATAGTATTAGCGCTATGTTAAAATGAAAACAATCTCGTCCAGGATTTGAAATCGAATCGAAGTGTCTCTTTCCTACGACACGCCTCCTTATATTTAAGTTAAGATAACGTGGACATGGAGTCAACCGTGACTGGTTACTGATAGTTTCTCACATATGCCATATTCTTAACTTAGATATAAATGCTCCATCAATGATAGTGAGCACTGTACTGTTTACTTATAAATATATATCACCCATATTATAGTAGGAAGCGTGTGGTGTAATGATGAAAGTCATGGGAAATGGACTCGTCGCCCCGAGTTCAAATCCTGGACGTGGTAATTGCATTTCACTTAGCGCTAATACCCTTGGGAAAGGTATGAATCCTACTCTCCCTCCAGCTATGGGTAAATAGCAGGGCCGACTGGGTTCTTTAACCATGGCTAGGTAACCAGTCTAGGAGAAGGAAAACTCTGAATTCAAACCTGTTGAACTCCGCCTTATAAATTGACTTTGTGTCGTATCCTGCTCGTGCGGAGGGGTTAGTAAAAAGACATATCACCCATATTATCTATATCTTTATTTATCTATTTATCTCTCTCTCTCTCTCTCTCTCTCTCTATATATATAATATATATATATATATATATATATATATATATATATATAAATTCGTCGGTGTGGCCTAATGTCGGTATCAGCCAGACAGCGAGGGAGTATGTCCCTTTCACTAGCGCTAGACTAAGGAGATTATTTTAGCATCTAAGGTGGGGCACCATTCCTACCATCAGCTATTCACTTTACCTCACAGATCCCGGTGCTAATTATACGTTGATTTGGCAAGGGCCGGTATCGAACCAAGAAACTTGTGATTTCTAAACGAACACTCTACCTACTGAGCGATCGTAGGATAATTTCATTGAGAATGAGAGACTATGATTTCATGTTCAGTTTTGTATTGGCTTTTTCTCATTGGCAAGTGGGATATCTCTAAAGAGACTTCAGCCAATATTTTATAAAGCCTTCAACAAGAGTTACGTCCAATGAAGCCCATAAAAAAAGCTGAACATCAAATGTAATTTTCAATAATGGAACTTATTTTCAATAACATATGTCTGCACGAGAATATGCTGCTTACATACAAATTGCGCACATACACATTCACATGTACACACAGAGAGACACAGAGGAACACACACACACACACACACACACACACACACACACACAGGCACATACACACACACAGGCACATACACACACACACACATCTTATTATAATGGAGATTGTGTGTTTTTCTGTCTGTAACCGAAACTATATTACTATTCAAGTCACAATTCCCTTAGTTATTGACGTCACATTCTACAGGATTTTATTTTTATTTAAACCTCAATTATTAATAAAATTGTTTTACATTATTAATACTGTTGACAATATCTACATAAGAATAACATGCAATTGTATTTATATACACAACAAAATAGCGGTTTACAGTGTGAATGGGAAGGCTAATTTGCATATTGATATAAAAAATCTGATTTTAATAAATATGTGCTTTGTATTACTGATTTCTAATTGTTTGATTTTATCTTAATGAATATTAGCAAAAATCTCGTGGATAAATCTTAAAAGAAAACCGTTAACAAGAAGAAATAACTGTAATTTTATTCTTTACTTTCTATTTTAACTAAATAGTTAAATTAGGATTATTTATCAATGAAAGACGGGAGTGGGGGAAGATTAAGTTTCAGTTATTCTACTTTTTGATTATACACCCTCAGTTTCAAATCTTTTTATCTGCATTCTTATTTAGTTTCATTAGCCTTTCTAAATTAATCTAATATTTTATTACATGAAAACTTAAATACTTGCACCCGGAGGGTGCATACATTTGCTAGTATATATGTATATACATATCATATTTTATATTTGTGCTTGTTACCATAGGTTTCAAGGCAAAGTGTCAATCTGCCTATCGTTAGGTCGAACGATTCTCATATAAACAGGAAAATGAAGGTGTAATTAATCATACAGAAACAACATTTACTGCAATTTCTTCTAGGCGTTATGGTTAATTGGGGATAAACATCTTAAAAATATACAAATATTTTTGTCCGTTACTAAAAACTATCAACGACCACAGAGTTGAAGGAGTCCAAAGAAATCCCAAGGGAGCAGAACAGAATAACGGAAAACCAGCCAGCTAACCAGACATAGATTAAATGATCAAGCATAGTAGCAGGTAAATACAATATAAGATGGTGAAAAGATGTAAGGGCTATAGAACATGATGATAATGCAGATTGTGCGTAAGAGATCATATCATTAGTTTCCGTATAAAAAGCATTATATTTTATTTCACGGTAATATCCGAAACCCTCGAGACGCTAGAATTAGGGTTTGGGTAAGGGTTATGGCTAGTTTTAGGATTAAGGTTAGTGGTTGGGTTAGTGTTAGTGTTAGGATTAGGCTACTTTGATATTTTCCGTAATCTAATGCCATTTACACATAATATGCGATTTTGATATTATGTATTGCGCTATTCTGCAATTGTACCTTAAAAAATAATTACATGTTTAATCGAGGCTGTCTTATACCGTGCGACAGCAGGTTGCTTCTTGCACGAAGCCCCTGTCGGATGGGGGGGGGTATATATACGAATTACTGAAAACACGAACGAAAAACTCTTTGGTGCAATCTTTTTTTTATATGAGCACTTTACCAGGTGATAAATTGGCTGGTCACCTGTAGCAATATGACCCTTGTGAGCTAGAACTGCTAATGGAAGGAGGAGGAATATAAATAACAAAGGCTTAAAAAATAGTGATGACCCAAAAGAGGAGAGCGATGGTTTTGACCGTAGCGTGACCCCGAACGAAGAATTGAGGGGCAAGCGGAAGTCGGGTGTTGACCGGAAGTCGGGTGTTGACCGGAAGTCACGTGGTGACGTGGGGGAAGGAAGAAAGGCTTCGTTCTCTTTTTGCCGGCGTCCGTCGTGGGGACAGACCTCATTAGAGCCCAGTAATCTAGTAGTGCTCTCTCTCTCTCGTTCTCTCTGCCTCCCTTCCTCCCTGGTAGAAGCCACTAGACGAGCACGTTAATAAAGGCTGGGAGTTGTGACGACACGTTTCTCGGGTTATGATTTTTTATCGGAGTTTTAGTACCGCGAGTATTGCAACGTAACATATATCGTTTTGGTGCCCGTTGACCTCGGAGTTCAAACACGGACTCATAAAGAACCAGTTAACCGCGACGCAACGAGGGGATACGAAAAAAGAAAAGACATCGGCCGTAATTGTAACAGAAACTAACGTAAACGAAAGAAAGAGCGAGTCAAACAAACAAAGAAAAAGGACCCACGTGTGACGAAAAAAAAGGAGTGACTTGTTGAGAAACGAGAGAGAAAGAAAAGAAAAAAAAAAAACAGAAGTAAAAGAAAAAAGAAAGAGCAACAACAGCGAGCATTTGAAGAGAAAAAAGGCTTAAAAAGAAAAACAAACAAAAAAAAAAAAAAAAAAAAGAAAGACCCACCTTGAAAAAAGAAAAGGGAGCAACCTTTTAAAATCTTATTTAAGGAGATGAACGACAACAACGCGTCAACAGACAATTGAGAACTTTAAAAAAAAAAAAAAAAAAAAAAAGACCCACGTGCGAAGAAAACAAAGAATTTAAAAGAAAGGACCCACGTGTGAAGAAAACAAAAAAGATTTAAAGAAGAAGAAAAGGACTTATAAAAGAAGGAGAAACCCACGTGTAGAAAAAAAATACGTCCACGTGTGAATTTAAAAAAAAAAAAGAAGAAAAGACGGAATTAATGAACATTATAAAAAAAAAAAAAAAGAACTTTTTAAAAAAAAGGAAAAATATACGTAGAAGTGACAAGGTAGGTGATAATTTTTTTTTTTCTCTTGTTCTACAGTTGTGTATTTTTTTTTCTCTTCACTAGTTATTGATATCATTAATATTAGTATAAGTCTTCTATTATTCTGTGACTGAAATTGTTTATGCGAAATGGAGTCTCAGACTATTAAAGAGTTTTTGCAGAATCTCACCGCAGGCTTGGTTGTTGCATTAAATTCTGTAACGAGTGCTTTAAAAAGTGTTGAAAAGGGGTTGGATAGGGCCTATCAAAGAACACTTTTAGAGGATAGATTAAGAACAAGTAACAATAGGAAAAAATTTAACAAGCGGAGTAGAAACGTACCTACAGTGAGGAATTGCAATGTGCATCCTCAGATAGGTAATAGAGACCAGACTGGACGTTGTTGGGGGTGTAATAGCAAGTATCACCTCATTAGAAATTGTCCCGTAAAAATTAATAAAAAGTGGATGGCACCTACCCCTAAAAGCACATCCGAAACAAATTAAAATAGAGACAAGCATGGGATAGCCCTCAAAAATCAGCACCACGCTTTGTCTAATATGAATGGCAAAACTAAGGAGGGCACACAAGTCCATTCTACGTCCTCGGAACATATCTCAGAAAATAAGGATAAATATACAGCTATTAAGAGAGAAAACTCCCATAAGGATATTAATACTTCACATAGTGATGTGGATACCGAGGGCATGAACCACACGGGTGAAGGTGATAGGAACAATGAACAACTATGTCCCAATAGAAAAAAGAAAAAGAAAGAGAAATTTAACAGACAGGTGGACGTTAATAATAATAAAAATGATTTTGGAGTAATGGCTAAAATGGAAAGCCACAAAATAACTCCAACAGTGAATAGCATCACAAAAGATTCCCCTAAAACAGTAAGGGCTAAGGTAAATACCACACCGTCAGATAGTGACTACAGAGAAATAAAAGAATATGTTCCCCTAATGGAAAGGAAAATAGCTATGCTTAGAGTTGCAATGAAAGAAAGTATTGAGAACGCTGGGAGTACAAAAGATTATGGTAGTAGCAGCGAGCTCACCCGGGTCAACCAGTGCTGCCCACAAGGAAACATGATACCCCACGAAACAGCGACTATGAAGATAGCTTTAAAGGCCTGTGGTTCAAGTGTTTGTTCACACAGCAGATACCTTCCAGAAAAACCTAGTTTTGGCGCTCGGAAATAAATTAGAGATAGATGAATGAAAAAAAAAAAAAAGAAAAGAAAAAGGATGAGAAAAATGAGTAAATGAAAATACGAATTACACGGAATATGAGATGGAATAATGACGAAAAAAAAAAAAGAAAAGATAAATAAATGAAAAACTGAAAGGGATTAAAATGAATAGATACAAAAAGAAAAGGAATAATAGAGAAAAGAATTATTGACCAGCTGAAGAAGGCGACGATAACGCCGTTGCTTGGAAAAAAGCTATAAATCAGTATAGGTCTGCAATTGATAAGAATGAAAAATAAATGAGTAATTTTTTTTTTTTTTAAATTCAAATTGGAGAGAGTATTTCCAAAATAAAATAAAAAGAGAAAGGAAAGAAAAAAAAAAAATGAACAAATAAGTAGGTAAGGTCAGAGCACAAGTGTGGAGCAAAGAGGAGAATATCACCTGCTTTAATGATTTTGTAAATGTTCTTTTTACTTTATATATGTATGTGTTTTTTGTATTATTGTAAAATTGAATGCTCGTGTGGCTCTATCGGAGAGAGGAAGGTCTATATCGGATAGAAGGAAAAAAAAAAAAAATCTAATGAATAATTACGCATATTCTTGAAAAAAAAGAGATACTTTTGAAAATTTTTACGGGTAAAAATTTTAGAATGATGGTAAGGGAGGAATTGTAGCAATATGACCCTTGTGAGCTAGAACTGCTAATGGAAGGAGGAGGAATATAAATAACAAAGGCTTAAAAAATAGTGATGACCCAAAAGAGGAGAGCGATGGTTTTGACCGTAGCGTGACCCGAACGAAGAATTGAGGGGCAAGCGGAAGTCGGGTGTTGACCGGAAGTCGGGTTGACGGAAGTCACGTGGTGACGTGGGGGAAGGAAGAAAGGCTTCGTTCTCTTTTTGCCGGCGTCCGTCGTGGGGACAGACCTCATTAGAGCCCAGTAATCTAGTAGTGCTCTCTCTCTCTCGTTCTCTCTGCCTCCCTTCCTCCCTGGTAGAAGCCACTAGACGAGCACGTTAATAAAGGCTGGGAGTTGTGACGACACGTTTCTCGGGTTATGATTTTTTATCGGAGTTTTAGTACCGCGAGTATTGCAACGTAACACACCTCAGGTCGTAGCATCTGTAGGATTATCGCAACTCAATGGCGGTTATGGCAAACTCCAAAATCTAATAATTCCTACGGGTATACCCGCTTTCAAAGTGCAAAAACTAATGGTTAGTTCATTATAACTGAACAGAAGGACATCGATCTTAATAATAATTATAGGATTATATTTGAATAGAATGAATTCTGAGGTGAATAGATAGTGAAATTTGAAATATCACATAATACAATTAAAACATACCAATAAAGTGCGTTACAGCTAATTAATATTTCTACTTGTTCTTTTTTTCTTATGTATTTTTAAGGGTAGTATTGTATTTCACCCTCTTTTCATCAGCACTAGATCGGGGAGATTATTTTGCTGAGGTGGGCGCCACTTCTACCGTCAGCTCCCAGATACTTTATCGCTCAGATCAGATTATCCAAGCTTTGCTACTTATGCACCGAGTTGACGAGGACCAGTATCGAATTCGGAACCTTGCGATTACCAAGGCGAATACTCTACCAATTGAGCAAAACCGGTCCTCAGGGTTTGTAGGTAAATGAAACCAGGACGCAAACATTCAAAAAGGTTTGATTTAATGAGAAATTATTTTGCTGAATTGTCACGATTCTATTACCAATCTTTGTTTTAACCCCCCACCCCACTGAAATATGACGAGAAGCGGCTACCCAGCGTCGCCAAGGTAGAGGCGGAGAGAGACCCTGGTGTATTGATTTGTTTACTTTTGAGATTTAAAAATACTGGACATTTTAAAGTAGAATTTAGATATTAGGTTAAATTGGATACGCTAAGATTTAAAAGCCATATTTGTTAAACTATCATTGGCATACAATAACCCAAGAAGGGTTGACTTCCTGTAAAGGCAATCAACCGAGAAACTTAATATTTTTTGTTTAATTTCAAACTTCAATGTTTTTTTTTTTTAAAGTACCATTGCTATAGTCAGATGATATTACTGTTAAAAGTCCAATCGGTTATTAAGTCAAAAAGTATATGAAGAGAAACTTTTTAAAAAAATTACTAATTACCATAGGAAAGCTGACAAATCTATTGGCCGAACCGTTTGTAGTAAAGGTTAATTAAAAACAACACAGGAGATAATTTAGTTTGAATGCTGAAACTTAATTGTTTGCTTAAGTTTTTACCTAATTGTTTAAGGAAATTTATTACTCCGTCTACTTCAAAAAGTTTTTGTTTCGAGGACGATTGAAACATTCATGATTAGGTGTTTTTTTTAATATGCTTGTTTGTCTGATTTTTACTGCGAAAATTCAAGATATAATATGCAAACTTAATTATTAATGTTCGAGAAAGATCATGAGCAAAATAAATGTTTTTGAATACTTATCAATGAATCGAGCCGTGACTATATAGTACCCACGTAAGAAACACACACACAAGCGAATGTAGAAAACTAGCACAACGGGAAGGCAAAACTAGGCACCACTGGGTTGGAAAGGTGATCCACTGGGAATAATGCAAAAAATTAAATTTTGACCAAACAAGAAAATGGTATGTGTATGAACCAGAATCTGTTATTGAGAATGAAACGTATAAAATTCTTCGTAACTTCGAGATAAAGACGGATCACCTTATACCCGCAAGGATATCAGACCTAGTATTAAACAAAAAGAGATCATGTCAACTGGTGGTCTTCGCGATTCCAGCAGATCACAGGGTGAAGATGAAGGAAAACGAAAAGATGGAAAAATATCTGGACCTTGCCAGAGAATTGAAAAAACTGCGGAATATGAGGGTCGAAGTGATACCAATTGTAGTTGATGCACTTAAAACGGTCCCCAAAAAGCCTAGAAAAAAGATCTAGAAATCAGAGGACTATTTGAGACCATCCAGACTACTGCATTGCTGCAATCGACTAGAACACCCAGAAGAGTCCTGGAGACCAGAGGAGACTTATTTTCACTCAGAGTCCACAGAAATAACATCAACTAACATTGGTTTGAAAAACTATAATAATAATAATAATAATAATAATAATAATAATAATAATAATAATAATAATAATAATAATATCAAAACGGATCATCTTATCGCAGCAAGAAGACCAGACTTAGTGTTGATAAACAAAAAAGAAAGAACTTGTCAACTGTTGGATTTCGCAGTTCCAGCAGATCACAGGGTGAAGCTAAAGGAAAATGAAACAGTGGACAAATAACTGGACCTTGCTAGAGAATTGAAAAAGTTATGGAATATGAAAGTGAAAGTGGTACCAATTGTAGTTGGTGCACTTGGAACGGTCCCAAAAGGATTAGAAAAGGGTTTGGAAAGTTTGGAAATCAGAGGAAGGATTGAAACCATTCAGAACACTGCACTGCTGCAATCTGCCAGAATACTCAGAAGAGTCCTGGAGACCTGAGGAGACTTGCTGTCACTCAAACTCCAGTGAAAGACCATGAGCTAATGCTGATGTGAAAACTCAAAAGGTGTAAATAATATTTACATATATAAAGGGCAGTTTGTGTGCAGTGCGCGTATCTATGTATGTATGCATGTCCAGATGAAAATTCAGAACAAACCAATTACAGACAAAGTATATATATATATATATATATATATATATATATATATATATATATATATATATGGAATTTTGAGGATTTGATTTTGAAGCATTGTAATGTAAAGTATATTATTATTTATATTTTTTGAAGGCAATTACAATGCGTATATCGTATAAAATCCGATAATTATTGAAAATAATCATGACAAGCAATATATATATATATATATATATATATATATATATATATACATTTCACCAGATGTGAGCGGGGAGATTCTGAAAGTTGCACCCGCTTACAGCAAAACATCTAAAAGATGCATTCTTTGTCTCCAAGAAAAACTTTCTATTATCACTCATCCATCACAACAGACCCTACTAAACAAAAAATCGGAATTCCTATCGAAATGCCGACATGAAAATAAACACCTGCTATCACACTTCGATCCATATACATAACCCACACACACCTCTTCTACCCAATTATTATATATATATATATATATATATATATATATATATATATATATATATAATAGTAATATAATTCGTAAACACTACAACAGATCTGCCAAACTATAAGTATCTTTCCCTCTACCTATATACATTGTCCAATAATATCATACAAATATAATGTCCACATTACATCACCAACGCAATAAATAACACAGTCATTAACAGCATATTTCAAAAAATACATTATATTAATTTGCACATAACATACGTAACCAAGAATACCAAACACAAATAAGCATATTCATACGCACACACGCACGTTGAGACAATTACATCATCACAGCCTTCATAGATTCCCACGCGCACACGCACGACATCACATACATACGCACAAACAAAAATACGCACACACGCGCGTGGACACAATCATATAATCACAGCCTTCATGCATTTTCAAAGGAACCGTTTCGTTTACCTGATGAATGCTTTTAGCAGGAAACCATTGGTTGTAATATCGTTCCGAAATAAATAAATAAAAGCTAAAACTTTTATTTGTTACTTCATTGATCTATATATATATATATATATATATATATATATATATATATATATATATATATATATATATATATATATTAGATAACACGTTCTTGTTTTTGGGCGAAAATTATGAAGACTTGATTTATATTCGAAAATACCTAAAAATTAAAATATACATAGAAATAGCATTGAAGTTCAACTTAAAAATGACGACTATTTGTAAATATGTGTAGCCGCTTCTAGCAATAAATAAAGACTCAATCAAAATGTTATTAAAATATGTTTTTTTTTTTTAAATTGAATAATAATATATTTAAAATAAGAAATGATTTTCATCACCACAATAACTTTTTAAAATTGGGATGAAGATTTTTTTTCTCATGAAGGCTATAAATCCCGTCGCTAAGTTTTCACCGAAAAAGCATCACAACTTTTTCTTTATCCGCCATTGTAGATATTATCATGTGATCAATCATCGCGGGAAAATTCGCCATTGAAAATTGAGCCGTTACTTCAAACAAAGCAAACGGATATTTGTTCCCACCTGTTCCTTGAATGTTTTGTGTTTGATCTGAGGCAATATTGTTTTACCTCTCTTTGTCGAATATCGAAATATCCACTGGCAAATTCCAAGACTCAAAGAAATCACAAAAGGAACGAAAGGGAATTCAGAGAAGATTTTCTCGTTGAAGCAAAAATAAAACATTTTTAAATGAAAAAACACACACAAAAAACACCACAGATCAAAGTGTCAGGTTGTGCCCAAAGATGTTGCACAGAATTGGAGATAATTTTTTCTTTAGAAAAAATGACGCCTGTACATACAAAATTGTAGTTTTCAATCCCCCCAAATGATACAATTCCGATCGAATTATGCTTTAAAAAAATACTGGTTCCGGCCAGATCACTGAAGTTAAACAGCGTTGAGCCTCTTCAATATCTACTTAGGTGACCACTTAAACAACTTCAGGCTCTATAAACCAGAGCTTCTCAAAACCCGTCTTCCGGACTGGTGTCGACTAGTGGAGTACTACTGAGTTGCCATTCATAATTATGAGAACAGCTGTACGGCCACCTACCACATATCACCCCAACCATACGAGTAAGACGGAGAAGACACGCGGGACACTGCTGGAGAAGCAAGGACGAACTCATAAGCGACGTCCTCCTGTGGAAGCCAGCACATGGACACGCCAGTGTGGGCCGACCAGCAAATACGTACATTGATCAGCTCTGCGCGGATACAGGATGCTGCATAGAGGACCTCCCGAGAATGATGAACGATAGGGACGGATGGAGAGAGACTGTCATGGATATCCGTGCTAAAGCGCTACATGATGATGATGATGAGCTATTTCAAAATACTTTAATATGTAAAAAATCTAATAATCTTGATTTAACTTTCTCATACTCTTTTTTCTTTCTTTCCTTCTTTTCCCCTTTCATAATGTTCTATTGAAATAGATTAGCGTTATTGCTTCCGTGCTTTAACCCCATACATTCTTTCTTTCTTATCATATTTTTCTGTGTTGTATGTCCTTTTTCCCCTTTTCTTTCCTTATAATAAAAACGGAATGGTCCATTATTTAGCTGAGTCGACGACATTCTAAATTCTTTTTAAATCGGCGGATAAGCAACACCAGGTATTCAGAATTTATATTTTTTGTTTTTCATCTTAGATGATTTGTATAGCCCCATTTTTAACGAGAGGGTTTTGAAAGATGATAACGGTCGGAAGATTAAGAAACACGACAGATAAGATTTGGCTATTTTTAAATAACAATTCTAAATTGAAATATGATGGATGGTTTTATTATATTTACAATTAGAAGTTTGAATTATAGTATCTACCGTGATATTATAAAGGAAAGACATTTGTCTCAATCATGGGTTGACGTTTTCTATTAAAACTGATTGGCATTTGAAAACGTAACTAGTATATTATTTGACAATTCATACAAATTCATTTTTAATGTTTTAAAGTTTGGTGTAAATGATACATCGACCCTTAAAAAGAGATACACTAGCGAGGAAATAAGAATAGATCACTTTTGACCCGAATTTCCATCACAGATTTTGTTTATATACAGGCTGCGGTATAAGTAACGCCCTTTGTTTAATCTTATTATAATGGAGATTGTGTGTTTTTCTGTCTGTAACCGAAACTATATTACTATTCAAGTAACAATTCCCTTAGTTATTTACGTCACCTTCTACAGGATTGTATTTTTATTTAAACTTCAATTATTAATAAAATTGTTTTACATTATTAATACTGTTGGTAATATCTACATACTAATAACATGCAATTGTATTTATATATACAACAAAATAGCAGGTTACAGCGTTAACGGGAAGGCTAATTTGCATATTGATATTAAAAATCTGATTTTAATAAATATATGCTTAATATTACTGATTTCTAATTGTTTGGTTTTATCTTAATGAATATAGGTAAAAATCTCAGGGATGAATCTTAAAAGAAATCCATTAACAAGAAAAAATAACTGTAATTTTATTATTTACTTCCTATTTTAACTAAATAGTTAAATTAGGAAAATTTAGCAATGAAAGATGGGTTTGATGGAAGAGTAAGTTTCAGTTGTTCTATTTCTTTATTATACCCTCCTCTGCTTCAAATATTTTTATCTGCATTCTTATTTAGTTTCATTAGCATTTCTAATTTGAAACAATATTCTATTACATTAAAACTTAAATACTTGCACCCGGAGGGTGCATATATTTGCTAGTTTAATTAATTGATTTAATTTAATTTAATTTAATTATTAGTATTAAATATGAATATTTGATACCATACAGCTGTATGCAGCTTATTTGTATTAGATAGACAGTGATGCTGATAGCTTTTTGATTTAGTCCGTCCTTGGACGCATATATTTGCTTTGAATGAGTCCCCGGGAAAATTCATGGGTCCAAACTTATATACATGGTGTGGCATAAGTAACACCTTTTGTTTAATTCATTATTTATTTAAACAAAAGGCGTTACTTATGTCGCACCCTGTATATAAGTTGGGACCCATGAATTTTCCCGGGGACTCATTCAAAGCAAATATATGCGTCCAAGGACAGACTAAATCAAAAAGCTATCAGCATCACTGTCTATCTAATACAAATAAGCTGCATACAGCTGTATGGTATCAAATATTCGTATCTAATACTAATAATTCATATACAACATATACACATATATGGTATCAAATATATATATATATATATATATATATACATATATACTAGCAGATATATGCACCCTCCACCAGGCGCAATTATTTAAGTTTTAATGTAGGGCCGGGTTAACTCAATCGGTAGAGCGTTCGGCTAGAAACCACAAGGTTCCTAGTTCGATACCGGTCTTCGCCAACTCAGCGTATGAGTAGCACAGGGATCTGTGCGATAAAGTAAGGAGCTGGTGGTAGGTGTGACGCTCCACTTCAGACGCAAAAACAATCACCTTCGTCTAGCGCTAGATAAAAGGGGATAGACCTCCTTGCTGATTGGCTGATACCGACTTTAGGCCACCCCAACGAGTTTACTTTTTATTAGATTAGAAATGATAATCTTATTATAATGGAGATTGTGTGTCTTTCTGTCTTTAACCAAAACTACATCACCACCAGCGTTACAATCCCCTTAGTTATTTAGATCATGTTCTCAATGGTTATTAAATAATCATTATTTAATCCTAATCTTATTTATTAACAATGCTACCCAAAAGAAAAAAAAATCGGCCATGACAAGCGAATCTTTCGAATATGGAAGACGATACTGTGGACTAATTGCTAAGTCTAAGTTTAATTTTCAATTGTATGTCCTTGCGTTTTTATAATATTTTGTATTATTCACTGATTTAAATTATTATAACATTCAATTTCGTTGACACTTAACAATATTAATCTTATTTTGGTATCTTTTGTTTAAAAATAAGCCATGCCAAGCCGTAAAATAATTCAGTCTTCCCCCTCTCACCGGGTAAATGTCTTGTTGAGATAGATTTATCTTCAAAACAGCCCATATCATTGTTTAAATTCCTACAATGTGTGTTTTATATCATTAAGAAATAAATGTTTACATAAACCGTGTTTAATAAATAATTACTTGGTATTATTGATTTCTAATATTATTGTTTCATTCGCAAACGTCTTTAAAACCAATCCTATGTATCTCAGTCGGTAGAGCGTTCGGCTAGAAACCACAAGGTTCCTAATTCGATACCAGCCCTCACCAACTCAGCGTATGAGTAGCACAGGGATCTGTGCGGTAGAGTAAGGAGCTGATGGTAGGTGTGGCGCTCCACCTCAGACGCTAAAATAATCTCCTTCATCGAGCGCTAGTGAAAAGGGAATAGACTACCTCGCTGCATGGCTGATACCGACATTAAGCCGCCCCGACGACTTTACTTACTAATGAAATTAAATATGAATACAAAAATTGTTATCCCTATTTTAATTTCATTATAATTGATTTCAATGTAACATTATACATAAGTAATATGTATAATGTTATATTGAAATCAATTAGAATAAAATCAAAATAAGGGTGACCATTTTTGTATTCATATTTAATTTCATTATTATTCCTAATTCAATATAATGTCCGCCCTGTCGGTGGAGCGTTAGAATGCACCGACTGCACGTCTGCAGAGGGGTAAAATTCCCAAAATGGGGCCACCTGTTGGCCGTGGGTGGCGACTCGTGATGCTTAAGGATAGAGCCCAGGTGGATGAGCAATTCATGACTTGCAATACTCCACTTTGGCCCTATCTTGGGCTAGACGGGCGATCGGAGAGGCCCCCTCCGATCAATCGGCTGGTCACGTCAAGCCCTAGCACCTATATAATTTTCCCAACCCTATTGCCGTTATGGCAAGCCCCAACCCCTTTTTATCATATTGGTGCTAGAAGGCGGTGGCTGCGGGTCTACATGTCCTGGGAATGACGTTAAACTCTATCTGATGGTGAGGTTCCAGTTTTGGAGGTTTGGGGAATTGGAGCACCTCTTCATCACCATTGCTCCCTGGTCCACTCTAACCCGGAGTGGTAGTACCTGTTAGGGTCCCATCTATGGGTTAAATAGAAAAATGTATTTATAAAAAAATTGTATTATCCATTAAGAATTGATTCATTTCAAAACTTTATCGGCATTAAATGACCCACTGAGGTTGATATGTCGTAAAACAAAACAAACCAAATCAATATAATGTGTATATCAAAACTTAGTTACTTGTTCCCGGAGGACACATTCTCTGCTAGTAAAACTAAATAATCTCCTTCGTCTAGCGCTAGTGAAAGGGGGATATACTCCCTCGCTGACTGGCTGATACCGACATTAGGCCGCCCCGACGACTTTACTTACTAATGAAATTAAATATGAATACAAAAATGCGTATCCTTATTTTAATTGTATTCTAATTTATTTCAATATAACATTATATATCAGTAATATGTATAATGTTATATTGAAATCAATTAGAATATAATTAGAATAGGAGTAACGATTTTTGCATTCATATTCAATTTCATTATTATTCCTAATTCAATATAATGTTTACTAGCAAATATATGCACCCTCCGGGTGCAAGTATTTAAGTTTTAATGTAATGAAATATCGTATTAAATTAGAAAGTCTAATAAATAGGCAGATAAAAAGATATGTAACAGAGTGGGTGTATAATAGAAAAATAGAAATGAAACTTACTCTTCCATCACTCCCGTCTTTCATTGCTGAATTTTACTTATTTAACTATTTAGTTAAATTAGGAAATAAAGAATAAAATGACAGTTATTTTTTCTTGTTAATGGATTTCATTTAAGATTCATTGAAGAGATTTTTGCTTATATTCATTAAAATAAAACCAAACAATTAGAAATCAATAATACTAAGCACATATTTAATAAAATCACATTTTTAATATCAATATGCAAATTAGCCTTCCCATTCACACTGTAAACCGCTATTTTTTGTATATATAAATACAATAGCATGTTATTAGTATGTAGATATGGACAATACTAATAAAAAGGTGAAGTAATTTTATTAATAATTGAGGTTTAAATATGAATAAATTTTATGTAAGTAAGCAATTTTATTAATAATTGAGGTTTAAATATAAATAAAATGTTATGTAAATAACAAAGGGAATTGTGACTTAAGTAGTGATATAGTTTCGGTTACAGACAGAAAAACACGCAATCTCCATTATAATAAGATATTGAAACTTAGGTATTTGTGCCCGGAGGACATATTTTCTGCTAGTAAAACTAAATGAGAATGCAGAGGAAAAAGATTTGAAACTGACAAAAGCAGAGAAGATTTGGCTTCTTTGTGAATAACAGTTGCAATTTTTCCCAACAGTTTGTTCTCTGTTCTATAATGTTTACGTTGTGCACAAGTTGATTAGTAACAAGAAAGTCGATAAGCGGAATCCAGCGAAAGACGTGATAAAATGTGACTTGTGTTCAATCAGGGAATAATGAGAGCGAAACACATTACGTGCAACTGCAATTTCTCGTTTTCGGCTCACGATGGAGATAGATGGCTTATCTTATTTCGTTAATGGTCGATTCATTGAATAATGAAAACGAGATGGTGGGAAGAGTCGTTGAAAATTGAGGAATCTTAGACTGAGAAGAGAGAGAGAGAGAGAGAGAGAGAGAGAGAGAGAGAGAGAGAGAGAGAGAGAGAGAGAGAGAGAGAGACCTAATCACTGAAACAATTTTAAAACATTCACCGAAATCACGCACATGAAATTTTATAAATCCCCCATATATATTCCGTATGAAGATACATTGATGAATCCAATTATTCCTTCCTCCCTCTCTCTCTCTATCTCTCTCTCTCTCTCTCTTTCTCTCTCTCTCTCTTCTCTCTCTCATTGAGTCTGTCTCTGTCTCTGTTTATATCTCCCCACTCTATATCTCTCTCAATTACTATCTCTCTCTCATTATCTCTCTCTCTCTCTCTCTCTCTCTCTCTCTCTCTCTCTCTCTCTCTCTCTCTGTCTCTCTGTCTTCTCTCTCTTGGTCTCTCTCAGTGAGTCTGTCTCTCTGTCTATGTGTGTGTGTCTCTATCCCTCTATCTATCTCTCTCTCCTTCTGTTTATATATCTCCCTCTCAATCCATATTTGACCATTTACACCATTTCTGTCATTTTCAAAGGAAACGTTTCGTTTACCTGATGAATGCTTTTATCAGGAAACCATTGGCTGTAATATCGTTCCGAAATAAATAAATAAAAGCTAAAACTTTTATTTGTTACTTCATTGAACTATATATATTATATTATATATATATATATATATATATATAAATATATTTAGATAACACCAGTTCTTGTTACTCTCTCTCTCTCACTCCTTCTCCCTTTCTCTCTCTCTCTCTCTCTCTCTCTTGGTCTCTCTCAGTGAGTCTGTCTCTATCTCTTTATGTGTGTGTGTCTCTGCCCCCTCTCTC
>CM042138.1:12225610-12230610 GCA_023376005.1 Doryteuthis pealeii | reverse complement strand
AGAAGTCGCGCACCCATATAATTTTTTTTTTTTTTTTTTTTCAGATTTTATTGGATATGGGTGAGAAATTAACAATACAAGAAAGAGTTAAATTGTTTTTTTTATGTTTGGAAGATATGGGGCTACATACCGCTCTGTAGCTGAAGAATTCAACCGCACTCATCCCGAGCGGGAAAAACCATTGAACCATACCACTGTCTGCCGTTTGATAAAACGTCTCCAAGAAACTGGCTCAGTTGCTGACCACGAGAGATGTGGTTGACGAAAGAGTGCAACTGATGAAGCAACATCAACTATGGTTTTGGCGAATGTTGCTAGAAGCCCCGTGAAATCAGTAAGGAAAATAAGCCAGGAGCTTACGATTAGCAAATCATCAGTACATCGTATTCTTAAGACACAGAAATTTCATTTTTATAAAGAGAATTGATGTATGTATCAATGGGAGGGTGAACAATTTGAGCATCTATATATATTATGATGAATAAAATTGATATTCATATGCCTTTTTATACTTTTTATATATATTTTCATACATGGTGCGCGACTTCTGGGACACCCTGTATATATATATATATATATATATATATATATATATATATATATATATATATATATATATATATATAAGTTAAAAGAAAGGAAATGAATCCGACAATATGAGTAAGAAAAGGTGGAATGAAAACATCACACAATGCTGTTAAAGAAGAAAACAATTTATAATATAATCATAGCTGATACTGATCAATATTTCGATTTTACAAAAATCATCATCAGAGCTCATTCACTCCCGTAGTTGTTTGTGTCGGAGAGGAAAGTCAAAATGAGTTTACAAAGTTTGCAGTATTAAGGTTTTTTGTTTGTAAACTCATTTTGACTTTCCTCTCCGACCCAAACAACTACGGGAGTGAATGAGCTCTGATGATGATTTTTGTAAAATCGAAATATTGATCAGTATCAGCTATGATTTATATTATAATTGTTTCTTCTTTAACAGCATTGTGTTGATGTTTTCATTCCACCTTTTCTTACTCATATATATATATAATATATATGTGTGTGTGTGTGTGTGTGTGTGTGTGTGTGTGTAAATATATTTTAAATGACACATACCTAGTAATTGATTATGCATAAATAATTTCTACGGCAACATGTTACGTAATTTATTGTGATTTCTTTGCTAAGTGTGTGACCAACCAACCAATTTCGATCGTACGTACTGAGTCATATTAACGTTATAAGAGTTCCCTTTGAATCACACTACAACTGTATATCCTTACATATATGTGTAAACACTATTTTATGGGCGTGTATAATAAAATCTGAATATATATATATATATATATATATATATATGTGTGTGTGTGTGTGTGTGTATGTGTGTGTGTGTGTGTGTATTTTCACAGCATGTTTTTCATTTATGCATGTTGAATTAAACAAAAGACACATCTCCTGTTTAACAATTTCAATGAAACCATTGTAGTATACAGTTTTAAATGTCCCTTAGGAGATTGAAGTCTCCCATAAAATGAAAATACCAACATCAGTTTTTACCTCAACGACATTGTCACGTCGTCTAACTCTCCATTTAACAGATAATAGCTCATTTCACAACACCTAAAATTACATTCCTGCCCCCTCTCTAATTACCGATATATCTTAACGGAAAATACACACATTCTGCATAAAGAAAAAAATAAACAAAAACTCCAAATCATTTTGATTCAGAAACTTACAAAGGATTTACTAATAAATCAATTTCTTTTTCAATCCACCCTTTAATTTACATAAGATTGTATTATAAATAATAAATACTTCAATGATGAATACATCCCATTAGAAATACAAGTAAATAAATGAGCGGAATTTATTCTTCCGTCTGTTATTTTTATGATATTGTCACCTGGGTTTTGACCCTACAGACTAGTCCCAGCGAGAGAGAGGCGTAGGGGTGGCACCGTACTGTCAACGACCGTCATTCTTGGAAATCGCATCTCAGTTTAATGTACACAATATTTCTACATTCGCCCCCAGAACCACCATTTTTCACCTCATTCTCCCCCCCTCTCTCTCTCTCTCTCTCACGCATACACACACACTCTCTCTCTCTCTCACTCACTCTCTCTCTTTTCGTTTTTTTACTCACTTTCAAACTCTTATTCTGTCTTTCTTTCTTTAACTCTCATCACCCAATGCATTGACCCCCTTTCCCATGAATCTCCAAGCCACCAGAGTTGCTTGGTCCTTGTTTTTATACACAATAAACCATCCCTTTCCCCGCCTTAACGCTCTTTGCTATAAACCATCCTCCCGGACGCAAGAGACAGATTGTTCGGCCCAACTGTGATTTAAGGATGCCTGCTAGTATGATTTCAAGTTCTATAACATCAACCCTGCTGGGAAAATTTAGCTCAGGGCCACCTTTAGTGACGGCAGACCCTCCGTAGCGGTATATTCATCTTAAATCACCATGAAGCAAAGAGGTCCAAGAGAAAGCCACAGCAGCAATCACCGGCACACCGTCAATATCTTTAAGACCGGCCTTCATATGCCATATATATGGTCGAAACTATTTTACAAGCATTAGCCTTTACAGCCAAAGAAGGCGCAGCGTAAGAACATAACTTCAGGCACGAGAAATCTGCACGAAAACTGATGCTGATGATGATTAGGATTCTAATTGACTAAATCGAAATAACATGAACTAAAAAGGGAAAACAGATGTTGTAGCATTATCTGCGTTATTCGGACTATTGTCCCCATCTTCATTATTATTTGTACAACGTTTCGGCCGATATGCCCTCCGGCCTTCTTCAGATATTTCTTGTCGGACTCGTGAAAAAAAAAAAACACAATATGAGTCTAGGTAAAAAATCATTATAAAAATGAACAGGTAGATATTCTAGCCCAAAAAAAGAAATTAGGTTTATAAGTTCCCAAAATTCACACTCAATTGTCCAACACATGGACACATGGCCTACTGGATGAGGTAGTTAGGTTAAGACAGTTCTAAGTGACAATCATCCCTGGCTTCCGGGTTCAATCCTGAGTAGAGGCAGTAACATAGAAAAATGATTAACACCCCAGCTATGGTTAGCGGAATGATAACAGGAAAACCCCGTGGACTAAATAAAAGGTTAGGTTCAAAGTTCTATGATGGATTCCGATTACGACAAGAAAGTTCCCGAGTTCGAAAAGAAGGTTCCCAAGTCCGAGAATGTTCCCGAGTCCGACAAGAAATACCTGAAGAAGGCCGGAGGGCATATCGGACCGAAACGTTGTACAAATAACAATGAAAATGGGGTCAATAGTCCGAATAACGCAGATAATATTAATCATTAAGCCTCATCTCAAACATTCAGAGACATTTAGTGGATTCAAAGCTATCCTATTTATTTAAAGATTCTCAAATGGGAAGAATTGCTCATTCAGTCAAACCATCACAAAATGTAGACCATTTTCTATACAGGCGGCAAAATGTATGTCAATACCAGCAGCATAGCTCTTATTTTAATAATACTAGCAAATATATGCACCCTCCGTAGGGTTCAAGTATTTAGGTTTTGAAGTAATAAAATATTGTATCAAATTAGAAAATATTTAGAAAATGATAAACTGGGGGGCGGGAGTATAATCGAAAAATAGAACAGCTTTAAATCTAACTCTTCCATCATTTTCCATCACTCCCGTCTTTCATTTTTCCTAATTTATCTATTTAGTTTATGAAGTATTTAATAAAATTACAGTTCTTTTGTCTTTTAAGATTTATCCCCGAGATTTTTTGCTCAGATTCGTTAAGAGAAAACCAAAGAATTAGAAATCAATAATACTAAGCATATATTTATTAAAATCAAATTCTTAATATCAATATGCAAATTAGCCTTCTCGTTCACACTGTAAATCACTATTTTGTTGAATATATAAATATACTTGCATATTATTAGTATGTAGATTAGTCCAACAGTATTAATAAGGTATAACAATTTTATCAATAATTGAGGTTTAAATAAAAATAAATTCATGGTGAATGTGACGTCAATAACTAAGGGAATTGTGACTTGAGTAGTGATTTAGTTTCGGTTTCAGACAGACAAACACACAATCTCCATTATAATAACTAGTACAAAATAAAAACACCCTCCGGGCGATGTAAAAGTAAATTTTTGAAGCATATTGCTTGAGGGGTGGGAGTAAAAAATTCAATGTCAGCGAGTTTGTACCCTAAGTAAGTAAAAATCATCAAATTCATTAAAGGATTAAAAAAATAAAACAATTTGAAATGTAAACTTTAAATATGTATTAAATAAAACAAACTATATATAGATATATAATACCAGTCATGTATTTATTAAAACTTGTTTTAAAAAACAATGAGGACTGTCTAATGTTGTATGTTCAAATTTTCAGTGTATTTATTCTATGTTATGACGATTTTGGGTAATGTGACGTTGGCAGTGACGCAGTTTTTGTTACAGACAAAACCGGAAGCGAATTTTTATTATTAATAGATGTAGATTAATCCAACAGTAGTAATAAGGTACAATATTTTTATCAATAATTAAGGTTTAAATAAAAATAAAAGTTATGGTGAATGACGTCAATAAATAAGGGAATTGTTACTTGAGTAGTGATTTAGTTTCGGTTACAGACAGACAAACACACAATCTCCATTATAGTAAGATAACTTAAGTAAATTCGTCACAATAAAAATTCCTTTCATATCTTACACTGAATCTATATTTACATTTTGATACAATGTGTATATTGTAAATCTTTTTTTCAGAATTCTCTTTCAGTGTGTTTCCTTTCTGTCAATCGGAATTCAATATAGATTTTTGTGCCTAAATATATATCTGCTTTTTTCATCTGATTATTCCTGTTGTTTTTACATGATATGTAACGTGACTTTAGTTTTGGGATATGATCCATAATGTACGGTCGAAATTCGTTGGGTGTTAATTTTGTATTATTTGGTGGATATAAAAAGTATCAGCCAGACAGCG
>CM042138.1:12203949-12218949 GCA_023376005.1 Doryteuthis pealeii | reverse complement strand
GAGGAGAGATATTGAGAGACAGAGAGATAGTCAGACAGACATATAAACAGACTGAGAGAGAGAGAAACTGAGAGAGAGAAAGTGTGTGTGTGTGTGTGAGTGTGTGTGTGTGTGTGTGAGAGAGAGAGAGAGAGGAGCCAGAGATAGAGAGAGGGGGACATACATATAAACAGAGACAGACAGACAGTCAGAAAGCCAGAGAGAGAGAGAGAGGGGGAGAGGGGATACGGAGAGGTATAGAGACAGAGAGACAACCAGACAGACATAGAAACTGGCTGAGAGAGAGAAAAATTGAAGAGAAAGTGTGTGTGAGAGAGAGAGAGAGAGAGGGGTAGAGAGAGGGAGCGAGAGAGGTGGCAGAGATAGAGAGAGGGGTACAGACATATAAACGGACTGAGAGAGACACAGAAAGCCTGAGAGAGAGAGGGGGAGAGGAGAGGTATAGTGAGACAGAGAGATAGTCAGACAGACATATAAACAGACTGAGAGAGAGAGAGAGAGAGAGAGAGAAGTGTGTGTTGTGTGTGTGTGTGTGTGTGAAAGAGAGAGAGAGAGAGAGAGAGAGAAAGTGTGTGTGTGGTGTGTGAAAGAGGAGAGAGAAGAGAGAAGAGAGAGAGGAGAGAGAGAGAGAGAGGAGAGAGAGAAGGAAATGTCCTCATGTGGTAATAGTTCAAGTTAGTCCATCGATGCATTAAACTCTGACGAAAGCAGAACAAAGATAAACAAGATTTGCTTGGAAATTTGCTAGTTTTGCTCATTATTGGGTTAAAAACAGACATCTAATGCAATAAGATTATTCAAGGCTGCCAAAGCAGAACACGAAATAAGCCAACTAGAAATATAACAAAAAACACAGGAAACCAAACAAAAAATACTTATAATATAAGAAAATAAATAAAGCTCTAATTATATTTAAAAATACTGACAAGATTTGGATGGTTGAAATTCATATAGACTAAACGAATAGAAGAAAGTGAATATTATTTTGTCTTTTATTGTGTTGTTGATAAATTGCTTGACCAATTAAAACAGGACGGGTCATTATAATTATATTGGACATTATTTCTAACCTTGGTAATTGATTCCAAGAGTTTCTTACTTGGTCTATGCAGTGAAGTCGTAGCAAATACGAAAATGCGCGCGTATAGAATCTCCTATTTTCTACATGTACCGAGCAAGTCTCTAATTGGCTGCAGTGTATCTCAAGGCCATTATATAAGAATCACTGAACTATCCGTTAAATTACACAGAATGAATCATGAAAAGAGGCGGCCTAATAACAAGTCGGGGTTACTGGTTGAACAGATATGAAGTTACAATACCCGTAATATGTTAGGAGAATGGGGTAATATCACTGTTGTCCTCCTTTAGTGTATTTCGGCGATGTTTATCAAGACAAAACTTGGAAATCGATTTCAAGACTTCTATTTTGCCAAGAATCACTGGGAAGTATTTCTTGTCACTTAATAAAAAGTCGGAACTATTATAAATTCATATTACGACTGCTGTGTTAACAGCAGTATTGCATCCAACAAAGTCTTTATCAGGTAATGGCTCTGGGTTTCAGGGCATAAACAGCATTACTTATAATACAGAGCACCCCAGCAATATCTCACGATGACTCTAGACGTTACTGATATGTTGTCACTCTGTGGGTTTGACATATCCAAACTGATACAGTTAGAGCCTTGTCGTGGATCTTTTTATGTATTTCCTCTTGTATAATGGAGAAAGTCCAAGTTTAGTCAAGAATACATAGGTTGAGTTTTATATTATGTTATTTTATCTATATTATATAGCATATTTTTAATGCATCTAATACGGAACATTGAGCTGAAATGGGTGGATACGCAGTTATTTTCCCAAGGGGAAATGGTACTAAATAGGAGCAGTAAGCACAAAACCCCATAGAACAGATTTGTTTTTTAGTATTATCTGCGTTATTCGGACTATTGTCCCCATCTTCATTGTTATTTGTACAACGTTTCAGCCGATATGCCCTTCGGCCTTCTTCAGGTATTTCTTGTCGGACTCGGGAACCTTCTCGGACCCGGGAACATTCTATTGGAACTCGGGAACTTTCTCGTCGTAATCGGGAGCCATGACGGAACTTTGAACCTAACCCTTTATTAACCTAACTACCTTATCCACTAGGCCATGTGTACAATCGGACTCATAGCCTAGTGGATAAGGTAGTTAGGTTAAGACTGTTCTAAGTGACAGTTATCTCTGGATCCCGAGTTCAATCCTGAGTAGAGGCAGTAACATAGAAAAATAATTAACATAACTCCTACCCCAGCTATGGTTAGCAGAATGAGAACAGGATGCCCCCGTGGACTAAATAAAGGTTAGGTTCAAAGTTCCATGATGGCTCCCGATTACGCCAAGAAAGTTCCCGACTTCGAAAAGAAGGTTCCCGAGTCCGACAAGGTTCCTGAGTCCGACAAGAAATACCTGAAGAAGGCCGGAGGGTATATCGGCCGAAACGTTGTACAAATAACAATGAAGATGGGGACAATAATCCGAATAATGGAGATAATACTAATCATCAAGCCTCATCGTTTTAGATGAGGCTTGATGATTAGTATCAACTGCATTATTCGGATTATTGTCCCCATCTTTTGTTTTTTAATTGTGTACAGATGATATTTTCAGTGACAATCTTTTCAAGTGAACTATGTCAAAGAGCCCTAAAGTATTAATGGATTTGGTGTGAATATATCAGTTTAATAAAATTTTGTCACAAACAAGATGGAGACCAGCCCTGTTTTAATAGTATTTACATTACAATTTAATGCAATTTTCCTATGAAATACAGTAAAAGGTAAAAACAGAATTTATCAAAATTGATAGAGGAAAAACAGATCATCATAAGTCAATATAGAATTAAAGAAAATTTCTAAACAGAAAATGTATCCGCATACATTTTATACTATTTCACATATCTTTGCGCATTCATTTTTGTTGGTGGCTTCCAGGAATGAAGCGCGTCGCATATCCCTAATATGTAAGTGAAGTGAAAAATGAAGAAAAGTATGATAGCCGCTCCACAGCCATAATTTAAGAGACGAGATCTCGTAGCCAATAACATTGATGTCTACATTTTTGTATAATACCAATTTCCCCGAGGCCAACTGTACAAGAAAAAAAGCACGAGTGACAGAACAACATGAGTTTGTGTAACTCAGCATTGAGCGAGTTTCATGAACGATTTCTGTACTATCATTGATGAGTTCAGTAGAGGACTTTAGTTGTTGGGCTAGAAATCAATTGATAAACTTAAATGTGTTATTTCTCTGAATGTTTGAGATGAGACTTGATGATTAGTATTATCTGCGTTATTAGGACTATTGTCTTCATCTTCATTGTTATCTGTACAACGTGTCGGTCGATATGCCCATCGGTCTTCTTCAGGTATTTCTTGTCGGACTCGGGAACCTTCTTTTCGGACTCGGGAACTTTTTTATCGTAATTAGGTTAAGACAGTTCT
This sequence comes from Doryteuthis pealeii, assembly GCA_023376005.1. Taxonomy (NCBI): domain Eukaryota; kingdom Metazoa; phylum Mollusca; class Cephalopoda; order Myopsida; family Loliginidae; genus Doryteuthis; species Doryteuthis pealeii. The sequence goes on along the minus strand of CM042138.1, from coordinate 12,215,459 downwards.
AAGTGACAGTTATCTCTAGATTGCAGGTTCAACCCTGATCAAGGGCAGCAGTAACATAGAATAATAATTAATACAGCTTAACGCCTCTACCCCAGCTATGGTTAGCGGAATGAGAACAGGATACCCCCGTGGACTGAATAAAGGGTTAGGTTCAAATTTCCGTGATGGCTCCCGATTACGACAAGAAGGTTACCGATTACGACAAGAAAGTTCCCAAGTCCGAACAGAAGGTTCCCGAGTCCGACAAGAAATACCTGAAGAAAACCTGAGAGCATATCGGACGAAACATTGTAGAGATAACAATTTTGATGAGGACAATAGTCTGAATAACGCAGACAATACTAACTTGAATGTGATTGTCTGGGTTAATTTAACAACAATTTTGATGAGAAAAATATTAACTTATAAACTGTATTGCAGATTAGAATTATAACCAGGAGGTTCAACGTTTAGGTACAGGATATGTATGCTGAAAAGGTCGGGTATACCCTAAAGCAGTGGTTCTCAAACAGTGCGCCCCAGAGCTTTTTCAGGTGCTCTCCGTAGTATTCCTAAAAAATCTATCCAGATATGAAAAGCAAATGTATTCTAAGTTACTATATTATACCATTCCTTTATGAACACTCTGCTTGTTTCGTTGCGACATTATTATGATAGTTATAAGTTACCTTTCTTGTAACTAAATAAAAACAGGTTTTAAACAATTTTATTGAGAAAAATGAAAATCATTTATGGTAGTTTATTGAAAGTTAAAGAAAACAAAATCTTAATCAAAAATATACGATCATAAATGTTTCTTTTTATATGAGAGATGACTGGTTATGCAACTTCATCATCACTGTCATCATCGGTGACATCATCTTCTACATCATTGTTAAGTTTGCTTTTGTTAAATGTGTTATTTTTTAAATATATTTAACAGTTAACTTAATAACATATTAGTCCTATTTTGTATACAGTGCGCTATCAAGTATCTGTAGTACTGTAAGTGCGCCCGGAATGTATAAAGTTTGAGAACCACTGAGTTAACTTAATAACATATTAGTCCTATTTTGTATACAGTGCGCTATCAAGTATCTGTAGTACTGTAAGTGCGCCCAGACTGTATAAAGTTTGAGAACCACCGAGTTAACTTAATAACATATTAGTCCTATTTTGTATACCGTGCGCTGTCAAGTATCTGTAGTAGTGTAAGTGCGCCCAGACTGTATAAAGTTTGAGAACCACTGAGTTAACTTAACTGGTTTAAACCAACAGCCCGAATACGTGTCTGGTTAATTACTAAATCCCTGATACTGAGAGTCGTCCATTTGTAATCATTTACGAAGGACTTGCAATACTGAGGAACACCAAGGAACAACCATTTGATTCTTTACTAAGGATTGCGCTCTGCTTAACACAAAGGATCTCCGCTGGACAAGCGCTCTTGATTGAAGCCTAAAGGATTTTGTAACATACTCTGGTTAAAAATGAGACCTAAAATCGTAACAGTTTTTCTATCGCTCTTTTTTAAAATTGTAAAAAAGAGAGTATAACATTACCGTTGAATTTAACGAAACCGTTAGATTGAGCACTAAGGAACAAGCAAAGTATTCTTTACCAAGGATTTTCGGTAATCATGAACTTTTGTTTAGTAAATTAGGGTGTCCCAGAAAAAAATCGAACTCACAAATTTTGTAATAAAACTATTAATCTTAAATAGGGGGTTTAGGGAAAGGGTTTGGGTTTAGGGTTAGGGTTTGGGTTTAGGGTTAGTTTAATAGGAAAATACATAAATGATTTGAGTTCAGTTTTTTTTTTCAGAACCCAAACCCTAACAATAACCCCAACCCCAACCCCAACCCTAACGCTAACCCCAACCCCAACCCTAACCCTAAACCCTAACCCTAAACCTCCCTAGTTAAAATTAACAGTTTTATTACAAAATTTGTGGGTTCTGTTTTTTCTGGGACCCCTAATTTACTATACAAAAGTTCATAATTACCATGAGGATTATCTGGCAAAAGATAATCTTCAACGGCCTTATGTATATAAGTTTATGAAGCGCGTGGTGTAATGGTTAAAGTCTTGGGAAATGGACTCGTCGCCCCGAGTTCAAATCCTGGACGTGTTAATTGCATTTCACTTAGCGCTAGTACTCTTGGGAAAGGTATGAATCCTACTCTCCCTCCAGCTATGGGTAAATAGTAGGGCAGACTGGGATCTTTAACCTTGGTTATGCAACCGGTCTAGGAGAAGGAAAACTCTGAATTAAAACCTGTTGTACTCCGCTTAAGAAATTGACCTTGTGTCACATCCTGCTCGTGCGGAGGGGTTGGTAAATATATATATATATATATATATATATATATATACAAGTTTATGGCAGCACCCTCTGTTGTATGTGAATGTATACGCTATACTTATGTACAGTTAACTCCCTTGAAGTTTTGGTAGGGAACAGGTCCGTCCCGAAAAAGGGGGGCAATGGATACTTTTGTACAAATAAACATGTAGTCGAGTTAACAGCCGTGTTGCTGTTACCGTTTATCCGCGCCTGGAATTTAACTCTTTCTCCTACAGGTCCATGTCCTAACTCGACTCCGGTAAGCCTCATCTCAATTATCATAAAAATCATTGTGAAAAGAATTTACTTAGATTTCATTTTCGTCAGCCCGATGTCAAATTATATTTTATTCATAGAATTTATATAATAATCAAATCCCAATAAATAAATTAATAAAGACATAAATAAAAACGTGAAGCTCTATAATTAACATTTAATACACCTTCCGTTTGATAAGTAATGAAAATTGCGCGAAGCTCGAGCAAATACACGACACTTATTATTATTATTATTATTATTATTATTATTATTATTATTATTATTATCTGCGATTTAATACTCTGGTTCCGAACGTTATCATCTTGCATCGCGCTCTGGTTAAAAACGAGACCCTCCAATCGTCCAAGATATAAGGTGGAAATTTAAATCCCGATTATTTGGTGTTCCTTATCCGTCGAATTCTTAATTCTTATGAATGTCGTTACCACCGCTAAATAATGGACCATTCCATTTTTATCATGAAGAAAGTTAAGAAAAAGGACATGCTACACATAAAAATATAATAAGAAAGAAAGAGAGTAGAGGAACAATAGAGAGATGGAATGCGCGCGCGGAAGCGATAACGCTATTATGTTTCAATCAAACATAATAAAAAAGATGAAAAGAAGGAAAGAAATGTTTCAAGATTATTTTATTTTTTACATATTGAATTAATTGGCTATAGCTCTTAAGTAAACATAACTGATGTTGTAATAATGAAATTACCATACTGTGGTATATCCACATGCCCTGTAAGTTATGATTATCATTCACTCCTTTTGAGTGTTCACATCAGCGTTAGCCGATGGTCTTTCACTGGAGTCTGAGTGACAGCAAGTCTCCTCAGGTCTAATATCTTCTGAGTATTCTGACAGATTGCAGCAGTACAGTATTCTGGATGGTCTCCATCTTTCCTCTGATATCCAGATTTTCCAAACCCTTTTCCAATCCCTTTGGGGCCGTTCCGAGTGCACCAACAACAATTGGTATCACTTTGACTTTCATATTCCATAACTTTTTCAGTTCTCTGGCAAAGTCCAGGTAATTGTCCATTTTTTTTATTTTCCTTCAGCTTCACCCTGTGATCTGCTGGAACTGCAAACTCCACCAGTTGACAAGTTCTTTCTTTTTTGTTAATCAGCACTAGGTCTGGTCTTCTTGCTGGGTATCATTATTATTATTATTATTAGCAGTAGTAGTAGTAGTAGTAGTAGTAGTACAAAATAAAATCACTCTCCGGGCGATGTAAAAAATAGATTTTTGAAACATATTGCCTGAGGGGTGGGAGTAAAAAATTCAATGTCAGCGAGTTTGTACACTAAGTGAGTAAAATCATCAAATTCATTAAAGGATTAAAAAATAAAACAATTTGAAATGTAAACTTTAAATATGTATTAAAATAAAACAAGCTATATATAGATATATAATACCAGTCATGTATTTATTAAAACTTGTTTTAAAAAACAATGAGGACCGGCTAATGCCGCATGTTCAAATTTTGAGTGTATTTATTCTATGATACGACGATTTTGGGTAATGTGGCGTAAACAGTGACGTAATTTTTGTTCCAGATAAAATCCGGAAGCGAATCTCCATTATTAATAGATTATTATTATTATTTGCTCATTTTGAGTTTTCACATCAGCATTAGCTGATGGTCTTTCACTGGAGTCTGGGTGACAGCAAGTTTCCTCAGGTCTCCAGGACTCTTCTGAATATTCTGGCAGATTGCAGCAGTGCAGTGTTCTGAATGGTTTCAACCCTTGCTCTGATTTCCAAACATTCTAGACCCTTTTCTTGCGACTGTTCAAAGTGCACCAACTACAATTGGTATTACTTTGACTTTCATATTCCTTAATTTTTTTCAGTTCCCTGGCAAGGTCCAGATATTTGTCCATTTTTTCATTTTCCTTTCATTTCATGCGTTTCGTTCTCAAGAACAGATTCTGGTTTATGCATATGCCATTTGGTTGTATGGTCAACATTAAATGTTTGGCATAATATCTTCAGTCGATTAAATATCCCTTTATTCGCCAAAAGGTAATTAAAAATCATTTAGTTTAGCAAAAACATGCATCACATAAACTTGGTTAATTATTATTCTCTCAGCATTTAGATAATAAACGAACATTGACTCATATCCGAATTATACCAACTTGACGTTACTTTTTAATTAATACAAATACTAAGACTAATCTGACGCGTGCACACAAATTACTATTATTTCTAATCTTTTCTTGTGTTTTCTCTTTCGTAAATTTTGAATCGGTTTAACTTTTAAGATAATTCCTCCCTTTTTCCGCCATTTAAAATGGCGATTGTCTTCAAGTAAATGACTTGGCATTGTCTTGCTAATACGATGTTATTAAAATAGCAATGCAAGCAAAATCAAGATGTTAACGAATATAAATTTCCGGTTAATTTCCTGGTAATTGTTACTTCTGCGCATGTGCACAATCGATGGACAATGAGAAGTGATAGACGATTTCAAATAATATCAATAACAATAATTATAATTGTAATTATATGTACAGCAGCAATGACACATTTTTGAATTCAGCACAATTAAAATCAGTGCAACTACAGCGATGAGTGCCCGAGAACTTAGGGGATTTGCTGTCACTTGCGTTCCAGTAAAAAGAAAGCACACCCGTTGCTGTTGATGTGATGTTGTCGGTATCAGCCGGGCAACAAGAGAGTCTTTCCCCCTTCTCCCAAGTACTAGGTAAGGGGCATTGTTTATGAGTCTGACGTGAAATATCACACCCACCATTACGTCATCAATTTACCACACAGGTCAATGTTGATAGCCATTATAACAGGTTGGCTGAATATTAACAACATAAGTATAGTTCATTTCAAATTAACACCAAAAATCAGGTCTACCATGGTGATTTTTAATCTTTACCTGGGTTTCATTTTGATTCACAAAGTAATTAAACATTATCAACATTAGTATATATATATATATATATATATATATATATATATATATATATATATATATATATATATATATAAATTAAACAAAAGGCACGTCTCCTGTTTAACAAATTATTTGCGATCTTTTCAAGCTTTCTGCTCATTTTTTTTTTACCTTTGGATGGAATCCGTACATTAGTCCACCAAAGTTCCTATCCCAAGTACTTCCGGCACTTCGATGACCAGAAAGCTTGAAAAGATCGTTAATAAAATTGTTATTCAGGAGACATGCCGTATTGCAGTAGAAATGAATCTGCGAGAGTATATTATAAACCATTACACAACAGCCAGTATATTTATTTTGTTGCATAGTGTCCTGAAAATTAAATTGTAATAAATATTGTCCACCCTCCTAGTATTTTCTGATTAAAGAATGTTTTGTACATTGTCGTGATAATCTGTTATAATAGTCGGGCAAGGCTGGGTATCGCTGCAAGTCAAATAAAAGGGGTTTTCGTGGTTGTAACGATTTATATATTTCTTCTGAAAAAAGTATATGTGATATGGCGTGGACGAAAGTAATATATGTGATAATAATTACCTAGTATTTATGTATAGGAGAAACTTTATAAAAATATATACATAATATATAGAATAAATGAATGTGAATGCATCTCTAATAACACAGGAGAACAATTTTGAACATACTTCCTGTTGAATTTGATTTTTTCATTTGATTTAGACTAAAATTGGTGTGCTGAAATGGACCATATGACCTTAAGGTACCCCTTCCGCGATCTCGAATCGTAGGGACACTTTTCTCATTTACACCGGAAAAATCCGGTTGTTTGTTAGGGGTTAGGGGTTAGGGTTAGGGGTTAGGGGTTAGTTTTATAATAAAAAAAAACTCTAAACATCCTCAGTAAATAATTAACCGGATTTTGACGGTGTAAATGGAAAAAATGTCCCCACGAATCTAAATCGCAAAAGGGTAAGGTCATATGGTCCGTTTAAATTACTGCAAATTGTTTTCGGCATTTTTTTACTTTATTGTTTGTAAAATATTATTCAAGTTTAATAAAATTTAATTTGTACTTTTTGAGTCTGAGTTATAAAATAACATTGGAATCCAGAATAAAGGTTAACATAGGTTTATTACCCTTTGGTACAAAAGATATAAGTCAGATAGAGTCCAACTCGCAGCTCTTTAACAACAGTAATTAAATCTCTGTCGGAAGACTAGCAATCATTCGACCACTCCGCGATAGTCCGTATTATTTATGTGTTTCATTGGACGAGTTTAATTTTCTTGTAGGGGAAATGTGTTCCTTTACAACAAGAAACAAAAAATATTATTTAAAAAAAATGTATACAACATTTTGGATCTCATCCTCGTCGCCAATATGTTGTGTCTGAGTTATCAAATAACAACATTGAAATCTGGAAGAAAGGTTAACATAGGTTTATTACCCTTTGGTACAAAAGATATAAGTCAGATGGAGTCCAACCGGCAGCTCTTTAACAATAGTCATTAAATCTCTTTAGCAAGACGAGCTGTTATTCATCCACTCCCTCGTGTAGTCCATATGAGTTATGTCTTTCATTGGACGAAAGAAAATACCTTCCGTTACAACAGTACTCAATGCACGAGATATCATTGTTCGGCCGAATACCTTATCCATAGTCCTCCGCAGTAGCTAGCTTAAATGCCGTCAATTGGATGGCTTTCAAGCTAGTTTAGAATGAAAGCAAATCTTACCTTATTACGTACTGGTTATGACCATATCGTAATGGTCTTATATCACATACCTAAATTGGGAATATTTTTTTAAAGATACGACAACGTTCAAACTGCCTGTTATGGAATTCGCCCTGTAAATGACTTAATTTAGAATCAGCATTTTGCATAAAAGGTGGATGCCACGCCCATCGTTGAAGTCGGAACCAGAGTAAAGGAACTGAGATGTCACTCTATGCTGATTGGAATACATTTTAACGTTTTTGTCTTTTAATTTATTTTTATCTTATTTAGATCTGGACGTGTTCTTCAATTGGTAGATAATCGATAATTTCGTAGTATTAGAGCACATCCCTGGTTGGTGACTGTGTTAGGTACCCTTAAAATCATATAATTTCTATACAGCACAGACTCAGGCGATTGAGAAAAAAGAGACTAGGGAAGTTTTTTTTTACCAGAAGTGATTCAGTTGCTTAACAATGGGAATTATGATATATCCATTATTAATCTTCAAACACATCAATCCATATATCTATATATCAATGCTCGTGTTCCTAATTTGAACGACCGTTATCATCTTGCAAAATCTTCTGCTTAAAAATGAGACCGTCCAAATCCCCCATGGGGAAATGTAGAATTGTAAATCCTTATTATCTGACGTTGCTTATCCACCGAATTCTTATTTCTTATGAATGTCGTAATCTCAGCCAAATTAAGGGCCTTTCTATTTCTATCATAAAGAAAGAAAAGGGAAAAAAAGGACACGCAACACAAAAATATAAGAAAGAAAGAAAGAGGGTAGGAGAAAGATAGAGTGGGTGTGATCACGCGAATCTGTTTCAATCGAGCATAATAAGATGAAAAGAAGGAAAGAAAAATGAGCGAGTGAGTGAGTGAGTGAGTGCGTGTGTGTGTGTGTGTGTGTGTGTGTGTGTGTGTGTGTGTGTAGGAGAGATAGATAGATAGAGAGAGAGAGAGAGACAGAGAGAGAGACAAAGAGAGAGACAGAGTTAAATTAGTATCCTTATACTTTTGTATATTGAAGTAATTGCAATAGCTTTTGAGTAAACATACCAAACGTTGTCATAATTAAATTATCATACAGTCGTATATCCACAGGTCCTTCTAGTAGTTTAATTAATCTATCTATAATACCAAAGCAATACTGTCTCTTTAATTAGACAAGTTCAATTATGTAGAAGAAAAAAAAAACAAAAAAAAACGAAGAAATCCAAACAAAACCGAAAAAGAAACAAATCCATTGACATGCTAATAATAAAGGAGATTGTCTGTATTTCTCTCTGTAACAAAAACTACGCCATAGCTTTATGTCACAGCTTACGTCACAATATTCTTATGCTATATACACCCAAAATTTGAGTAAGCAATTTAAAAAATTGTTTTTTTTTACTTTCGTCCCTTTTTTTTTTAAAGTAACAAGAAGTTAACTAAAAAGTTTACAAATAAATGAATACCTACGATTTTATGTAAACTTTATGTGGAAAATATTCAAAATAATCGTTTGATTATTACATGCGCGCAACATTTTATTTGAGAGGGACGGGGCTCAGTTTTCATTTCAAATTGTTTAATTATTTTTTTTACTCCTTTAATAAATATGAGGATTTATCTTACTTATGATACAAACCCTCTGACATTAAATTTTTAACTCCCACCCTCTTAGGCAATGTCTTTCAAAAATTAATTTTTACGACGCCCGGAGGGTGTTTTCTGCTGCTAGTGCTAATAATAGATTCTATGGAAATAATCTTTCTACGACATTATTACTATCAACATGTGACCTTTTCGAGTCTTGTTTTTTTGTTTAATCGATTCATCAAATACCAATTAATTTTAGTGAGTAAATGAAAAAAGAATTCATTAAACACAGGAGAGACAAAAAAGATATTTTATCTTGTTAAAAGGTTTTTAAAATGCTTCATTTTTACTTCGAGTGATTTTCTCAATACTTATACTCAAATCTATAGGCCAGCAATCCGCCTACACATACAAACACACAAGCCATTGCACACTAGTTGTTAACGATTAAGATTTACACTAGATAATGATGAATTTAACTATTTTACCTTTTTTCTAACACACACACATACACACACATACACACTTATGGACAAGGTAAATATGAAAGTTTTTTTTTTAAATTAAATAAATAAATAAATATATATATATATATGTGTATATACATATATATATATATTAAAAATATTATAAAATATTTTTAAAAAATGATAAATTGAATTAGATATAAATAAGTAAATAAACAAATAAATATAATAATAATATCGATAATAATAATAATAATAATAATAATAATAATAATAATAATAATAAATGATTAGATTGATTTATATTACATCCAACACGAAATATTATACATCACCATGGCCACCAAACACAAATACGCTCTTTAATACGCACATGCACACGTGCAATCCCGCGCTAGGATACATTCATAACGTCACAACCAACACGCATGTTCATGGACACGCGCATGACAACATACGCACAAGTACAAAAAGAACCGCATTCACGTAAACATACAACACGAGAATACAGTTATATAAAAATACCATCATTTACACAAAAAAAATTCATTTAAAAAGAAATGCCATAACTAGACTGCTTCAGTTCCAGTGATCTTTTGAAAAAGAGATATTATCTCGAAAATTCAAGAATTAAATACAGGTTAACACACAACACCATTGTTACCATATTATTATTGTTTTTCTTTACACCTACATTGTGATAGCCTTCTAAATCAACCTCCTAACCAATATATACACAATGCTTCAAGCAAATTATAAAACTCTCTTATTTTTTTTATTTTTTAAAATTTTATTTATTCAAACGCCTTTTTTACGTAGTTTAATAAAAGTAGACAGATGTTTCTATGTAAATTTTTTTCGAATGTTTAGAAGTAGTTCTCAAAAAATGTCCTGGGAATGACGTTAAACTCCCTGATGGTGAGGTTCCAGTTCTGGAGGTTTGGGGAATGTGGAGCACCCCTTCATCACCATTGCTCCCTGGTCCACTCTGACCCGGAGTGGTAGTACCTGTTAGGGTTCCATCTATGGGTTAAATAGAAAAACATGAGTTGATAAACAAACAAAATTGTATTATCCATTAAGAATTGATTTATTTCAAAACTTTATCGGCATTAAATGACCCACTGAGGTTGATATACCGTAAAACAAAACAAACCAAACCAAAAGTTTTCAAAAAGGAGAATATCTACAATAGGAATACGTCATCATCATCATATCGCGCCGGCAGCACGGATACCCATGACAATCTCTCGCCAACCTTCCCTATCATTCATTGCTCCTTGTAGGTCCTCTGTGCAGCAGTATCCGGACAGAGCTGGTCGATGTATGCCTTTGCCGGTTGGCCCACGCTGGCATGCCCATGTGATGGCTTCCACAGAAGAACGTCACTTCTGAGTTCGTCCTTGTTTCTCCATCAGTGTCCGGCGTGTCTCGTTCGTCTTACACGGATGGTTTGTGTGATATGAGGCAGGTGGCCGTACAGCTGTTTTCTCGTAGGGTGTTGTTTCCACGTCTTGTTTAAGACTGCACGCAACATTCTTGTGCAGCTACTATCTAGTTAATTCTCCAGTCGCATCGTTAGGGTCCTGGCGGTGCAGCCGTACAGTAGCACTGATACACCTATGGCCTGGAAGAATTGTCACTTTAACTTGTCAGTGAGATCGGACTTCCATATGACTGACAATTTGTTTATAGCAGACCATGCCTTTCCTATGCGTGTATTAACATCGCTTTCTGTTGATGAGATATTACTGCCAAGGTATGTGAATTGTTTTACCGAGTTTAGTGATTTGCCATCGAGTGTCGAGATGTTTCCTTCATTTTTAAAACACATGTACTCTGTTTTATCGGAGTTCACGTGTAGGCCAATGTTCCGTGTTGCCCTTTCCAGGCTATGTAGCATGGATTCGGCCTGTGCAAGTGTATTTGTAAGAAGTGCTAGATCATCTGCGTAGTCCACATCCGTTATCGTTTGTGCGGGGTATCTTCTGCTTCTTGCCTTTTTTAGTGTGAGGCCTTTTTTTTTCTTTTATGGGGTCTAATGATGTTCGAAGTACGTAATCTAGGCGTATTCTAATTATATATAGCAGTAGCGTATCTCCTTTTAGGACTCCATCGACAATGTCAAAGAAGTCAGAATCCCCATCAGGTGAGCGTACAATTGTTTTATTGTTTTGATAGAGTAACTTATGGCGGTAAC
>CM042138.1:12196449-12198949 GCA_023376005.1 Doryteuthis pealeii | reverse complement strand
AACACACTAGACTATATTCTGGCAAAGAGTAAAAATAGAATTTTTTTTTTATAGTACATGTGTTATTGTAGTTGTCGTAATATACGGAAATAGAGCTGAACGAAACTTGTGACAGTTTGCTGTGACATATGAATAGAATGTCTGTGGTTCATTTAATTACTGCCAGGTGTCAAAAAAAAGCCCTAATTATTGCAATCCGAATTCCTCATTGGAGTAATTAATTCACCAACCAAGTCTGCCGTTCTTTTAAGCAGAATTGATTGCGTTGAAAAAAAAAAGCTAAATGGGAATTAGATTATTCTCCTCTCGTGCACCACTCTCTTGCTCAGTATCGATCGTTTTATTACGCTAAGTGGCCGAGATAGTAGAATAATTAATTCGGCATCAGATGTCTTTCTGCTCGACACAGGGTAAACTAGAAATTTGTGCATGCAATTCTTAGTTGCAGTAATAAATTGGAAATATATATATATATTATATATATATTATATATATATATATATATATATATATATTATATATATATATCACTATTCAAGTAACAATTCCCTTACGTCACATTCTATAGGATTTTATTTTTATTTAAACCTCAATTATTAATAAAAAATTATTTTACATATTAATACTGTTGACCATATCTACTTAAGAGTAACATGCAATTGTATTTATATATACAACAAAATAGCAGTTTACAGTGTGAATGGGAAGGCTAATTTGCATATTGATATTAAAAATCTGATTTTAATAAATATGTGCTTAGTATTATTTGATTTCTAATTGTTTGGTTTTTATCTTAATGAATATTATCTAAAATCTCAGAGATAAATCTTAAAAGAAATCCATTAACAAGAAAAAATAACTGTATTTTTATTCTTTACTTCCTATTTTAACTAAATAGTTAAATTAGGAAAATTTAGCAATGAAAGACGGGAGTGAGATAAGTGTAAGTTTCAATTGTTCTATTTTTCCATTATACCCCCTCTGTTTCAAATCTTTTTATCTGCCTTCTTATTTAGTTCTGTTATCCTTTTTAATTCAATACAATATTTTATTACATTAAAACTTAGATACTTGCACCCGGAGGGTGCATATATTTGCTAGTATATATAATAAAATAAATATATAAAGGTATGTGATGCGAATCAACGTCACCTGATGAATGCATGCGATTTTGCATGCATGAAACCTAAGGTTGTGACTGTTCTATTGCCATCAAATAAATAGATATGTAATACCTTTATATATTTATTATATTATATTATATAATAGCTCTATTCTTTATATCGAGCACTCTCCTAATACTAATGCAATTTGGCGCACCATTCCAGTGAAAGCTGAAGCGGTGACTATACCAGATTTATAGTTATATATATATATATATATATATATATATATATATATATATATATATATATATATATATATAACTAATACTAAATAACTTAATATTAATATTAAATATAGAAATAATTCTAAATCCGCTCTACTTAGGTATTGAGCACTTTATATTTGTTATAACGCTGACTTATCCGAGTATACTTTACCAACCAAATATTGAAACCAAATATGAAACCAACCCAATATTTGTATATAAGTGTGTGTGTGGTGTGTGTTGTGTGTGTGTGTGTGTGTGTGTGTTGTAAAGGTAATGACTTAGCGGGAAAGATATTTTAAATGTGAAAATAAAATAAAATAAAATAAAATAATCTAAAAAATCAAGTATACAAATAAATTTATCTCCATAAGATAAAATAGAAATATTTGTTTGCAATTCTTAGTTACAGTAATAAATTGGAAAATATATATATATACTTCGATATCGATGAAATATATATTGTTATTATCAATATGGTTTCCCCAAAAAGTTCTTACACATACATACTTCTATTTAGAATCATTTACATTAAAATTTAAAAAATAGAATATTAGAAAACAAAAATATCACACATGCAAACAAAAATTCATCTTCAGGAGAATTTTTTTGGAATTAAATTTTGGGGATTATCTTATTTCAATATAGTTCACACCTGGACAAAATTTCAGAAAAATTGAAGTGCCAAAATTTTAAACAAATTTTTGCAAAATGTTGTAGCTTCGATATTGAGCAAAATCCAAACTGTTTGCTACAAATAATATTCAATATATGTGAAATAATATAAGAAAAAAATGTCATAGATGCAGTGCCACATTGGATATTGAACTTGTATGAAAATCAGAAATAATTAATAAGTATTAATTGGTGAATTTAATACTGTTTGATAGCATTTTAGATTCCCATGCAAAAATATTTTATTAACCAATTTGTTATGAGTAGGGAAACTCTAGAACTCTACAAAATAGGTTACAAAAGTTGCCATTTTTTCGCATCAGCGTCAAATTTGGGAGACTAAAATCGACATAACTCCCCCAATTTTTGGAATTGGAAAGCTCAAATTTGGGGTTGTTCTAACTTTAACATATCCATAATGTACAAATCTTCAGAAAATGAAGCTTCTCTCTC
>CM042138.1:12191078-12196349 GCA_023376005.1 Doryteuthis pealeii | reverse complement strand
GGAGAGAGATTCCTGGAAAAGACTTGGGGGATCTAGAAATCAGAGGAAGACTAGAGACTTACCCAGACAACAGTGCACTGCTGCAATCGGCTGAATAAACTCAGAGCAGCGTCTCTGAGACGCTGAGGGGACTTGTTGTCGACAATACAGACTCCAGTGAAATAAAACATCAGCTACTGGCTGATGTGAAAAAACTAATAATAATATAATAGATCACATTAAAATAATATATAATAATTAATCAATAATAATGATAATTTTAATCAAATATGTGAAACTCTAATGCGTGAAATAATATAATATAATAATAATAATATAATAATAAAATCAATATAAAATAGATACTGTGACACGGTGTATACGTGTGCATTAAGTTTAAAAAATGTCAAATTCTCTTCAGTGGTATCAATAGTGAAATGTTATTACGGGAATTTACAACATCCAGCAGACATTTTGGCGGTCATAATATAGTTGAGGGGAGCGAGGGATCGGGCCAGGGACAGCCAATAAAGGTGAGGTATCGGTTCAATACAATTCTGATTGGGTGAGTCGACAAGTAGAAATCAGGCTGTCGAAATGGAATATGTTTTACAAAGTAATCCACGAGTCAGCTCCTGCATTTCGGTCAGCACCTGAGAAATATCTTAGACAATAATATTCAGTAATCTATGGTATGCGGCTGGCAACTTGTACCGTTTCTCCTGTCTTATAATTTGACTCGTTTCCCAATAATTAGTTATCTGTTATTAATGTTCTGTCAAATTTTAAGAAATGAAGGACATGGTTTGTTGCTTGAGAACACATCGGAAACGTAAGAAATATATCTTCTAATTTGCAGGACCTATGCTAATACTACACAGTATAATAATTTAATTATTACAACGTTATGAAATGTTTACCATAGGAGCTATTAACACGGATACTTCAATATTTAAAAAGTATACTATATCTTGATTAACTCTCACTCTTTTGGTCTTTAATTACCTAAGAGCTCTTAGAATAAATACTCAACTATTTAATGTGTAATAATTCATTTCTCTCTCTCTCTCTTCTCTCTCCTCTCTCTCTCATCTCTCTCTCTCTGCTCTCACTCTCTCCCTCCCTTTTATCTCCTCGAGGGATAAGCGACACTAATATCTGATTTACATTTTCGATTGGCATCTGGACGATTTATTACGGTCTCGTTTTTAACGAGTGTATTGCAGGATGATAACGGACGGAGGTTTTACGAACACGCGTGCATATATAATATATAGCATATATAGGTATATATATTATATATATATTATATATATATATATATATAATTATATATTATAAAAAAAAAGGTCCGCGAAATGTATTATGTTCAGTAAAAATGTTTTATTCTTTTTATCTTCAACATACGCGAACACGTGTTTCTGATCTGTTGTCTTCTTCAGGCATTGAGTTTATTAATTTAGCAGAATATTTCCGATATTTGATTAGGTTTGTGTGGGTGTTTTATGCAATTTTTCTAGTATAATATAATAATATGCACACAGACGTAATATCGGGTTAGAAGGAATTTGGTGATGGTCAACGTATACGCTTAAGCAAAGGTCTCCTATTAATGAGACGCAAGGTTTCTGCGTGACCGCTTGACTTATGTTATGTATTTATCAGTTAAAATTATGCTAACTTGCTAGCAGGTGCTGATGGCGCGAGGGGTTAAGAAGTCTAAATGAAAAACCAGTCTGGTATTAGTCGACGAGACGTGAAAGGTTGAACACGATGTCTGTGGATGAACTTATATTAATATATTATATATATTATTATATATATATTTACATTATATATATAATAATATATCAACCCTCCGCACTGGCAAGATGTGATACAAGTTAATTTGTCAAGTGAGTTATTAACAGGTTTGAATTCAGAATTTTTTTTTCTCTTATAGACTGGTTACCTAGCCATGGTTAAAGACTCCAGGTCTGCCTACTATTTATTTTACATACAACCACGGGCATGATCTAACACTTTATACAATATAACGAAGATAAGTTATATTTAAGGAATGGCTATGCACATATGTGCTTTTAATTTTGACCTTCAAGAAGTATACATGTGTTTTGTTCTTTTCTAAGCATCGTATTTTGATAGACTGTCTTAATATACATTTCCGCCTATGTGCATATACATTTGTATAAAAGCTTCTGCCAATACACTAATCCTGTGTTCCATTCTATGATAAATCATTTGTATGTAAAACCATGAGAAACGTTATCAGTTGTTTGTGTAGAATTCAGAACAAATATACCGTGCGATATTCTTGATGTTATCGTCGTTGCCAGATTTCTGTATGTTCCCATTTCCTGGCACGCCTGTTTGCATTCTTCATGAAACATTCGGCAACGTGCCAAAATTCGTTAACCTTAAAACAAATTTCACATCAGAAATCAAATCTCCACGTCCGCCATTACACTCTTTCGCAAACTCTTCTGTTTAAACGAAGGGAAGTATAAATAACGCGTTGCACTAAGAGATCGAACAATTTTTATCGAGACTGACACAATGTTTGATTTCAAAGAAAGAGAGCAATAGTTCAATTCTGTAGCATAAAACAGGTCTCTTTGAAATAAGTGATGACGTGTTAATCGTAATTGTGAAATACTATTCTTGTTATTTTACTTCCCGACGCTGGATCTGGTTGCTGGATCTGATGTTGGGTTGGTTGAAATTCTTACTCTTTTGAGTCGGGAATAAGTTGGTTTGCGCTTGAAGGTATCATGTCATGTGCCGTTCATAGTTTTAAGTAACAACACAAGGTTTTCTCGTTTTTTCTTCTTCTCTTGAGTTCATTAATCATATCCTCAAGTCATAATGCCTTGGGGTCAGGCAGGCATCATGCGTCTCTCCCCGTCACAGCTTAGTTCCAAACTAACCTTTCATTTTCTCCTCTCACTATCTCTCCTCCCAAACTTCACCAGGCGACATTTATCGACAATCAGAAATCAACAGCTGGCGTTGTGCTGACTCATTCAAAATAAATCTTTCCACTGATAATACACATAATTTCACTTTTTTGAAGTAGCGTAAATATATAAGGAGAATGTGAGATTGCGGAAGCGATAATGCTATTTTGTTTCACTTGGACATAATGCAAAGACGAATAAAAAAGGAAAGAACGAAAGAAATAAAGGTACGAGAGTGTTAATCAAGATTATTATACTTTTTTACATATTGAACTATTTTGCAATAACTCTTAAGTTAATATATCAAACGTTGCAATAATCAAATTATCATACTGTGGTATATCCACATGTCCTGCTGGTATGAATAATTTTTCAGGTTTCCAAATTTGGTTTAAGCACTGCAGAGTGGCTCGCCAATTTAAACTCGACATAAAAATGCGAGGGATAGAAGTAATTTTGGTAGTCTTTAGGGGATGCAATGGGATTGTCGCCTGAGTATCGTCGTTTTTTTTTTTTCGGCATTATATCCTCAACAATTCTATCAGACGAGGAGTAGAAGTAGCTGGTTTTCCTTTAGAACTCAATCCGTTGGTATTGGATCCACGGTGAGAGCAATTATTTTCATTTATTAGTGTTAAGTAAAAATATAGATGGGTTTGGGGGCTTATTAAATAAAGTAGTGACGGATCATGGATAGCAAGGGTAAGTATCGGCACCTAGGTAGGTAAAGGTCGCCTTTGGACAGATTTCTTTACGTACCTATTCCGATTAAAGGTCTGGTCTCTAAAGGCTATTGAACAGAGCTTTCTAACTTTGCCGGATTAGTTCAAAGATGTCAAGTCGTAGGAATGATATCTGAGAGTTTTGAATGGTAGTTTGAATGAGTTTCCTTTGGCATTTTCCGAGAAAAAACATTTTCAATTCTTTCGTGTGGGATTGCGGATTAGAAATACAGCTTTTGTTATTGTATCATTATTCTGCCAAACGTTCACTCAATATATATATATATATAATAATATATAATATATATATTATAATATATATATATATACAAAGTGTATCATAAAGGTATCGAGATTGAAGGTGTATTTACCAAGATGGAAATGAACAATGAATGGAAAGTTGTTGTTTTTTTTTTTCAAAATACAAGATTTGTGAGAAAAGTGCCGAGTTTGAAACTGTATTTACCAAGATAGATGTGAACAATGAATTGAACTTCAGAATACAATGTGTGTCAAAAATTACAAAAAAATCTTGTATTTTTCACACCCATTATATATATAATTATAATATATATATATATATATTATATATATATATATATATATATGTAAATAAGCTGAGGAAATTAATCCAACAATATGAGAAGGAAATATTTTAAATTTCGTTCTCCGCCTATTCACCTTCATGCATGCCTCAAAACAGCATATCGCACACGGTGTTTGCCGAATTTTTGTTTCGTGGTAATTTAAATTGATTAATACACACACACACGCGCGCGCGCGCGCGCGCGCGCAAACACACACACACACACACATATATATATATATATATATATATATATATATATAATCTGTTAAAATGTCAAACTTCAGTGGATCCTAACATAAGAAATCACGCCCAGGTTGAAAATGTAAAGATTTTTGGCTAAACTTGCAAATCGTCGGAAAATTAGATTGACCCAGAAAATACAGAACCACAAATGTTATAATAAAACTGTTAATTTTAACTAGTGGGTTTAGGGTTAGGGTTTATTTAGGGTTAGGGTTAATTATGGAAAAATAATGAATAATTCGGGTTCTGTTTTTTCTGTGTCACCCTGTAATATGTTTAATTTTCCGACCGATTTGCAAGTTTGCAGATTTTTAACAGAAACAACGTCAAAAGATAAGTGTTTGATATAATCCAAGTGAGGTGTGTCGAAAACAGATACATCGACCGGATTCAGATCCAGATGAAAAAGTTTGCATTTTACATGGCGCTAATACCATTTGGAATATTATGTATCCAAATATTCTACCTCTATCTACGGGTAAGTAATACGACAGACTGGGTTCATTTACCTTAATAGGTCAACCTGTCTAAAATAAGAAAGATTTTATTCAAATGTATTAAACTCCGTTTAAAAGAGCTGACTTTGTGTCACCTCTTGCTCTTGTGGGGTGTTGGTTATTATCCATATAATCCAGTAAATTATTTCCTTTCAGCAGATTAGAGCAATATTTCTCAAACATTTGGAAGTTGCGGACTGGTTGACATATTTTTTATCGATGCACGGACCGGTGTATCAGTTTAAAGAATCTATTAAACATCGAATAAAAAGTTTTATGAAGGC
>CM042138.1:12171078-12186078 GCA_023376005.1 Doryteuthis pealeii | reverse complement strand
AAGTAATGTTTATGTGAGGGACAAAATGAAAGATGTTAAGTGTTATTGGGAATTCACATTCATGGATGCGTCATCATATGATCTTCACCTTACATTTTTGCACATGCATGATCACGTATTGGCTTTCATAACAAACGCGCATATAAAAATTAACGGTTAATCCTCATATTCACACATTCACTATACACTTAACATCTTCCATTTGTCCCTCACATAAACATTACTTAACAGTGTCCTGAAGAAGTACAATATACCGAAATGCTTAAGTATTGACACATAAAATTGTTTCCCCTTATCATAACATCCTGTGTATCTTATTATAATGGAGATTTGTGGGTTGGGTCTGTCTGTAACCGAAACTATATTACTAAAAACAAGTCACAATTCCTTTTGTTATTTACATCACATTCTCCATGATTTTATTTTTATTTAAACTTTATTATTAATAAAATTTTTTTACATTATTAATACAGTTGACCATATCTACATACTAATAACATGCAATTGTATTATATATACAAAAAAATAACGTTTACAGTGTGAATGGGAAGGCTAATTTGCATATTGATCTTAAAAATTTGATTTCAATAATATATGCTTAGTATTATTGATTTCTAATTGTTTGTTTTATCATAATGAATATGAGCAAATCTCGGGGATAAATTTAAAAAGAAATCCATTTACAAGAAAGAATAACTGTATTATAATCTTTACTTCCTATTTTAATAAATAGTTAAATTAGGAAAATTTACCAATGAAAGACGGGGTAACGGAAAATGATAGAAGAGTTATTTCAAAAGTTGTTCTATTTGCAATCATGTCCATCTTTTTATCTCTATTCTTATTCAGTTTCATTAGCTTTCTAATTTAATATGATATTTATTATATTAAAACTTAGATACTTGCAACCGGAGTGTGCATATATTTGCTAGTATTTTAAAATATTTCTCTCTCAATTGTTCGGATTAATTTTTCTCACGTCTTTCCATATATAATATATATATATATATAAATATATATATATGCTAACTCCTCGCATGAAAGAAGGTCAATTTTTAAAACGAAGCTTACCAGGGTTGAATAAAGAGGTTTTCCTTCTTAAAATGTTGTCATGGTAAGGTTAGATAGCTCAATCTGCTCAGCTTTTACTGATAGCTGGATATAGAATAATTGATTCATACCTTTCCGGAGGGTACAGCGCAATCTGAAATTACAGCCTAGGTCAGGATTTAACTCGTCACCGTGTCCATTCCAACGACGTTAACCAACCTGCAACCGCTCAAGGATGGGAAAAGAAGTAACATGATTCGTAATAGTGGTAAGATCTTCTACTTTATGTGATATTTGTCTTTTTTCCCAAATGAAATATGCGTGATATAGAAATCAAATAACATAGAATTCATAAAATATTCCAAAATCTATAAAAAGCAGTCTAAATCCCTGATCATAAACAATACTGATGTTGATTGATAGGTTCATTTCTGAAACTGAGGAATCCTTTCATAGTACTTTCATATTTTTCCTAATCTGCTATTGTCTTCATATACATATATATATATATATGTGTGTGTATTTGGGCAGCATTCTTTCATTTATACATGTACAATTAAACAAAAGGCACATTCCTGTTTAATAATTTTATTTTATCTTTTCTAATTTTCTGGCCAACGTTTTAATGTTTGGATGAAATTGGTGGATAAGTCCACCAAAGTTCAGTTCCCGAGTACTTTCGGCCTTCGAAGTGCCACATCAGGGTTTGATGTATTCCAGTTTTTTTATATTATATTTATGTGGTGGCTGGAAGGAGAAGAATTAATTCAATATAGTACACACATTCTAAAATGCCTATACACCTTTCTCACCAATTCTCTCCTTCCAGCCTTCCACATTAAATAAATTTTTAAAAAAATGGAATACACCCGAAAGTACTTGGGAACAGAACTTGGGGTGGACTTATCCACCAATTCTACCCAAATTAAAAAGTTGGCCAGAAAATTAGAAAAGATCAAAAAATAAAATTGTAAACAGGAGATGTGCCTTGTTTTCTACATATATATATATATATATATATATATATATTATATATATATATATATATAAGTAAAGAAATAACAAAAGACTTAGAGATTTTGCGTTATTAGTCTATTTCAGGGAGCTTAGACAAAGTGTTAACTCTCCCGACTCATCCAGATTGTGAATGAATCGGAGAGTAAAGACACTTTGTCTAAGCTCCTGAAATAGACTAAAAGCAAAATCTCTAAGTCTGGTTGTTAATTTCTTACTTATAAATTGCTCTGTGACTCTAACATTAAGAGCACACATTGAGGGTCTCAAACTGCGACAGGTTTTTAAAAATCTCTTGTGTCGTAGGAAATTTCTTCTCGGACTTTTGGATTATATATATATATATATATAATATATATAAATATATATATATATATATATTATATATACATCTCCATAAATTGGTAAATTTAAATTAACTCTCACTACTAAGGATATAGGCAATGATCGTTTCCCCCGGAATTTTGATCTCTCTGTGACCGTAAAAGACATAAACACACCTATGTACTAATAGTTTAACACCAGTCCCCGCTACAGCTGTCACTGGACGAGGGGATAAGATATCAGGCTGCCAAACGGTCAGTCTTGGTTCGATCCTAGCCTAAGATATTTGTGTCTTGCCACACAAGAGGCGTAAACGCCGAAACACGTGTCGTTGGACGACTTATTAATATATATATATAATATAATATATATATATATTAGTCATTCACAGACACGTGTTCGATTTATCAAGTCTCTTCAGTGTGGCTAGACAGTTTCTGAGCTACCTACAGCCGGGATTGAACTCCAATCGATTCAGCATCAGTTTGGACAGCTTAAACGCCCGGCTATCGTCACCCACAGAATGCGAAAGGGATTTTAACTGTTGTAATACACACATCTGTATGTATCTAAAGACCGTGCTCCATTCCTTTTATAGGAGAGCGTTGAGTTTACGCTTTAGTTACGGGCATCAGCGAATTCCTGCCCAAAGTGCTCAACTCCGGGGGATGGGGAGCATATATAGTCATCCACAGACGCGTGTTTAGACTTATCAAGTCTCTTCAGTGTGGCTAGACATTTTGTGTGTATATATATATATATATATATGTATATGTATATATATGTATATATATTAATTCACACACGTTCATGTATATATATATATATTATATATATATAATATATATATATAATATATTATATATTTGTATAAACTTTGTTCTTATGAACGTTGCTTTTTTTTTTTTTTTTTGTATTATGAAGTATGAAAAACGAAATAAACAAAAAACAGAAAAAAAAAACAGAATTTTAATGTCCACTGGTCCCTGGTACGATTCATTCCGATATAATCGGGTGAACCTTCACCTTCGTCAATGTATAAAGACTGTGTGAGGAAAGTAAAATCCAGTATCTGGGAAAAAAAAATTTAAGTGTAAGCTATTTCAAAGTTGTTCTATTTTTCGATCATGCCCCCTCTGTTCGAAAAGTTTTTATCTGCATTCTTATTCAGTTTCATTAGCCTTTCTAATTTAACATGATATTTTATTATATTAAAACTTGAATACTTGCACCCGGAGGGTGCATATATTTGCTGGTACAATTAATTTGCATACAGTTATATAGTATCAAATATTCCTATCTAATACAAATAATTTGCACACATTTATATAGCATCAAGTGTTCCTATCTAATACAATTAATTTGCACCCAGTTATATGGTATCAAGTATTCCTATCTAATACAAATAATTTTCACACATTTATATAGCATGAATATATTAGTTTTGGCTTAGCAATTTTGCCGGGGTGATCGTGTCTCTAAAAAAAGAATGTAATTTTACAATTAATTTTCTGGTTCGAGCCCATTAATCTATATATCATTACATCAGTAAATAATCGCTCAATTTATTAAAAAGATAGAGCAGCAATGATAATAATAATATTAGTAGAGGAAAAGTGTTAAGGATCTACCATGGTTTCAATTCAAATGATTTAATCAGGACCCAATCCTACGCTTAACTAAGTCGATGTGATTCCTTAGTTATACTACTTGACAGTTTGACTAAAGAATTACATCGACTTAGTTAATCTAAATGAGAATTGGTTAATGATCTGTATTTCGATTCTGTTCAGACATCTAAACAATGAAAGTGGACAATGAAGAAAGAGAGAAGGGGAGGGAAGAGGGAGAAGGAGAGAGAGGGGAGAGGGAGAGACGGGGAGAGTAACAGAAATGTGAGAGAGAAAAGAGAGAGAGGGTGAAAGTGAGAGATAGAAAGAGAGGGAAGGTGAAACAGAGGGAGAGGATGATAGAGAAAGAAAGGGAAAGAGAGAGGGACAAAGTGAGAGATAGAAAAATTGAGAGTGGGAAAGAGGGAGAGGAAGAGAGGAAGAAGAGGGAAAGAAAGTAAGAGAAGAAAGAGAGTACGAGAAAGAGAGAGAGAGAGAGAGAGAGAGAGAGAGAGAGAGAGAGAGAGAGAGAGAGAGGAAGGAAGAATAATATGATATAATCAAATATCCAAACCAAGAAAATCATTAAAAAATATACAAATAAATAATATAAAACTATGTCAAGCAAGACAAAGAAAATATATTATAACACCAAAAAACAACAAAAAAAAACTAAATAAATAAAAAATAAACACCAAAAATGCAAAGAAAGACAATACTAAACACCACAAAGAATTCATGAATATACAAAAAAAAACTAATGGAACAAAAGTAAATACAAAATAACAAATAAAGAAGATACAATAAAATATAAATAAAAACCCAAAAGAAACAAAAGAAATACAAAAGAAAAAGCACACAAAGAAAGACAATAAAATAAATATCAATAACAAGAATAAAAGCTGAACATATCAACCTCAATTCAATAATGATAAAAAATATATATAACAACGACAAAAACAATAATACCAAAACGAAAGTGACTAAAGAAAATATATTAAAAAACACACAAAAAAACCCAAATCTAAATAAATAATATAATAAAGTCAAGAAAGAGAATAAAATATGATAACAAAAACGAACAAAATAAATATATAACAAATACAACAACAGCAACATCATCATCATCAACAACAACAAAAAGAAAAATATATATAAAAAAATAGTAAATATATATGAACAAAGTTAAGAAGAAAGAGAAATTATATGATAATAAAACGAAAAAAAAACAAAATGAATATATAACAAATACAACAACAACATCATCATCATCATCTTTCATCATCATCAACAACAATAACAACAAAACAACGACGACGACGAAAAGTGACAAAAGAAAATATATAAAAAAAACACAAAAACGAATAATTTAAAAAAATAATATAAACTAAGTCAAGAAAGAAAGAATAAAATATGATAACAAAAACGAACAAATAAATATATAACAACAACAACAAAATCATCAACAACACAACAACAACAACGAAAGCGACAAAAGAAAATATATATAAAAAATAATCTAAATATATATGAACAAAGTTAAGAAAGAAAGAAGAAAATATATGATAATAAAAACGAAAAATAAATAAATAAATAAATATATAACAAATACAACAACATCATCATCATCATCATCATCATCAACAAAACAATAACAACAGCAAACAACAACGACGACGACGACGACGAAAGTGACAAAAGAAAATCTATAAAAAAAAGCAAACAAACAATCTAAATAAATAATAAAGTCAAGAAAAAAAGAAGAAAATATATAATAAAAACGAAAAAAAAAAAAATATAACAAATACAACAACAACATCATCATCAACAACAACAACAAAAACGAAAGCGACAAAAAATATATATATAAAAAAACAATCTAAATATAGAATATGAAAAAAGTTAAGAAAGAAAGAAGAAAATATATGATAACAATAACGAAAAAGCAAAATGAATATATAACAAATACAACAACAACAACATCATCATCATCAACAACAACAACAAAAGTGACAAAATATATATATATAAAAAAACAATCTAAATATATAATATGAACAAAGTTAAGAAAAAAGAATAAAAATATATGATAATAAAAACGAAAAAAATGAATATATAACAAATACAACAACACCAATCAATCAACAACAACAACAAACAACAAAAGTGACAAAATATATATATAAAAAACAATCTAAATAAATAATATGAACAAAGTTAAGAAAGAAAGAAGAAATATATGATAAAAAACCGAAAAAAAAAATGAATATATAACAAATACAACAACAACACCATCATCATCATCACAACACCAACAAACTAAAGCGACAAAAAAAATCTAAAAAGAAAAACAATCTAAATATATAATATGAACAAAGTTAAGAAAGAAAGAAAGAAGAAAATATATAATAACAATAACGAAAAAAAAAACAAAAGAAAATCTATAACAACACCAAAACAAAGAGAAAAAAATACTAAGCCAAAATTAACAAAAGAATATACTGAACACCAACAAAATAAATAACAAAACATTTTTTAACAAAACAACACCAAATAAACAAAAGCAAATAAAGAAATGACAAAATAAACAGACGAATATACAAAACAACAAAATAAAAAAACAATAAAACACATTTAGCAATAACAAAGAAACAAAAAACCCTAACAAATCCAACAGCAACAGCGATAATGATTAAAAATACTTCCATAATATTCTTTCCCCAGTCCTATGATTAAATAGCAATATATCACTTTTAAGATGCCTAACCGCCATATAAACCTTCATGAGAAGCCCCAGTGCATATAATTGCCTAGTTAAGGTAAAATACGGCGGCAGAGGAGAATCGCCAAAGATTCCCAATTGTAAATTTCAAATCAGATCCAGTAACCCTCTGTGTCATGTACTCTACGATGCCTTTACATTATTTCTGGATATATTGACGTGCAGCACAATTACATTTGATTTATGTTTACTGTCTGATATTAATGGGACGAAACAACAAAAACCATATCATGTTAAAATGGACACTTTCAATGCATTGGTTTTAAACAATAAACTTTCGTAAAATTAACGATCTCAGGGGGAGCATGTTTATTCTGATGTAACACAGAGACTGGGACCGGCACAACCGATTGATACACACAGTGAGAAACTAATTCAAAATAATGATCTATGCGATTAATCTACGAACTGTTGATCTTCAGCTGAGACCATTGTCCCCAACATATTTACTAAATTTGATTTTGAACCTAATTTGGTTTTGTTTGTTTTGTTTTACGGCATATCAACTTCAGTGGGTCATTTAATGACGATAAAGTTTTGAAATAAACTCCTTCTTAATGGATACTTTAAAAAAAATATAAATACATCTATTTAACCCATAGATGGGACCCTAAAAGGTACTACCACTCTGAGTCAGAGTTGACCAGGGATCAATGGTGATGAAGGGGTGCTCCACATTCCCCAAACCTGCAAAACTGGAACTTCACCATCAGAAAGAGTTTAATGACATTCCCTGGACATGTAGAGCCTCAGCCACCGCGTTCTAGCACTCAGATGATAAAAAAGGGTTGGGGCAATCATATAGGTGCTAGGGCTTGACATGCCCAGCCGATTGATCGGAGGGGGCCTCTCCGACCACCCGTCTAGCCTAAGTAAGAGTCAAGTGGATTGTTGCATGTCATGGACTGCTCATCCACCTGGTTTCCATTCTTAAGCATCATGGATCGCCACCCACGGCTAACAGGTGGCCTCGCTGGGGGAGTCTTACCCCTCTACAGAGATACAGTCGATGCATTCTAACGCCGCAGTCGACAGAGCGGTTTGAACGTAATAAACGAATGAATACCGAAGCGGCGGTCACTACCCTATCAATTTTTCCTACGCCAATCTTGCTAAAGGTATTTACGGTTTGGCTCTTTCCATATTTGCACATTTAATTCAATATATATGTGTCCAGGAATTCATATATTATATGTTTTAAGAAAAGTGATTTCTATGTTGCAATCATCCAAGAACCGATATATATATTGAATCCAATTATCCTCCATCGACCTGAGCTTAGATAGTACGGCAGATAGGGCTCTTTAACTTTGTTTCGGCAATCAGTTAATATGAAAGATAATTTTAAATTCAAACTTGTTAAGCTCCGCAGAAGAAACTGCTCGTACGGAGGGGTTGGTATATATATATATATATATATATATATATATATATATATATATATATATATTTACAGGGTGTCCCAGAAGTCATATATTATCCAGGTTTTGAAAAACAACACCTTCAGTTGTTACAAAAACATAGTCATAGATAGTGATTTACGCAATTAATTTTCTATCTCTCAATTTGAGCATTTATTATAATTATTCTCAATAACAGTGATTTGAAATCAACAAAGATATATTTTTGAAAACCAGGATGGTGTGTAACTTCTGGGACACCCTGTATATATATTATATATATATATAATATATATATATATATATATGAAGATAGGAGGGTTGGAATACATACGACAGTATGAGGTAAGGAAGAAGCAGAAGTGTAATAAAAATAATAACTCAAACAAGTAGATACAGGCGAGATATATTTAGTTCCGCTATAAGCGGTAACTTCATCAGACTGTTACTTCAAAACATGCTACACACATTTGTATTTATAGAAGAGAAAGTGAGTTTGGTGATGAATTCAGGGGAAGGGAAAGTTTGTGAAGATTTGGTTCGTCAGAGGATATCTATCATGGAAAGTGGAGGGGGAAAATCAGAGGATTGTAGTTTGTTCGGGAAGATAAGATGAGGGGGTTGATAGGTGCTTGTTAAGAAAGCTAGGTGCTTGTTTCTACAGCGCTGTCGTTTGGCGCCGCTTCTCAGCCGCCCGTCACCTCGGGTCAGCGACGTGTCTCAGCAACCCACCCGACCCGTCTTGAAACACGGACCGAGGAGTTCTGACCGTTCGCGAGTCGTAGGGACCGCATTGACTAACCCCGGAGGCGTAGCGAAAGCGAGAGAGCGTGTTGGAGGCTCCGGCCGGGAGAGGTGTCGTGGCGAAGCTTCGGCCTAGCTGCGCCCGATCCCGCCGGGGCGCGTTCCCCGCCATTCCAATCCCCGTCGTTAGCGTCGCCGTGCCCATTTTTCGGTGGCGACTGGACTCTCGCAAGAGAGGAACGTCTCGGCGGTGGCAGAGGGGCGTCATTCTCCTCCGTCCGCCCGTCGGTGAGGAAGAAGTGGTTAACATTCTTGGTTGGTCAGAGGAGTTTTTTTTGTTTTGTTTTTAATTTATAGCAGGAGAGTGGGGGATCTCTCCAACATCTACTTGTTTGAGTTATTATTTTTGTCCACTTTCCTTTTCCTTACCTCATATATATAATAATATATTATATATATATATATATATTAACGCAGGAGTTGCTGGATAGTACAGAAGTCCAGCATCACACATCTTAGGACTCTCAATTGGATTTGATAATTGGGCTTACTCCCCTTTCCTTTCCATGAAATGAGTTATAGCCACTAGGCTGAAGGTTTCATAAACTTTTCCACATCTAATAGA
Organism: Doryteuthis pealeii; assembly: GCA_023376005.1. Taxonomy (NCBI): domain Eukaryota; kingdom Metazoa; phylum Mollusca; class Cephalopoda; order Myopsida; family Loliginidae; genus Doryteuthis; species Doryteuthis pealeii. The sequence goes on along the minus strand of CM042138.1, from coordinate 12,176,529 downwards.
TTGCCGTCCAAGGCTAATGAGTCACGTGTGAGGAATCTAAATGACTGGTAAGTCTCCTATCGATATGGATAGCCGTTGACTCCCCTAGAGTTCATCCGCCCTTTGACAGCTCTTGTTTTTTGTGATACCGGGTGTCCACACTCACCTGGTATAAAGAGACACTGTACCACAATCTCTGTCATATTAATACTTGTGACCAAAGATGAATATCATCAGATGCTAGTAACACTTATATTTATTTTTTATCTAATTATTCCATTCATTTATTTGAGTTTGTATAGTTTATAATACAAGTATTTTCTGATTAGGATGAGCCTTAACATCGAGGTTAATATCCATAGGATTTGACCTTGGAAGCGAGTATGTTTATCATAAAATCAAAATAGCATATTTTTGATGATGCGATGCATTTAAAAATAACTTACGATAAAGCAATTTTAATCCAATTTCTATAACAATGATGCCTTTCAAACTCGGTGTAACCAAATATATGAAATGTGATGTAAAAATACAAGATTTTCACAATTCCTATAAATAGAAAAAACTAAAAAAGAAGTCGAAAATATATCTCATCAATTCAGAATCTGTCAAAAAATGTGGATATGAATGATTATATATATATATAAATATATATATATATATATATATATATAATATATATATATATATAGAGAGAGAGAGAGAGAGATAGAGAGAGGGAGGGAGACGATAGGCAGATAGATAAATAGATAGATAGATAAAAGGATATGAAAACACACAATGCCGTTAAAAAGAAAATGTTTTATATCATATTCATAGCTAATATTAAACAATATTTCGATTTATAAAAACCATCATCAGAGCTTGTTTTTAATCCAGACTCATTGAGAGAGAACACAAAATGATTTAAATTAAAAATGAAAAACATTGATGTTCCAAAAAGCGTGCAAGACATGCGATCGTTTCGTCATTAGCACATCCGCTACGCATTTCTCCGCCAACAACATAATTGTATATTATATATAGGTATGAAATAGATATAAAATATTTTCTTAACAGATGTGTGTTTTTCATATCCTTTTATCTAACTTTATACCATCGATTCATTCCTTACATTTAACTATTATATATTATATATATATATATATATATATATATTATATACCACTATATATATATATATATATTATATTTATGTGTTGTATTAATATATATATATATATTATATATATATATTGGTTAGGAGTTAATTAGAAGGCCATCACAATGCAGTTTGGAATAAATAAAAAAATAATAAATACGGTAACAATGGTAACAATGAAAACTTCCTTATATATATATATATATATATATATATATATATATATGAGTGAGTGGGTGTTTGTGTTGAAAAAATGCGATAGTGAGAGTGTGTGAGTGTTTGACCGATATATATATTATATTATATATATAATATATAGAGAAGAGAGAGAGAGGAGAGAGAGAGGGGGGAGGAGAGGGAGAGAGATAGCAAGAGAGAAGGGGGGAGAAGAGACAAAGGAGAAAGAAGAAGTGTGAGAGAGAATTATATATATAGACAGAGAGAGAAGAGAGAGATAGAGGGGAGAGGGGCGAGAGAAAAGAGAGAGATGTATGAGAAAGTCATGCAATATCAAAGGCTATGAAATTCAACTTCATGACCGATTGCTATGGATGGATATATATATATTTTTTAAAATTTTAATTTCATAATTTTAAGTAGATATTATCGTAAACACATTTTGACTTTAAACTAAATCTAATAACAGGTTCCTAATCTCCTATGGGAGACACTAGTGACATTAACAAGATAATAAACGTGTCACGTGCACTTAGATATCCAGGAATTAACTACTTGGTAGTATGGAGCACTGACCGTCATTAACCTAACGCCTGATAAAGATGACACTAATGACAAGTGACTTTAAACATTGCTGCAATTAATTTTTCCATTAAATACATGGCACTTTATAAAATATTAGAAGTTAAAGATTTAAAGTGCTTCATGAATTTTTGTTGATACTAATCGTTCTCTGTTTTATGAATTAAGTACACTTGAAAACGGTCACGGGTATCTAGAGACGTGCATATATAGTATAACTGCTTTATTTTATATATATATTACATAATATTATATAATATATATTTTAACAATAGCTTGCAAGCTAGATAGGCTCGTAAAAAATTATGTGAAGAGTTTTAGGATTAAAATTAATGAAAAAAAAATTGAGAGTGGGAACATGCAATTGTTTGATCTGATTATAAAATGCGCATTTTCAAAAAATGTTTTCACAAATGTGTTTTCGTATAGCTCTGTGGTTTCTCTCCCTCTCTCCTCTCTCTCCTCTCTCTCCTCTCTCGTCTCTCTCTCTCCTCTCTCTCTCTTCTCTCTCTATCTATCTATCTCTCTCTCTAATCTCTCTCTGCTCTCTGTCGCTGTCTCTGTCTCTGTCTGTCTGTCTGTCTGTCTGTCTGTTCTTTCTCTCTCTCTCTATATATATATATATATATCCTCAGGCGCTAAATCCTCCCTGTTCTGACACTAAGGATAGAACATTCTCCTCTCTCTCTGACTAATACAGCCCAGCCACTCGGCAGACTTTACATTTAAATACTGTATATATATATATATTATATATATATTATATTGGTATTCCGAGATGCCTACTAAACCTTTGTATAAACAATTATATTTAATAAATATATAAGACATATATATATAGAGGCAGACAGACAGAGACAGACAGAAACAGAGAGACAGAGAAGACAGACAGAGACAGAGATAGAGACAGATACGGAGAGACAGAGAGGGAGAGGTACTTTCAAGCGCTCCTACCTACGATTTTCCAATTACGAGCTGTCCCCAATGTGTCAAAAGTTTCGAGATTTCTTCGTAACTTTTTGACACACCTTGAATTCTGAAAAAAAGTTCCATTCAATCAATTTTTTTGAATACTAGGTGTGTCAAAAAGTATATAAATTAAAACTGTATTACCAAGATGGAATGAAGACTAAAATGAAACGTTATTTTTACAAGGTGTTCAAAAAAGTACAAAAATCTCGATACACTTTTGAGACACCTTGTATATATTATAATATATATATATATATATTATATAAAATATATGTGTTGTGTGTGTGTGTGTGTGTGTGGTGTGTGTGTGTGTAAATATTTCTCAATATCATTTGCAGAAGCCAAGTATCAGCTAAATTAGCTTATCGCGTACATGAAGTCACGGCGCTATGGAACTGAGCAGTTTCTCATTCTAAGCGATTTTTATATATATATATATATATATTATATATATGGGTTTTTGGGGGTTTGTGGTTTTTGTGGTTGGTGTGTGTGTTGGGGGTGGGTGTTTGTGTGTGTGTGTCTTCGATAGAGGGAACTAAACGCAGATATCGGAATACTCCGTTAACAAATATTTTACAGACGCTGCCCGCTGTCAATAACAACAAAGACAAAGGATCCGTTGAACCAGTAACGACATTCATTTGAAAAGGGAATCTAACGACCCGAAACTGTATGAATAATGAAATGATAACAAAATAAATGATTCCAGTACTCCATTACGTCGAGTTCCTTCATTATTTTTAATGCTTCATAATAACCGCCAACTTCAACATAAAAAAAGCATATAAATATATACCTGAGAGAAATTACGGAGACCCCTAAACTAACAAACAATTATATAGATATATATATATATATATATATATATATATATATTATGCTGTGTGTGTGTGTGTGTGTGTATTACAGGTATAACTAGAAATACACAGTGTCAAATTTTCACAGATATTGCGAATGTAAATATATATTTCAAAATATTTGCCTATCTTCGTCCATTAATGGCATTCCACATAGAAAACCGTGCATTTCACTCTCGACGCCATGTCTTTAATCAAGTGTTCTGAAATTAACTGCTAATGTGGAATATTCCACACTGGAGCGCACATACATAGACACATACAATATAACAAATAAATACACATTCACAAACAAAAATGCATACAAACTCTCGAAGCACAACCATACACATAATACATATGCGTGCATACTTGATTTTTTTAAAGATTTCTAAATGATATTTGAGAATGTCCTCCAAGGCTTCATGTAGCATAATTTTGTGCATCGTTTCATCATATCCGTTTCATTTTCACGCCTATTTTCCCCAGTGGAGATTCATATTTTTTTGTGGCAAGGAATTAAAAGGTGGCATTTATATATATAATATATATATATATATATAATATATTATAATATATAATATGTATTATATATGTGTGTCGTGTGTGGTGTGTGTGTGTAAAGGTGTGTATACAAATTATATATATTATATACATATATATATATATATATATATATATACATCTACATATAATATAATTATATATATATATAATATGGTGTGTGTGTGGTGTGGTGTGTTGTGGGAGTGTGGGCGCGTGGAAAATGGCTCGGTTTATTCGAGTTCAAATCCTAGACGAAGCTGTTGGCATTTCACATACGCCTATATATATATAATTATATATATTATATATATTAATATATATATATATAGAAGAGTAGAGAGAGACCAGAGAGAGAGAGGAGAGATAGGAGAGATATATACCTTGGAAAATGTATGAATCCATATATGCTCCTCCAGCTATGGGGTAATAGTAAGGGCAGACTGGGCTCTTCAGGCTTGGGTAAGGTAACCAGTCTAGGAGAGGGATAATTCTGAATAAAATCCTGAGGTCGGTCGTTGATTGGGTTTGTGGGAACTGTTGATGCAACAATTCTTCCTATCGACTGTGCCAAAAAGTGTGGATGGTCCAACGCAAGCTTCACCATAAAACAATCACTGTGTGGATGTTCATTGTGTGTGGTGAACCCTCATGCGTCGAAAATCGACGAGAAAGAGTCCATATATATATATATATATTAAGTATAATATATATATATTGTATGTATGTATGTATTGTGGTGTGTGTGTGTGTGTGCGTGTACATGTAATATACAGAATAAATATATTGCATTATATGTATAACACAGACCACATATATTACTTTTTCGTTATGTCTTTCTAATGTAAATTTTCACATTAGATTAAAATTACAATACTTATGCCTGGAGGGCGCTATTCTTTGCTTAGTCAAATAATAACCAAACACAAATACATATCTATAATAATGATACAAATATTATATAAACTATAAGTAGTACAAAATATAATTAAACATAACTATAAGCCATATGTGTTATTTTTTAAAAGAAAAATCACAACTTACATGTACAAAGAAATATTGCTAATATATATCATTACATTAAAAACTTAAATGCTTAACATCCGGAGGTGGCATTTCTTGCATTAAACCTAAAAAAGAAAAATAACCAAAAAACCTACTAAAACCAGCCAGTTATTATCTAAGTTATTGTACTAATCTTTGCTAGATGTGGCACTA
>CM042138.1:12169757-12170978 GCA_023376005.1 Doryteuthis pealeii | reverse complement strand
CCTCTTAATTATATGTGAGCTTATCTTTGGGGGATTGGCCATGTCTCCTAATTAGCTAGCTCATGTTGGGATTGCCGTCTCTTAATTTTATGTAGCTCATGTTCGAGATTGCCTGTCTCTTAATTATTGTTAGCTCATGCTGGAGATTGCCTCTCTCCTATTTATGTAGCTCATGTTGGAGATTACCTATCTCTTAATTTATGTAGCTTATCTTGGGTGCTGTCTCTTAATTTATGTAGCTCATGTTGGAGATAGCCTATCTCTTAATTGATGTAGCTTCTGTTCGAGATTGCCTGTCTCTTAATAGGTAGCTCATGTTGGAGATGGCCTGTCTCTTAATTATGTTAGCTCATGTCAAGATTGCCTGTCTCTTAGTTATGTTGCTCATGCTGGAGATTGCCTGTCTCCTAATTTATGTAGCTCATGTGGAGATTACCTATCTCTTTAATTTATGGAGCTTATCTTGGGGATTGCCTGGTCCCCCCTAATTTATGTAACTATGTTCGAGATTAGCCTGTCTCCTTAATTTATGTAGCTCAGTTGGAGATTGCCTGTCTGCTTAATTAATGTTAGCTTATCTTGGGGATGTGCCTGTCTCCTTAATTTATGTAGCTCATGTTGGAGAGCCTGTCTCTTAATTTATTGTAGCTATCTTGGCGATTGCCTGTCTCTAATTTATGTAGCCTCATGTTGGCAGAATTACCTGTCTCCTATTTACGTAGCTCATGTTGGAGGATTGCCTGTCTCTTTAATTTATGTAGCTATGTGGAGATGCCTTGTTTCTTAAATTATTGTAGCATTGTTTCGAGATTGCCTTGTCTCTATAATTTATGTAGCTCATGCTGGAGATTGCCTGTACTCTTAATTTATGTAAGCTCATGTTGAGATTGGCCTGTCTCTAATTTATGTAGCTGATGCTGGGAGATTGTCCTGTCTCCTATTTAGTGAGCTCATGTTTGAGATTACCTATCTCTTAATTTATGTAGCTTATCTTGGGGAAGTGCCTGTCTCCTAATTATGTAGCGTCAGTTTGAGATTATCTATTTCTTAATTTTGTAGCCTTATCTTGGGATTGCCTGTCTCCTAAATTTATGTAACTTCATGTTCGAGATGCCTGTTCTCTAATTTATGTAGCTCATGGTTGGAGATTGCCTGTCTCTTAATTAATGTAGCTTATCTTGGGGATTGCCTGTCTCCTAATTTATGTACGCTCATGTTGGA
>CM042138.1:12152257-12164757 GCA_023376005.1 Doryteuthis pealeii | reverse complement strand
CTTCCGTTTGTGATCCCGGGGGTGGGGAGTCATATCCAATTCCGCTCCTCCAGAGAAAAACTCTAGTGCCGGGGTCATTGGTCGGTCAATGGCTGGCCCCGCGTTGAGTGCTTACCCTTCGAAACATTACCCTCTTTTTGTTCTTACTTCTTTTTCTTCTCTTTCTCCAGAAATCCGATTACCGTTTTCTTTTCAATCCCCAAATTCCCCGTAGACCATAATAATTAGGCTAACCTTCCTCCTCGTTCCATATCCATGCTCCACTTCTTGAATGTTTTCACACATCCCGAAACCTACGCTAGCCCGACACTGTTTACTCACGCTTCTTAATGTACAAACAAGAATTTTCTCATTTTCTCTGGAGTCATCCACTAGCCCAGCGGATAAATCGGCGCTAAAGATGAGGAAATCTCAAAAATCCAAATTATTCAAATAGAGATGACCACTAGTAAGTAAAATAAAGTCAGACAATCAGCGAGGGTGTCTATCCCCTTTTCACTAGCGCTAGACCAAGGAGATTGTTTTTGCGTCTGAGGTGGAGCGCCGAACCTATCATCAGCTCCTTATTTTACTGCACGGATCCCTGTGTTGCTCATGAGTTCGGTTGGTGAGGGCCGGTATGCGAACTAGAAACCTTGTGGTTTCTAGTCGAAGGCTCTACCGACTGAGCTAATCCGGGCCTAGGGACATAAAAATAGATCCAGAAAGTATTTTCTTTGAAATGGTATTTCTTCTATACATATATAAAGGGCAGTTGCGTGTATGTGTATGTCCGGAGGAAACTTCGAAAATAAAATAATTAACGACAAAGTATATATATATATATATATATATATATATATATATATATATATATATATATCATCAACGTGTCGCGCTGTCAGTGCGGATATCCATGACAATCTCTCTCCATCCGTCCCTATCACTCATCATTCTCGGGAGGTCCTCTATGTAGCATCCTGTATCCGCACAGAGCTGATCAATGTGCTTCTTTGCTGGTTGGCCCACACTGGGATATATATATATATTAAATATCACCATAGCTTGTTTTTGAGCAAAAATAATAAAGATTTATTTATATTTGTGAAAAGCATTAAAAAAATAAAATTTAAATGATAATAAAATGGAATATTTTTGTATTTAATATTTTGAATAGTAGACATTAACATTTATTTTCAAAGTGGCTGGATCAATGCAAGGTCTTTTTTTTTACATGGGGATTTTAATGGGGCATCTGACGAGGATCTAACTCACGATTGAGTAATAATGGATCCGCTGGACTGACTTAAAATAAAAACCCTCTACCCTGGTGATGCCGGGTGGCCGCTTCTATTAGATTTATATATGAGTATCCTGCACATATTCTTTTTTAACCGTAATCGTAAATTTGGTTTAATTGTTTGGATTATTTTAAAAGAACGGAGTTGACGTATTACGCATACGCTTACTTTTGAAGAGGTTTTTTGAAAAGCTTAGAAGTAACTGTTTAGATTCATTTCAATTGGATGGATTTTTATTTAATTATAATTTTTTTTTTTTAAAGATACATTTAATTTGATATTGCAGCAATGTCCTCTCTTTCTTTGCATCTTTTTAAAATCATGCTCTCATTTCCTTTTCTTTAATTTAGTTTAAAAATGTTAAAAATCCTCGGAAGAAAAAAAAAATTGTCAATAGAAAACTGATCACTATAGAACATTTCTTTTTACGCTATTTTCTTAGAAATACGTTTCCTTGTCTCCTTTGAAAACTCTATTCCGAGAGAATGTTACAGCATTTCTCATAATTTATGGTTTTATTTTTGTTTTTGTTTTTATTTTGTTTTTCTCTCTCTTTCTTTTGCTGAGATTTTTGCAGCGCTGTGCTGTGCGCCACTGTCATTTTCCTTTTCTGAAATCGAATTTTTGTACTGAATGATCTTGTTTGAAGGCAGATTCGATCCGACCGATAGTAACTCGGAGGAACTTCCTGATTTATCCGGAATCAATGAACAACTCATGGGCATCTCCAACTTTTCGTCTTCCACATCACCAGTTTATTCTCTCCTTCATCCTATTTTTTCTCCTTTTGTTTCTTTACATTAATGTGTGTGCGTATGCCTCTCTGTTTGTGAAGAAAATACGCTTCAGTATTTCGTTATCTGTACGTTATTTCCAGTTCTCTTATTTATTTATTATAGTTGTATAAACTGAAAAGAATCACTTGTTGGCTGTGATGGTAGTGCTTGTTGCATAATTAAAATCATAATAGTTAGGGAGCCGTTCGTTGTGTAATGGTTACAGCCGTAGGAAGTGTACTCGGTGACTCGTGTTTAAATCGGGCGGAAGGGGTTGGTAAATATACGTTGTCTCCAGTTTTCTAATTCATTATCGTTGTCTGAACTGGAAAGAATCACTTGTTAGCTAAGATGGTAGAGCTTGTCCACATATACGGTTTATATAATTAATTTCAGGATAATTTAGGAGACGGTGGTTATGTAATTAAAGTCGTAGGAAATGAACTCGGTGACACGGGTTCAAATACTGAAAGAGGCTATTTGCATTTCACACAGCGCTAATAACTTTAGGAAAGGTGTGAATCCAATCATTTTCTTCCAGCTATGTGTGAATAGTAGGGCAGACTGGGTTCTTTAACTTTGGTTCACTGTCCATTATAGGAGAATGATAAATCTGGATTGAAACTTTTTATCTATACGTTATTATCTATACGTTATTATATATACATTATATATATATATATATATATATATATATATATATAGTCGTAGGAAATGGAATCAGTGACTCAAGTTTATATGCTGACTCTTTGCATTTGCCCATAGCACTAATTGTCAAGGTTTTAATGGCCATCCTTGTCGAGGGAAATTGGATCATTGGTAAAGAGTCAACCGGTAACGAATCCTTTGGTAATCCTCTCGGGTAGAGAATCCGAAGTTCCTTCGTCAATGGTCGCAAGTTTCTGAGAAAGAATAAGTGCTTAAGTAATGTATCAGCCACGCAGTATGGCCAGTGATTGGCTAAGGTACAAACCACATGATCTTACCTAGTCTATAAATCCAACCGGGGAACTAGAGCACAGCTTACATCCAAAATTTTCAACACTAATAACTTTAGGAAAGGTGTGCATCCAACTATTTCCCCTCCAGCAATGGTTGGCCAAAATGGGTTCCTTAACCTTGGTTAGGCAACTATTCTACGAGAATGAAAACTGCATTCAACCGTATTATCTATACGTTATTTGCCAAAAATTAGGAAGCGCGTGGTGCGATGGCTAAAGTCATGGGAAATGGACTCGTCACCCCGAGTTCAAATCCTGGATGTGATAATTGCATTTAACTTTGCGCTAATACCCTTGGGAAAGGTATGAATCCTACTCTCCCTCCAGCTATGGATAAATAGTAGGGCAGACTGGGCTCTTTAACCTTGGTTAGGCAACCAGTCTAGGAGAAGGAAAACTCTGAATTCAAACCTGTTGAACTCCGCTTAAGAAATTGACCTTGTGTCACATCCTGCTCGTGCGGAGGGGTTGGTAAATATATATACGTTATTTCCAATATTCTTATTTATCAAAGTTATTTAAACTTAAAAGAATGACTTGTTGACCAAGATGGTAGTGCTTGTCTCCGTTGTTGATTTATAAATTTAAAGTCCTAATAATCAAAAACCCGATCGTAATGTAATGTTTAATGTCAGAAGAAATGGAATCGGTGACTCTAGTTTAAATCCTGGACGAGACTGTTAGCCTTTCACATACTGCTAATACCATTGGGAAAGGTTTGCATCCAACTACTTTCCCTCCACCCATGGGCAAATAGTTGGACAGACTGTGTATTTAAACCTTTGCTAGTTAACCAGTCTATCAGAAGGAAAACACTGGATTCAAATATGTTAATCTCCGCTTAAGAAATTGACATTGTGTTACATCCTGCCCGTGCGGAGGTGTTGTTATATATATATATATATATATATATATATATATATATATATATATATATATACGTAATTTCTAGTTATTCTTATTCATTATAGTTGCCCCATCTTAAAATAATTACTTGTTAGCTAAAATGGTAGTGCTTGCCTTCATTGATGGTGGATATAATTAAAGCCAGAGTAGTTAGGGGGCCGCTCGTTATGCAATACTAAAAATCGTAGGAAATGGACTCGGTGATTTGAGTTTAAATCCTGACTCTTTTCATTCTTCTTAGCGCTAATAGCATTGGGAAAGGTATGCATTCAACTATTTTACCCCCAGCTATAGGTATATAGTAGGGCAGACACGGTTCTTTAAGCTTGGTTAGGCAAACATTTTATGGAAAAGAAAAGATCAAAATTCAAAATTGTTAAACTCCGCTTAAAAAGTTCCGATTATTGAAAATTATCATCTTCATATTTATTTTATTTTTTAATTATACACGCGCGCGCACACACAAACAAAGAGACCTGAAATTAAGAAAATTCTTAGGAGCAATCATAATGGATTTCGAAGACATTGATCAGCAACTGTCGTCGAATTATCGAAGAAGTAGAAGAAAGAAATCATGAAGCTACACATTTGTTTATATAGTTCTCATACGCATTTAATTACATACACATAGGAAAGGTATAGCTAATACTTCTTTCGGAAAGACTTTAATATATATATATATATATATATATATATATATATATATATATAAAACACATAGCTTGATGATCAAATCGGCTAGAATCAGACAGTAATCAAACGAACGACGTTGATCAAGTGTGTATTCTATCCGAAATTAGATGTATCCCTGATATTCATCATTCTTCATATATATATATATATATATATATATATATATATTTAAGAATGGAAATGAGTAACCTACTCGAGTTTCATCGATAGATTCTTCAGGGTTACTTTTAAATTAATCGAGTTTACGATTAATCTTTGGTGTTATAAACATGCCCGTTGGAATGGGAAAATTTAAGTCCCATTCCAACGGGCATGTTTATAACACCAAAGATTAATCGTAAACTCGATTAATTTAAAAGTAACTCTGAAGAATCTATCGATGAAACTCGAGTAGGTTACTCATTTCCATTCTTAAATAAATTTATGCTCTACATTGTATTGAGCACTTTGTATTTGTTTTTCCTCAACCTTAACCTCTGGATATTGTGCGCTTCCAACGATCGTACTCATACCCACCGGTAAGTTAATATTTTACATATATATATATATATATATATATATATATTATATATATATATATACTGATTGACCTACGAAAAGTATAACATTTAAAATTCATCATTCATATTTTTTTCATTGTTTTTATCATGTAAAAGAATATCTAAGGCGCGTGGTGTATTAGTTATCGTTGTAGGAAATGTACTCAGCGACCTATTCGGGACGAGATAGTTTGTATTTCATATAGTACTAATACCCATAGAAAAGGTATGCATCAAATTATTCTGGCTGCACCTATGGGTAAATAGTGCTGCGGACTGCAGTCGAGGAGAATAAAAACACTTAATTCAGCCCTTTTAATCTCCACAAGAAAAATTAACCAGGTGTCACATCCTGCGGAGTGGGGTTAGTAAATATATAAAAATAAATAAATCAACGTAACATCGTTTATTGGGATTTACCTCGGAAAATTCGTTCAATAGGAAGGTAGATTGTTTGGTTGAGTTTTAAGGCGTGTCAACCTGTGTTGGGTTATTTTATGCCGAAGACGTTTGTTTTATTCATTCTTGATGGGTACTAGATTTGTTTTTAAACCCAATTTTTAAACAAATTTTTAGAACTAATTTTGTTCTATTTAACCCAGAGACGGGACTCTAACATGTACTACCACTCCGGGACAAAGTGTACCTGGGAGTAATGGTGATGACGGTGTACGCCACATTCACCAGAGTTCCAGATTGGAAACTTCACTATCAGATAGATTTTAACATCGCACCCAGGACACCAAGATCTTAGCAATCGCCTTTTAGCACACATATACATATATTTACCAACCCGTCCGCACTAGCAGGATGCGACACAAGGTCAATTTCTTAAGCGGAGTTTAACAGGTTTGAATTCAGAGCTTTCCTTCTCCTAGACTGGTTACCAATCAACAGCCCGAATATGTGGCTGGTTAACAACTTAATCGCTGATACGGAGAGACGTCCATTTGCAATCATTGTCAAAGGACCTGCAAGACTGAGGAGCACCAAGGAAAAACCAAATGATTCTTTACTATGGATCACTTGAGTAGTGTCAAGTTTTTTGTTAACTTGAACTGCATAGCCTGGGCGGGTTCATATGGAGGATAAGCTGTTGCCCGTGTAGCAAATCCCCTCTCTCCACACTGCCACTGTGATCCAAAGGAAAGGTAAGGGACCAATACAGTTTGGCAACGGTAGTGTCGCAGGAGTTGATAGGTAGCACTGGAGTTCAGCATCATACCACCTTAGGGGCTCCGGCTCCTGATTTATTTTCGGGGTTTACACTCTTGAGGGCAACAGAGGTTCTGTGTCGGACTTCTTGAGTTGATGGGTTGCCGACCAAGGCTAAAGAGCCCATTCAGACCCATTTGGGGATTTATGCGAGTAGTAAGTACCCTAATCTTACTAATAAATAATTGAGGTTGGGGATATGATATATTTTGCATTTGTGTGTCAGATAAACAACAGTACCTTCAGGTCAGTTTTTTTTGGGGGGGATAAGTCCACTAGAGGCGTCAGGGTAGTTCTGATGTCCACTTTGTTTATACACATGTATACGTGAAACCCACTCGTTCTTGTACACGTGTGGTTTTACCAGCGCTGTTGGATTATATAAGTTACGACTTCAAAAATCATCTTATAAGGTGTCCGGAGTCTAGGCGTTTGTACATATCTCTTAGTAGTTTTGGCAAAGAGAAAAATGAATATATGAGCAGTTGATACGCGTGTACATTTTCTCCCGCCCGACATTCTGTCTCACGCATATTCCTGCTCGTCATTTATTAATTATAAAGAAACATGCGCACAAAACGTTTACACAGAATTCCACCAACACATCCAACAATAAATCTTTATTAATATAACTTACATACAGATTCATGATACGACCACATTTTAACATTTGCGTACGTAAATTTACACGAATAGACGTCAACACTAATTAAAACTTGAATCTTGAGTCTGCAATTTATCAGAGAGAGAAAATCATATTTAAAGATTCACAGAGGAACGTTGAGATGACGTCAGTTGTGTTTTATAAAAGACACAAAGTTTGTAAAGAGTGAATCAAAAGGACTAATATGGATTCGGATGTGAACCCGTACGTCTATAGAAATCGAATAGCAATGTAATATTGTTTTAAATTTGTTAGCTACAGAATGAGATTAGGATTTATTTTTTAGGAATGTATGAATATATTTCGTATTTGGCTTTTTAAAATCAAATTAGCAAAGTTAAAAATAAAACACATTAGATTAACTTTGTTATATTTGATTTTTATTATTTTTTATTGTCTAAAGAATCTTTCTTTAATTGGAAGTCATATCTAAAAAGGTTTGTGGTGGCATTCAAATATAGCATTTCACGGAAACATAGAAATGTCATTTTTTATTTTAGTAAATATTAATATAATCGATATTGCTATTTTAAAGTATTGTGATATATCAACATGTCCGTTTATATATATATATATATATATATATATATATATATATATATAGTCATCCATAGACGCGTGCTGCGACTTATCAAGTCTCTTCAGTGTAGCTAGACGTGTAAGCTACCTACAGCCGGGATTGAAATCAGATCGGTTCAGAATCAGTCAGACACCTTAACAGCTAGGCTATAGTCACCTAGAGAATGCGAGGGGGGTTTTAACTGTTTTAATACATTCATCCATATATATATATATATATATATATATATATATATATATATATATATATATATATATATATATGTGTGTGTGTGTGTGTGTGTGTGTGTGTGTGTGTCTGTGTGTGTGTGTGTTTTCTTCGGATGTGGAACCCCTAGTTGTTCCTTCTATGTAATTGTCTTTTTTCAATTCACTATTTTTCTTTCGTTCACAAATTTTTATCATTTTTCTTTTACAATTCATGAAATCTCTCTTTCTTTCTTCGTTAGTTTCTTTTCTTTTTTCTTTCCTTCTTCTTTTCTTTCTTCTCTTCTTTCTTCCTTGCTTTTAATTGACATTATAGTTAGTTTTTCTTTGATTTACTATCATTCACTTCTTTCTTTTTCTTATATATATATATGTATATATATATATATATAATCCAAAGATCAGGTGAATAAATCTTCTTTACGACGTAGTAATTTTTGAAGATGTCGTAGTTTGCAGAGCTCAATGTATGCTCTTATTGTTAGAGTTACAGAGCAAAATTATATCAGTAAATAATAACAGACGATTTAGATTTTTAGCTTTATAGCCTATTTCAGGGAACCTTAGAGAAATTGCTAGACAATTTCTCTAAGTTCCCTTGTTTATTTATTCGATTGAGACAATATCTGAAAAAAAAAAAACAGGAAGGAAGGGTTACATTGTAGACTTTGGGCATGTCTGGCCCCGGAATTCAAGTTTGTTTGTTATTGTTGTTACCATATAAAAAAAGGGCGTCGGAATGGCCTGAAGTCAGTATCAGCCAATAAGCCAGGGAGTCTATCCCTTTTCACTAGCGTCTGGGGTTGAGCGCCACACCTACCACCTACCATCAGCTCCTCTCTTTACCTCATAAATCCCTGTGCTACTCATACGCTGAGTTGGTGAGGGCCGGTAACGAACTAGGAACCTTGTGGGTTCTAGTCAAATGCTCTACCGACTGAGCTTATGTGGACGCGTGAGAATAAATAGAATAAATGCCATGTGGAAGTCTGCTGATTCATCCTTAAAAACATTCCATGCTAACCTACTGGCTCTTTCCATTCTCTCTCTCTCTCTCTCTCTCTCTCTCTCTCTCTCTCTCTCTCTCTCTCTCTCTCTCTCTCTTCCACCTATAATATGGGTAAATCGATCAAAATCGAGTATTAAATATTTGTTTAAAAATTGGGTTTGAATTAAGAATTGAATATTCAACAAGAATGAAGAAAGCGATGTCTTCGGCCTAAAATAACCCCACAAGGGTTGACATGTCGTAAATCAACCAACCAACCAACCAACCAAGTAATGATCAAATGAAATGTCTCAGCATGTACTGAAATGTTGTTTTTTTTGTTTTTTTTTTCAGTTGCAGAAAAATAACACGGAATTTAACGACATCAAATATTTAGAAGCAATCTATTGACTGTGAAATAGATTTATTGAAGACATTCAACAAGATTAATTTATTGTCGAAATGAGATTTAGGTTGAACATTCCGCAAATAGTCGACATTGCAATTGCATCATCCAACGGGCAATGAAATATTAAATTAAAATTAAGAATTAGAATAACATGAAAAAAAAACAACAACAAAAAAAAAAACATTGCCGCAAATAAATCAAATACTATAAATGCTAATTCCACGACCAATGGCACTTTGAAAAATAAATTGCGATTATTAAATATTAATACATTTGTCTAAATTGAACATTTTCATCTAACTGAGCAAGGTTTCAAAATAGACGAGATAAACCAATATTTATATATATGTAGATAGAGGCTGTTCGGGATAAATTTGACATATTTATATTTGACTATTTTTCTCGGTAGGTTGGAGGTATTGACGCACACTACGCATCATTTAAAATCTTGAACCCTTCTTCATTCATATACGTTATGACAGAATTAATGACTGGAACCTACCTGTATCATGGAAGGGAATAACTTGTATCATGATGATCTGCGCTGGCCATCAAAATAAGGAGATTATGGTTGCTGCCCAATGCTCCCTGAACACTATAAAAACAATCAGGCATGAAAATGAGAATTGCAATGGAGTCTACGAGGCTGTGGCTTGAACAAAGCAACATAATAGTTGATTTGATTGCATTCGTACAGCAGAATTCATCAAAAATCTACAGAAAAAGTGTTGGACGACCCTCAGATGCCTACGTGGATTTGCTAAAGAGTGTAGTCAAGCCGTGAATAACATGGGTATCCAATGTTAGGCCATATGTATGGCAGCAGAATTCGACCTCCTGTCATACTTCTGGGAAAAGTCAAAAATGGATGTTGGTAAATTTTTACGACTACATCAGTCCCAATATTTGGACTCCGAACTCCCTAGAGTGGCGCTGTTGCGAAAGACACCAATCGCCGTGCCAGTACTACAAAAGCCCAGGTAATACAGAATTAAGGTATTTTTGAGTCACTTCCCAGGGAAATTGTAACATCAGCTTGCTCCAGGTTCCGGAACAGGATTGAGGCTGTGATCGACGATAATGGCAGTTATTTTGAGTGAGACTTATTGAAAGTAGTGTAATTTCCGTGAATTTCGAATTTCTCTACAATCCATTTAATTTTGTAGTTACCAAGCACTTTTTCTTTTTCCTTATGAAACTGTCGAATTTATCCCGAACACCCTTTATATATATATATATATATATATATATATATATATATATATATATATATATATATATATAAGGTGATTCTAAAGTAACTCCCTATTTTACAACTATCTATATTTTGATACTCGTGTTCCTTAATTGTATCTTATCATCTTGCAAAACCATCTGGTTACAAAATGAGAGTGTCAAAATTGTCCAAGATGAAATGCAAAAATGTAAGTCCTGATTATCTGGTATTTTATATCCACTGAATTCTTATTTATTATGAGTGTCGTCACCCCAATTAAATAATATATCATTCCGTTATTATTATGAATAAAGAAAGGGAAGATAAAGGAATGCTACTCCAAAAAATATTATAAGAATGAAAGAAAGAAAGAAAGAAAGAGTAGGATTAAAATATCGAGAGGAGGCGAGAGTGCGGAAGTGATAACGCTAATCTGTTTAAATCAAACATGATGAAAAGATGAAAGAAGAAACGAAAAAGTACGTGAGAGTTACATCAAGATTATACTTTTTACATATTGAAGTATTTTGCAATTGCTCTGAAATAAACGTATCAAACGTTGTAATAAGTAAATTATCATTCTCCGGTAAGCTAGTTATAATTTATTTCTGAATGATTATTTTTACAAAAAATGAATATGAGAATAACACACATGAAATGGAGTTTTATTTATAATTCTATATAATATAAATCAAATGTTAATATTTTTTGCATAAAAAGCTAGACTCAGTAACAGTGAATGTGTATATGTAATTATTTTGTCTTTATCTGTTTTATTTCCTCTGGACATACATACACACACACAACTGCCCTTTATCCATGTATAGATAGATAATGTTGTCCAGCCGATACCTATAACAGACCACTCCATCAAATTTACTAGTTTACAACACACAAGTCATTAAATTTAATATTATAACAAAAGCGGCATCACCATCGATGGCAAACTCCTAAACTCGGTAGAACAATTTAGATACTTAGGCAGTAACATCTCCTCCACAGAAAACGACGTTGATGCACGTATAGCAAAGGCATGGGCCGCTATAAATAAATTATCGGTCATATGGAAATCCAATCTCACAGACAAGTTAAAGAGACAGTTCTTCCAGGCCGTTGTCATATCAGTGCTGCTGTATGGCTGCACCACCTGGACCCTAACTAAGCGACTAGAGAATAAACTAGATGGGAGCTGCACAAGAATGCTGCGGGTGATCCTGAACAAGACGTGGAAACAACACCCTACGAGAAAGCAGCTGTACGGTCACCTGCCACATATCACCCAAACCATCCGAGTAAGACGGACAAGACACGCGGGACACTGCTGGAGAAGCAAGGACGAACTCATAAGCGACGTCCTCCTGTGGAAGCTAGCACATGGACACGCCAGTGTGGGGCGACCAGCAAAGACGTACATTGATCAACTCTGTGCGGATACAGGATGCTGCATAGAGGACCTCCCGACAATGATGAGCGATAGAGACGGATGGAGAGAGATTGTCATGGATATCCACGCTGACAGCGCGACATGATGATGATGATGAGGAGGAGGATATGGGCACCAACATTCGCCTCCAGCCTCTCAAGCCGCTCGGGAATTATAATTAAAGAGTTGAACGTCAAGATATAATTAAAGGCTTCGGATTTTGAGACAAAACAATCAATCTGTATAGAAAAAGAAAACAGATTTGATTGTCATATATTAAGGAACATATGTATAAAAAGCATTATTTTAGGAAGCGCGTGGTGTAATGGTTAAAGTCATGGGAAATGGACACGTCGCCTCGAGTTCAAATCCTGGTCGTGGTAATTACATTTCACTTAACGCTAATACGCTTTGGAAAGGTATGAATCCTACTCTCCCTCCAACTATGGGTAAATAGTAGAGCAGACTGGGCTATTTAACCTTGGTTAGGCAACGGGTCTAGGAGAAGGAAAACTCTGAATTCAAACCTGTTAAACTCCGCTTAAGAAATTGACCTTGTGTCGCATCCTGTTCGTGCGGAGGTATTGGTAAAATATATATAAAA
>CM042138.1:12147257-12149757 GCA_023376005.1 Doryteuthis pealeii | reverse complement strand
TAAAATCAAATTTTAAATATCAATATGCAAATTAGGCTTGCCGTTCACACTGTAAATACTTTTTGTTGTACATATAAATACAATTGCATGTTATTAGTACGTAGATATGACCAGCAGTATTAATAATGAAAAACAATTTTATTAATAATTGAGGCTTAAATAAAATGATTCATGGAGAAGGTGATATATAATAACTAAATGGATAGTGACTTGAGTAGTGATATAGTTTCGGTTACAGACAAACAAACAGATAATCCCCATTATAATAAGATATAATGTGTGTGTGTGTGTGTGTATGTCGAAAGAGGATTGGAATGAATCAGACAGAATGTGGTGGAGATGTTAGGAACAAAAGAACAAGACAAACGTGTGTAGGATATATTTCACTAGAGTGTTGAGCTCGGCATCATCAGTCGTTTTAATGAATTATCAGGTTATCAAACAAGTGTTTTATTGAAGGGTTAGTATGGAGGGAGAAAGTGAATAGGAGAGGAGGTCAAGTGGTTGAGGAAGGGTTCTGATAATTCATTAAAACGACTGAGGATGCCGAACTCAAAGTTCTAGCGAAATATATCCTACACACTTTTGTCTGAGTATTTTACTTTTGTTCCTCACATCTCCACCATATATATATATATATATATATATATATATGGCTTATGAATAAGCAAATACCTATCAATTCTTATAAATAGTTAATTTCTGTTGAAGCCAAACATACTAGTATAGATTATTTGTTAAGCACTGGAAATGTTGTATCACATACATATATATATATATATATATATATATATATATATATATATATAAGTTGAAGTAACATGGACATGGAGTCAACGGTAACTGGTTACTGACACGCCTATGCGATGTTGGACTCATGATTGCGTAGGCGACAAACTGTCAATAATCAGGCGCCATGGACTCAATATATAAATCTTTCTCTCTCTCTCTCTCTCTCTCTCTCTCTCTCTCTATATATATATATATATTATATATATATATATATATATGGCTAACAAATCGAGAAAAATCAATCTAGGCCGAAATGTACATACAGAGATTGATTTTTCGCGATTTGTTTAGCCTTACATTTAAATAGGTATGCCCGCCTAATTAATTAATTATCAATTAATTAACTTGCAAAATTAGGTACGACTTCAATTAAGCACATATTCTCTCAAATATATATATATATATATATATATATATATATATATATATATATATATATGCTCTAACCATGGTAATAAGCACTGCTTACTTATAAATATAATACCCATATTATCTATCTATCTTTATCTCTCTCTCTCTCTCTCATATATATATATATATATATATATATATATATATATATATATATATATATATATATATAATTCATGAACCTGATTAATGTTATTATGACCCAGGCAGTTTTTTTTTCCCATTTTTGCCAGAAACCTCTCTTTTTTTGAGGGAAATAAAAGTATACCATAGAATATAAACATGAAACAATGAAACCGTTATGCATGACATAACCCCAGACGGGTCGATATGCCATTAGAATCAATAAACAAAAAACAAGAAACAAGAAACCTACATATTCTCAACTAAAAGAAACTCAAATAAGAAATGGTTATTGAATTGTGATGATGTACAAAAAAGAATTATGTACTTTTTGTCAAGTTCTTCAATCTGCCCTTTACATATATACTTATGTACCTATGTCCGTTTTTCTTTGTACCGCTTTCAAATGTTGCTATATAAAGTGATGTAAGTTTTTCATTGTAATTGTGATACAACATTTCCAGTGCTTAACACATAATCTATATATGAATACTCGTGTTCCTTGAAAGTACGACCGTTTTCATCTTGAAACACCCTCTGGTTAAAAATGTGAATCGTCCAAGATGAAATGTAAAAATGTAAATCCTGATTATCTGCCATTGCTTATCCAGCGAACTCTTAATGCTAATGAGAGTCGTCACCTCAGCTGATTCTTGGACCATTCCGTTTTTATTATGAAGAAAGAAAGGGACTAAAAAGAACATGCAACACAGAAAAAATATAATAAGAAAGAAAGAACGAAAGGGAGTGGGAGAAAGATAGAGAGATGGGCTCAGCGCACGAAAGCGATAACGTTAATCTGTTTCAATCGAACATAATGAAAAGGTGAAAAGAAGGAAAGAAAGAAAAAAGAGTTAGAGAGAGAGAGAGAGAGAGAGAGAGAGAGAGAGAGAGACAGACAGACAGACAGACAGACAGACAGACCGACAGACAGATCAACATTATTATACTTTTTACATATTGAACATATGCAATTGCTCTGAGGTAAGCATATCAAATGTTGTAAAAATTGAATCATTATACTGTGGTATGATTTTTAGCATCGGTAATACTTTACAATTCTTGCGGGTGGGGGATATTAATGTTTTATTCTTCTACTCGTATCATTGCAGATTGTTACGAACTAGATCTGCACGTGAACACCGCATATTGCTTAATATATTATTATAATGGA
>CM042138.1:12134757-12142257 GCA_023376005.1 Doryteuthis pealeii | reverse complement strand
ACTTTTTTAAACCCGTAAACGCTTTTGAGATTTTTTCAAATTCCATTTTTTTTAAATTCCATTTTATAACATAATCAATTTCAACCTTATTCCCGTTTCACTCGCGTTTTTTAATTATCAAAACTCTCTGTCCTGATGATAACCTTCTGTCTACAAACTTAATTTCGTTTTCTAATTCTATAAAATAATTTTAAATGGAATACTGTAAGCGAAGTTTGATCGAAACACGTGTAGACAAATAACAATAATACATTTCATCCATATCAAAGTATATATAATTTTCCCTATGATATTTTCAACAAACACACACACACACACAACGAACACACAACACACACACACACACACACACCACACACACACACACACACACACACACACACACACAATGCTTCTGATTTTTTAAAAATTGAAAATAAAATTTATTTTATTTTTAAAACAGAACATGCATTTTTAAAAAAAATTTCAGCGGTTGAACTCAGCGTTCGTTTCTGTAAACAGTCTTTTTTAACGGATATCTTCTCTTCCATCTATGTCGCTCTTTGATGAAGACCAACTTATTGATTTGGTCGAAACAGTACTGTCAGCAATTACATAACAAACATCATATGTTTTTTTCATAATGTTAAATTTCATACTGTCGGATTAATTTCCATCTATTTTTCATATATATATATATTATATATATATATATATATATATATATATATATATATATGGAAGCTTTTCTGTATGCGAGTGTTGTTTGAAAATCGCATAGGAAAAAACAATATTTCCAAACGCCGTTCACTTCATGCCTCCGCTAACCTAACTTAGATATACATGCTCTATCAATTATATTGAGCACGCTTTACTTATAAAACTATATTATCAATATATATATATATATATATATATATATATATATATATAGAGAGAGAGAGAGAGAGATAGATAGATATATTACATATATATATTTATATGTGTGTGTATGTGTATGTGTGTGTGTGTATCTGTGTATGTGTTTGCATGTTCGCGTATGTGCGTGCGTGTTTGTGTCTATGTTTTTATTTGTGTGTGCGTATGCGCATTCAATCTCATATATGTATTCCCACGGATGTATATGATAGAAATTAAAGTGCGTGAATTAAAGAAATAATCCCCCAATTCAAGTAATGACAGGCGCCATTTAAAACTGTTATTCAAAACTTTTGCGCATTTTTCTTTCATTTCCCACAAGATAAAAAAAATACACGAATAGTGTGCGTGATTTTATGAATAATTTCGATGTTTGAAATTGAACACGGAAGGAGGCGAAATATGAAATGAAACAGAATAACCGTTTTTCGCTTTTAGTCTTTAGTTTTGCTTGAGTAAAACTTAAAATGTCAACTGTGAAGTGGAAATTGCAGTAAGAAAATAGCAAGAGAATAGCAAAGAAATACAAGGAAAAATCTAAGGGAAAAATCTAAGGAAAAATTGAAATTCTCTTAGAATTGGATGAAATGAATGCAAAGACGAAAGAGAAGGCAAAAATTAATGCTGATTGTGTAAGATTAGATGTAATAAATAGTGAAAAGTAAAGAGGGAGGCAAATTGGATTGAAAGGAAAATTGATGATGGCTGTGGGTCAGACAAAATGTAAACAAGAAAATTGGGAAAGAAAGATGGAAAGAAAAATGCACATATGAAAATAAGAAAAAGGGAAAAAGATTAATAGTGAATTAAAGAAGAAGAAAAAAACATAAATGGCAATTAAACGAGAAGAAAGAAAGAAAGAATGAATGAATACATGAATAAATGAAATAAAAGAGTTTGCGTGAGTTATAGAAGAAAATGATAAACAAAAGAATGAGAAAACGAAAGAAAAAGATAAAGGAAAGACAATAAGAAAGAAATAATATATATATATATATATATATATATATATATATATATATATAATATATATATATATATATATTGGAGGATATGTGCTTAATTGAAGTCATACTTAATTTTGAAAATTAATTAGTTAAGAATTAATGAATTTTAGGCGGGCATATCTGTTCAAATATAAGGCTTAAAGAATGTCAATCCTTAAATATTTTCTCGATTTGGTTAGCCTTACATTTGAACATATATGCCCGCCTAAAATTCATCAATTATTAACTAATTAATTTTCAAAATTAGGTATGACTTCAATTAAGCACATATATTCCAAAAAATTGTCGGCTAAAAAAGCCATATCAAATAAACACATTGTTTGTTTACTTACTCTCATATATATATATATATATTATATATATATATATATATATATATATATATATATGGGAGTAAATATGGAAAGAAATCCGACAATATTAAGAAATTTGAAAAAACAAATGTCACAAAAATGAGGTAAATTTATTTATCAACGCTTAAACGTTTCAGTTTCTTTTAACCTTTATCTATAAAATATCCATCAATTTCTTCACCCCTTAATACATCCTGATGAAGGTTCAAAGAAACCGAAACGTTTAAGCGTTGATAAATAAATTTATCTTATTTTTTGAACACTTGTTTTTTCTAATTTCTTAATATATATATATATATATATGTGTGTGTGTGTGTGTGTGTGTGTGTGTGTGTGTGTGTGTGGAATGAATCCGACAGAATGAGGTAAAATATAGGGAATGAAAGAACAAAACGCAGACAAAACGTCTGAGCTTTGTTCTTTCATTCCTTATATTTTACCTGATATATATATATATATAATATATATATATATATATATATATATATATATATATATAGGAGAAAGAAAGTAGAGAATAACAGTAATTCAAAGAAAAACTAACATAAGGATCAATTAAAAGCAAGGAAAAAAAAGTGAAGAAAGAACAACGAAAGAAAGAAAGAAAGATTGCATAAATTATGGAAGAAAAATGATACACTTTTTTGAACGAGTGATAAAAGACTATTTCACAGAAGGAGCAACAATTGGTTCCACTCCAGAAGAACAGAAAAAAATGCCAGTCTAATTAGAGACCAAATTCAGCAGAAGTAAAACAATAACATGAAGGAGATAGTATACTAATGAATGTATATCGTTTTTCGTCTGGACCTAGCAATGTTACATTCAGAAATAATAACAACGAGGTATGTCAGACGCGCTCAACGTTAGCCTCAGTCCTGGTGGTTGCAAAGCCTTCCAATCCTGGGGTCGTCTTCCACGTCCTCATGTCCCTCATTAAAACTCTTGCACAATCCAAAAACACATGAGTGTGACATCGTCTCCTCTCCGGACACTTACTGCAGCAATCCCAGTGCTTCTGACGGAGTTTTCCCCAAATGGACCAGAACTTCAAGTTTGTTCGTTGCACTGTGCTATTTGCTTGTCAACCTGAAACAGAATATGAATATAAATGCATGTGGAAAAAAGTTCAATGGCTGTAGAAAGGTGAGATCACAATTACAAACTCCAGAAGAAATACTATGAAGTGTAAAACTAGTAGTTTTTTTTTTTTATTTGAGTTTGAAATTGATCTTTTGTGACACCAGTCCTGGAACTTTTCTGATATACCTTTTAAATAGAAAAGAAAAGTATAAATATTTTTTTTTAAAATACAACCGAAAGAACGAATAATGCAGGCAAGTAGAAAATGCAATCGAGCCATTATGATAAATAAACGAAAAGAAATAAAAATTCGAAAAAAGTAAGAATGACACGTTTGATGATGAATGAAAATAAGGAAAGGAAATTGAAGTATGAAAAATAAAGAAGGAAAATAAGAGGAAGAAAACATGTTAGTGGAATTGATAACAGACTTACAGGATTCAGATTAAGGATAAAGAAAAAGCGGTTATTTCTTATAACTCCAGCATAAACAAAGGGGAACCACACTTGACTGATAAATTATTTATTTATTGATCTACTAGGAAAAAAGAAGACGGGGTTAGGGTTAGGGTTTAGGGTTTAGTGTTGAGGATTTGCTTTAGGGTTAGTACTTCGGGTTAGAGTTGGGGTTTAGGGTTAGTTTAATGGTGAAATAGATAAATAATTTAACAGTCAAGAGTGATTCCCCTTTGTTTATGTGGGAGTTATAGGAAATAATAGAAAAAGCTGTTCGGAAAATATTCATAAAATAAACCAAATTAAAACAAGAAATATTGAACATAAAAAAGGGAATGAAATTTGAAATATGAAAAAGAAAGGAAGGAAAGAAGAAGAAAAATGACGGGAAAATCTAGAAGAAATTAACAAAGACTTAAATTAAATACAAAAATATTCTCATCTCAAAATATATTAATAAGATTAAAAAAATTTTTTTTAAAAAGAGAAATAATGTAAATAAGCAGTACCTGAGGATATACCACAGTATGATAATTTAATTATTACAAAGTTTTTATATGTTTACTTAAGAACTATTGCAATAGTTCAATAGGTAAATTGTATAAGGATCTTAAATTAACTTTCTCTCGCTCTTTTTTCCCTTTCCTTCTTTCATCTTTTCATTATGTTAGATTAAAACAGATTAGGGTTATCACTTCCGCATGCTCACCTCCTCTTTCCCCTAATCTTTTTCATTCTTTCTTATTATATTTCATCTCTGTAGCAGTGTTTTCTTCTCTTTCCTTCTTTATAAAAGTAACGGAATGATCCATTATTTAGCTGAGGTAACGACACTCAGAAGAAATGAGAATTCGGTGGATGAGCAACATTTTTGCATTTCATCTGCAACGATTTGGACGGCCTCATTTTTAACCATAGGTTGTTTCAAGATGATAACGGTGGTACGATGTTTTAATATGTACGAGGGGCGTTCAATAAGTAATGCCCCTGACCCACTTCCCATAGCAGTAGAGCAACGAAACTTGGCACAGTTATTAGTCTTTTTCTACATAGGAACCACCCAGAGTTACGCATTTCTCCCATCGTTTGATGCAGCTCTGGAGACCGTTTTTGTAGAACACCCCAGGTTGGTCCTCCAACCACGACGTGACTTCAGAAATCAAGGCTGCATCATCTGGGAAACGCTTTCTTTCAAAAACAACTTCATGGCTGGAAAAAGGTGAAAGTCAGAGGGCACAAGGTCAGGAGAGCAGGGGGAGTAGTTCATAGACACCCGCCCGTGCTTCTGATTTGGCGACACGCGAGTTATCTACACTCAACAGGCTCTATTTCACACTTGACTCAGTTCAAACTCCTGTAAATCAGAAACCACAATTAGTTCAGAGCTGTAATTGGCCGTTTCACCTATTGAGATATAAATAATTGCACATGCAAAATTTCAACAAGACCAAACAACTGAAAGTGGGTTGGAGATTACTTATTGAACGCCCCTCGTAGATAAAAAAAAAGTTACTGAAAGTGAAGTATGAGAAAATAACGGAAGGAAAATAAGAGATTGAAAAATTGTCAGGAACATTTATAACTCACCAATGAAGACTCAAATTAAGTAAAATATTCTCATCTAAAATATCTATAAGAAAAAAAAATGAAAAACAAGAAGAAAATATTATGATTATTATTAAAACAGGTAAGTAAAGAATACAAAATAAAGGTAATAAAAATAAGAGTAATAAAAATATAAGAATTTATAAGAAACTAACGAAGACTCAAATTAAGTACAAAAAAATCGGTTAAATCGAACTTAACGAACCTACATTCCACCATCAGTATGGTCACCCCGCCGAAAAAAAAAAAAAAACAGGGAATTAACCGAATTTAATGAAATTTTCAGTGTTGATATATTAATGAATAAAAAATATAATGCAATAGTTATTTTATTTAAACACCTTAGAATTTTTTCAGCCCAGTTAACTTTTAATCACGTATCTTTGAGAATTTGTGTTACACCTCAAAGATACGTGGTTCAAAGTTAACTGACCTGATAAAATGTAAAAGTTTTTAGATAAAATAATTGGTGCATTATATCTTTTATTCATTAATATATCAACAGTGAAAATTTCATTAAAATGGGTTAATTCCCTGATTTTTGTATTTTTTCATTTCGTCAGGGTGGCATACGATGATGGAATTTAGGTCCCTTAAATTCAATTTAATCAAAAAATCATATGTAAAAATATTCAAACGATACATAAATTGATAAAACAAAGTGAGAAAGAAATGTTTATTAATGAAAACAAATAATGAAAATGAAAGAAAAGTAAACGAAGGAAAACAAGAGAATGAAACACTGACAGGAAAATTCATAACAAACTAACGAAGACTGAAATTAAATAAGACAAATTCTCATGTAAAACTATTCATAAAATAAAGAGATTAAAAATAAGAAGAAAATGTTATGAATGAAAATAGGTAATGAAAGTAAAGGATGAAAAATAAAGGAAGGAAAAATAATTGAAAAAATACTATGAAAATTGATAAGAAACAAGGAAATAAAAATGCTATGAGAATTTATAAGAAACTAACGAATACTCAAATCTAGTACAAAGAAAAAAATCTCATGTAAAAATATTCATAAGATAAAAAATAAATAAAAATATATGGAAGAAATATTATGAATGAATATCTCTTGAAATTCAATGAAGAAAAGAAAGAGAAAAAATATTGATAAAGAAATTAAGCCGGACAAAATTCTGAAGGTGACGCATTAAAAAACAAAAGAAAAAAATTTCTCTAAGGCAATTTTTTTATTAAAGCAAAATTAAACAAAAAACTGACTTAAAAATCTAAGAATGAAATATACGAAGGAGAAAAAATGATTTGGAATAATACTGAAATAATGTTTAATTCCTAAGCAGGTTTACAAACAACCAAGTGATGTACGGTTTCTCTAAAATGAAATCAACGGCGACCTTAATTTAATTTCGATTATAAATGTTGATATATTGAAATGAATGCGTGCGAATATATGAACTTACGCCTGCGTAGACATACAGACGCCGGGTCAAAATAGTGCCAGTTTGTGTGACTTTAGAAGTTGCCTTCCACAACCAATGATTATGTCGAACATAAACACCGAACCGTGAGTTATCAGAGCACACACTCTACAGAAATTATGTACAACAATATGACTGTAGTTTAACCTTACATAGATTTTGCCAAACAAATAGTTATGTCAACATTATCCACCTGCATCAATACGCTGAATGCAAGTCTTTTTATGAATAATATTACTACTAGTGTAAATAAAGTAATCAAAATGAAATATAAGAAATACTTGACAATGCTTGATCTAATGAACATTCAAGATAATATTACTACTAGTGTAAATAAAGCAATTGAAATAAAGATATAAGAAATACTTGACAATACTTGATCTAATGAACATTCCAGATAATATTACTACTAGTGTAAATAAAGCAATTAAAATAAATATGAAGTAAATACTAGTCAAAAAAGCTTGACAATGTTTGATATAATGAAAATTCAATATAATATTACTACTAGTGTAAATAAAGCAATTGAAATTATGATGAAGTAAATACTAGTCAAAAACGCTTGACAATGCTTGATCTAATGAAAATTCAAAATAATATTACTACTAGTGTAAATAAAACAATTGAAATTATGATGAAGTAAATACTAGT
>CM042138.1:12102257-12129757 GCA_023376005.1 Doryteuthis pealeii | reverse complement strand
CCAGGTTAAAAGTAACAAAGATGAGAAAATCTAAATGGAATAAAAAATAAAGATAAATCTGTTTAAACAGTGAACAAAAAAAACTAAGTAAAATAAATAAGAGAATAGAATAATGAAAACACAACAACCATTAAATATTTAGAGAGAGGGTGAAAGAAATGAAAAAACAAAAAACAAAATGATAAATCCTTTGAAAAAAAGATGGTATGTAAACTAAGAAAATAACAAAAAATTAACATTAAGAATAGACAAAAAACTATTTAAAAAATGAATGAATAAATGAAAAGGATAATGTTTAAAGAATGAAAAAAAAGTAAGAAGAAAATATGAAGAAGAATAAAAAGAATGAAACCTTTAAAAAGAAAATAGTATTAAAACTAAGGAAATAGCAAAAATTAAAATAAAAAATAATCAAAGAATGAAAAGAAGAGAAAAAATACTGTTACAAGAATGAAAAGTAAAAAGAAGAAAAAATGAAGATATATAAAAAGAATGAAACGTTTAGGAAGAAATAGTATTAAAACTAAGGAAATAACAAAAATGAAAACGCAAAAAATATAAAATAAAAAGATTAAAATTAGAAAAAGAATGAATAGAAGAAAGAAGATAATGTTACAAGAATGTGAAAATAAGAAGAAAAATGAATAAAAATAAAAGTAATGAATCCTTTCAAAAAGAAAATACTATTAAAACTAGGGAAATAATGAAAATGAAAATAAAAAATAGACAATAAACAAACAGAAAAAGAACAGAAGAAAAAAGTTAACGTTAGAAGAATAAAAAAATAAGAAGATAAAATGGTGAAAAATAAAAGAATAAATCCTTTAAAAATAAAATACTATTAAAACAAAGGCAATTACAAAATATAAAATGAGAAAATTACAAAAGAATGAATAGAATAAAAAAGATAATGTTACAAGAAGAAAAATGAGAAGAAAAAATGAAGAAACATAAAAAGAACGAATTTTTCAAAATGAATATAGTATTAAAAATTAAGAAATAACAAACATTTTAAAAGATTAAAATACAAAAATTTAAAAACTCTAAAAAAAATGAATAGAAGAAAAAAAGAATTATGTGAGCAGAATGAAAAATAAAAAGTAAAAAAAAAGAAGAAAACGAAGAAAAATAAAAAGAATGAAAACTCTAAAAAAGAAAATAGTACTAAAACAAAGGAAATAACACAAAATAAAATAAGAAAATTATAAAAGAATGAATAGAATAAAAAAATATAATGTTACAAGAAGAAAAACGAGAAGAAAAAATGAAAAAACATAAAAAGAACGAATTTTTCAAAAAGAATATAGCATTAAAAATAAAGAAATAACAAAAATTTTGAAAAAATTAAAATACAAAAATTTTAAAAAATCTTAAAAAAATGAATAGAGAAAAAAAAAGAATTATGTGAGCAGAATGAAAAATAAAAAGTGAAATAAATAAATAAATAAATAAAAAGAATGACACCTATAAAAAAGAAAATAGTATTAAAACCAAGGAAATAACAAAAATTAGAATACCAAAAAATAAAGATAAACGAGAAAAAATACTTTTGTATCAGAAAAATAACAAATTGAAAATCTTTAAAAAAATCCTAAAAAAAAAAAAATTACAACAAAACAAAACAAAAAACCTTTTGAATCAGAAAAATAATACATTGAAATATTTTTTTTTAAAACAAAACAAAACAAAAAAGAAGAGATAATCAAATATAAAATATCATAAGAAATGAAGGCGTAAAAAATAAAAAGACAAAAAAAAAATTTAGAATAAACTGAAAGCGTAAGAAATAAAATAAAATGAAATAATAAAATAAAATAAAATAAAATAAGCAGGAAACTAAAGAAATTCAAACCAGGCAAAAAAGTAATAATGTTTACAAGATAAAAACAAAAGAAAATCTTGTAAGCAGAGAATTTGTATTCATCTTGTATAAAAGCAGTGCGTCTGTCATGATGGACAGTGTTAAATTGACAATATCAGTTGTCTAAACTAGGTATGCGCGTGATTGTATTCATGTTTTGATGGAAATGTAGAGGCGTAAAAAATTAGAAAAAATTGCTGTACATTCTCTAAAGAATTTCGTCTGTTACATTAAGAAACAAATATGGTTGATTTAAGAGGTACATGCTGAGCAGAGATGGTTCAATTCTTAAATGAACTCGCCAGAATATGCCCCCCTCTGGGCGTAAGTATTTAAATTTTAATGTGATGTTTATAGTAGATGAGAAAGACTAATGAAATTAAATAAGAAAGCATATAAAAAGATTACATTTATTTTAGTTATATTATTTTAGTTTCTATATAAAATCATTCATAGCTTTGATTTTAATACGTTGCAGAATAAAACAATAATATTAGAAATCAATAAGAACCAATAATTATTTATTAAATTCGGTTTTGTTAAAACCAGTATGCAAATTAACCACATCATATATTATGTAAACATTTACTTGTTAGTTATATATAATACATGTTGCGGAATATAAAACCCACTGACATGGACTGTTTTGAGGCAAATCTAACTCAGATTTTCATCGAGACATCATTACTGAATTACATTTATTCCATATATTAATGATTTTGACTATGAATTAAATACTCATTGATAAACATACGAATTTCTGAGGGTATTGTGACATTAGCAGCGGCGTAGTTTCGGTTACAGACAAAACGACACCGACGCTCCATTATATAAGGTGTGGGTTATTTAGCTCTGATATTTGGACACGTTTATTGGGTGCACATTCAACCAAACATTGCCGGTTTCCACCTAAGTTAAGCAGCGATGAGCAACTTCAATACTTAATTGGTTGACCACTTAAGCAACCACAGGTATTATAAGCAACCTGAATCCTTCGTTTATCAAAATGACACAACACACACGTACACACACATAACTTTGATTACGGTCATGTCACACGGAAAGCACTGGTTCGCGCTTGATCAACGAAGTTAAGCACCGATCAGCTAGTCCAATACCTGATTGGGTGACCACGTAAGCAACAACAGGAATTATTAGGAACCAAAGTCTTTTAATTATCAAAATGACTTGATTCAATATCAAATGACCCGAAAAGGGTTAATATGCCGTAAAACAAAACAACCAAACAGATATCGTATCGTACATAAATCTGATAAAAGAAAATGGTTTGGCTCTATGAAAAAATATTTAAAAATTAAAAAAAAAAAAAAAACAGCTAAGAACAGACGATATCCTACAGAAAATATTACGGATGCAAACTACGTATATGATCTACGGCTTCTCTCAAATACACCTGTCAAAGACGAGTGTATTCAGCGTAACCTAGAGCAGCCTCTACATTGGCATGGTTAAAATAGACTTAATGGGTTTTAAACAAGATGCAGTCATGACTTCATTAAATGCTGAGCATGTAAAATGAGTACACCAGTTCACATACATTAGGTAGTAATATCTCATCAATTGACAAAATAATGTCAATGTACGGTCAGGGAAAACGCATTGACTTCTATTGAGAATGTAACGATCATATGGAAATCTGATCTCTCTGATAAGATAAAACGGAAATCCTTCCGGTCTGTAGCCGTGTTAGAACTACTATATGGTTTCACCACTTGGACTCACTGTTAGTTGTTTTCATTTCTTTACACTTCCTTTGTAACTCCTACATATGCTTTCCTTGTTTTCCTTTTCCGTTTCCGGTTTGATACTTGGCCTAGCGCCATCTATATGAATGTTTCGAATTACATTTCCATGACTCGTCTTTCGCTGTCTGGTGAATGTGGGACCTTCTTGTACTCGGGAACCTTCTTTTCGAACTCGGGTTCAAGGTTCCGTGAAGGTTCCCGATTACAAGAAGGTTCTCGAGTTTGAAAAGAAGGCTCCCGAATTTGAGAAGGCTCACAAGTCCGACAAGAAATACCCGAAGAAGGACGGAGGGTACATCGGACGAAACTTCGTACAGATAACAACGAAGATGACGACAGTAGTCCGAATAATCCAAATAATATCAATTATCAAGCCTCGTCAAAATGTCAGCGAAGTGATAGGCTCTGTCTCTCCATTATCTAACAGCTCGGCTCTTGATAGCAATCATAATATTTTTCTATGTGATTTGATTAATGTCTGTAATGTCTTATAATGGATATAAAATCAATATGATTATAAGCATAGACCCTTAATAGAACAATGTATATGACTGATGAATGTACCTCAACGAATGATTTGTACGAGCAAATAATGGAAAGACGATGTTAAATAAACAAGTCCAATGTATAAATACATGAAGCGTATATATATATATTTACCAACCCCTCCGCACGACCAGGATGTGGCACACGGTCAATTTCTTAAGCAGAGTTCAACAGGTTTGAATTCAGAGTTTTCCTTCTCCTAGACCGGTTGCCTAACCAAGTTTAAAGAGCCCAGTCTGCCCTACTATTTATCCATAGCTGGAGGGAGATTAGGATTAATACATTTCCCAAGGATATTAGCGCTAAGTGAAATGCAATTACCATGTCCAGGATTTGAACTCGGAGCGACTAGTCCATTTCCCATGACTTTAACCATTTTAGACGACGCGCTTCCATGAACACATGAAGCGTATAAACTGCTAAATTTTAATCTGTTCTTAGTTTATATGTGGGATTTCATTTGTGCACAGCTCAAGATTTAATTAAAGTTTAATATACAACCAAATTGGAAAATGGAAAACACTAGCAGAACCTGTGAATATACCACAATATGATAATTAAATTATTACAAAATGTTATATTTCATATACTTGGCTTCATGGCGTTGAGACACACTGGCGCAACACCATGAAGCTAAGAGGTTCAAATGAAAGCAACGGCAATAAAGCACCGGCACATCAACATCTTCAGGGACAGCCTTAACATGCAACATATGTGGTCGAGAATGTTTTTTAAACATTAGACTTCACAGTCACAGGAGGCGCTGTAACTTCAGGGGCACACAAAACTTTATCCTAGTCTTCTGAAACTAAAATGACCATATACAACGTTTGATATTTGTTTGGTTTGTTTTGCTTTACGGCATATCAACCTCAGTGGGTCATTTAATGCCAATAAATTTTGAAATAAAGTCATTCCTAATGGATACTCAATGTTTTATAAGCCCGTTTTTCTATTTAACCCATAGACGGGACACTAACAGGTTCTACCACTCCGGGTCAGAGTGAACCAGTGAGCAATCGTGATGAAGGGGTGCTCCGCATTTCCAAAATCTCCAAATCTGAAACCTCACCCTCAGATAGAGTTTAACGTCAGTCCCAGGACATGTAAACCCTCAGTCACAGTCTTCTAGCACCCATATGATAAAAAGGGGTGAGGGCTTGCCATAAGGGCAATAGGGTTGGGGAAATCTTATAGGTGAAGATTATTTGTGAAATATTTCAATGTGTAAAAAGTATTATATTCTTGATTGAACTATCTCTCATTCTTTTTTCTTTCTCACATACTTTTTATGTTCTTATTACTTTCCACTAAAGTTATCGCTTCCACGCGCTCAACCTTCTCATATTATATTTTCTGTCAAGCAAATTCTTTTTATTCCATTTATTTCTTTATAATAAAAACGGAATAGTCCATTATTTAGGTGTTGTGATGACACTCATAAAAATAAGAATTCAGTGGATAAGCAACACAAGATAATCATGATTTAACGTTTTCTTTTCATCTTGGGTGATTTGGTCGGTTTCATTTTTAACCAGAGGGTGCTGCAAGATGATAACAGTAGTACAATTAAGGGTCACAAGTATTGATATTTAGATAGCCGAATTCATGACATTCTATGACTTACCATGTTTTAATATTGATATTTCATATCTTGCGATTTTTTTCTACCAGCTTAAGCTAAAGTTATTTTCCATGGAGACTGGGTGAAAACATGTCTCCTCAGCTCTGTTGTTCTTTTCCCAATATTCTAGCTGATCTTAACAATGCTATTGTCTGTATGGTCTCGATTCTTCCTCTGATTTCTAATGTTTCCATTCTATGTTCTAAACATTTGGGAGCGTTCCAAGACCACCAACTACAATTGGTGACACTCTTACTCTCATATTTTACAGTTTCTCCAGTTCTCTGGCAAGGTCCAGGTATATATCTATTTTTTTCGTTTTCTTTAATCTTCATCCTGGGATCTGCTGGAACAGCAAAATCTACCATTTGACGAGTTTTCTTTTCCTTGTTAATTCTTCTTCTTCTTCTTCTTCTTCTTCTTCTTCTTCTTCTTATTATTATTATTATTATTATTATTATTATTATTATTATTATTATTATTCCTTTTGAGTTTTTCACATCAGCATTCGCTGATGGTATTTAACTAGAGTCTGATTGACAACAAGTCTCCTCAGGTCTCCAGGACTCTTCTGAGCATTTTAGCCGATTGCAGCAGTGCAGTAGTCTGGGTGGTCTCAACTCTTCCTCTGATTTCCAGATCCTCCAGTCTTTTTTCCAAGTTCATTGAGAGCGTTCCAAGTGCACCAAATACAATTGGTATCACTTTCACTTTCATATTCTACAGCTTTTTCAATTCTCTGGCAAGGTCCAGGTATTTATTCATCTTTTCCTTTTCCTTCATCTTCACCCTGTGATCTGCTGGAACCGCAAAGTCTACCAGTTGACAAGTTCTCTTTTTTTGTTAATCAATACTAGGTCTGGTCTTCTGGCTAGGATAGGGTGATCCGTCTTTTTATTTTCATAAATTTAGAGTTTGATTTTGCGATTTGATTTGCAAATACATCCAATAATAATAATAATAATAAATAATAAATAATAATAATAATAATAATAATAATTAGGAAAACGTTTATATTTGAAAAACCGTTGCATAATTTATGGCCAAATCAATACATTAGAATGTCTGAAAAATTATCATTTAATTCTTGCTCTTGAAGAATTTAAATTGGCAAGTTTATGCGATATCAATTATTCATAAATTCATATTTTCCCAAGGTTAATGAGGGAATAAATGAAACAAAAATGTGCCAAATAGCAAAAAAAGAAATTCCAAGACGAAAATTAATATGTATAATTAAACATTTCATTATTTTAACACCAAACACACTTGTTTTCTTCTTAAAAAAATGCCCTCGGCCTTTAATACTCTTGGGAGATCGCGGCAGTTTGAGTAAAAAAGAAAAAAAAAGTAATTTTATTTCAAACGCAGTTAATGCCTGTGATTTATTGGAAGATTCTCATGAAAATTTTATCTGTCAACCCTTTTCTTTTTTTTTCTTTTTTCTTTTTTTATATTTCACCTTGCTCTAGGTCAATCTTTGTAAATAATGAAAATATTGAAGAAAAATGAATTTTCTTTTTCTTTTTTTAACATTATTTTTCACACTAGTGAATCTATTGATTTTTAAAGAATCAGTTTCTAAATAATTAAAACGGATTAGACGGAGTTCGATCTTCTGTTACGTTTTCTCTTTTATCTTAATTCGTATAATTTTTTCCTGTTTTTCTTCGTATCGGTCGGGCTTCGTCCCTTCTCTCCCCTTCTGTGGTTTGTCTCTCAGAGTTCTTTTTGGTTGGTTTGGTTGTTTTTGTTAATGGCATATCAACCCTTCCCGGGTCATTTAATGACGAATCAAGACTTTTACATTAGAATAATACAATAATAAGGCTAAAACTCAGAGAATAAAACAATCTCCAGTCCAATTTGAAACTGAATGATAATTTTATGGAGTTTTGCTTCCACGCTGAAAGTCACATTACCTCAGAGATCGGGAGATTTAAAAAAAAACTATGAAACACTAATTAATTGGGATCTTTCCCTTTTTCCTAAGATAGAAGCATTGGTATTATTATGGACCGCTCTTACTATGTACATCTAACGGGTCGTCTAGTTTAGATTTAATTCATGAATTAACTTATTTAAGTTAAACTAACTGGGCATTTTATTTTTTATTTTATTTTTATTATATTTATTTATTATTCTTTTTCTTTATTTAATTTGTTTATAGTACCCAACTTGAAATTGGATCTTTGAATAAATCGGAAAGTCATGAAAGAGGATGTCCTAACTTTTAGAAATTATATATATTATATATATATATATATATTATAATATATTATATATATATATATATATATTAATGATTTGAAGGCAATTACAATGCGTATAAAAAATAAAAACAAAAAGATGTTATTTTTGTCTTATCGATTTCAAAGTATAGAACTTTATCTTCAGAGATGAATACCAGAAATGTACTTGCTTAAGTCTTTTTTTGTGTGGTTATATATTTTTTTCCTCTTTTTCTTTTTTTCTTTCTCCTTCTTTCTTTTTTCTTTATGTTATGAATTAAATGGGCGAATAACTGTAATTTCTTTTTTTTTTTTAATATCTGTTGAGAACGAATGTTTGAAAACCTACCATTTTTTGTTTTTGTTTTCATTTTTTATACGCATTGTAATTGCCTTCAAATCATTTATATTATAACATACTTAACAATGCTTCAAGCTAATTACCAATTACTTTTATATATATATATATATATATAATATATGTATATATATATATATATTGAAATCAGGTTGCTCACGGTCTCCGCTGTTTCTTAAATGGTCACTCAACTACATATTGAGTAAGCTCATCTCTACTACCGATGCGTTCAACCTAACTTGACCGTTGCTTGGGTTATTTTTGTTCATTATGATAGATAGAAACATCCTCTTGTATACCTATCTTTATTTCTTTTAAATTCGCCATACATTGTTAAACGGCGCATGCGTGGGGAAAGAGAAATAGAAAACCCGTATTCCTAAAGGAGCCAGCCCAACTCAACTGACTTAATTCTAAATCAGTTTTTCCAGCGTCACATATTCATGTGATCCTCTAAGTCAATAAAACGTCTTCTTCCGGATAAAATGAGTCCCAGGCTTTATCAATCGAACTATTTAAAATCAGAATGTATTTGTATCCTAATACATTGAAATTACTCCACACTTCTTGCTAGACATTATAGGCTATTAGTATTATTTTGATTATTCAGACTACTGTCCTCATATTCATTTTTATCTGTTTCGGCTGATGTACCCTCCGGCCTTCTTCAGGTATTTCTTGTCAGACTCGGGAGCCTTCTTGTACTCGGAAACCTTCTTTTCGAACTCGGGTTCAAGGTTCCATGAAGGCTCTCGATTACGACAAGTAGGGTTCCGAGTTTGAGAAGGCTCACAATCCGACAAGAAATACCCGAAGAAGGCCGGAGGGTACATCGGACGAAACTTCGTACAGATTACAACGAAGATGAGGACAGTAGTCCGAATAATCCAAATAATACTAATTATCAAGCCTCATCAAAATTTTAGCGAAATGATAGGCTCTGTCTCTCCATTATCTAACAGCTCGGCTCTTGATAGGAATCATAATATTTTTTCTAGGTGATTTGATTAATGTCTGTAATGTCTTATAATGGATATAAAATCAATATGATTATAAGCATAGACCCTTAATAGAACAATGTATATGACTGATGAATGTACCTCAACGAATGATTTGTACGAGCAAATAATGGAAAGACGATGTTAAATAAACAAGTCCATTGTTTAACGACTCTTATTGTGTTTTCTATTCAACAATTATCTCATTGCCTATTCATTATTATTCATGGAGATATGAATACAAAAGTATTCATAGTTTGAATAATTACGTGTTAAAATAATTAACAGTTTTTACGTCACCACCGCTGGTATAATGGTTAGCAAGTTAGAACAGCAGACAAAAATTAGTGACTTCTATTCTCACTGGGTGACCCTTACTTCTTGACTTTTACCACAACTAAGCAATGCAGCCCTGTCATCTAAGGATTTAGAATACACTGACTACCCCTCTCTAGAGGGGTAAAACTCCCCAATGGGGCCAGTTGTTTTCTATTTAACAATTCTATTTTTTTCTATTCAACAATTATCTCATGGGCTATTCATTATTCTTCTTCGTGGAGATATGAATACAACAGTATTCATAGTTTGAATAATTACGTGTTAAAATAATTATAAATCTTGAGGCCACCAGAATGGCTTGCAAGTTAGATTAGCACACAACAGTATATCAAGCAAAAAAACCCCGATGTCCTGGGAATGACGTTAAACCCAATCTGATGGTGAGGTTCTAGTTTTGGAGGTTTGGGGAATGTGGAGCACCCCTTCATCACCATTGCTCCCTGGTCCACTCTGACCCGGAGTGGTAGAACCTGTTAGGGTCTCATCTATGGGTTAAATACAAAATGTATTTATAAAAATTGTATTATCCATTAAGAATTGATTTATTTCAAAGCTTTATCGGCATTAGATGACCCACTGAGGTTGATATGCCGTAAAACAAAACAAAATCAAACCAAAACC
Organism: Doryteuthis pealeii; assembly: GCA_023376005.1. NCBI lineage: Eukaryota > Metazoa > Mollusca > Cephalopoda > Myopsida > Loliginidae > Doryteuthis > Doryteuthis pealeii. Next base: position 12,119,413 of record CM042138.1, on the reverse strand, counting down.
AAACAAAACCCCGTTGGGTCTTTCAGCCGGAACTTTCCACTTAAAAAGTTTAACCATTTCTCACCACTGTAAAAGACGTTCATTCTCGACAGAACTCACCTCGTCATTTATTCTTCTCCGTGGACGACCCATTTCAGCCAACAGGGGTATCAGTAATCCTATAACTCGCGATAGATACCGCCTACATATGCCACACGCCACTCGTTGTCTTTTTGAACGACGACGACGGGCCGAATCGTCGAAGACAGCTAGTTGATCGCCATGCCGGTCATTTCCGCTACATCTAGTGACTTCTATTCTCACTGGGTGACCCTTACTTTAAACTTTTACCACAACTAAGCGATACAGCCCTGTCGGCCGGGGCTTTAGAATACAGTGAATGCGCCTCTGTAGATAAGTAAAAACTCCCCAATGGGGCCAGCTGTTGGCCATGTGGGGGGGGCGAGATATGATGCTCAGAAAATGGAATATTGGTGGCTGAGCAGTTTATGACATGAAACAATTTGGGCCCTTTCTTCGGCTAGACAGGTGATCGTAGAGCCCCTACGACCAATCAGCTGATATATATTATTGTCCGAACCCTATTGCCCTTATCGCAAGTCACAAGCCTTTTTATCATAAATGTGTTAGATGGTGGAGGCTGAAATTCTTGATATCCGAAGTATGACGTTAAATTGTATCTGATGGTGAAGTTCTATTTCATAAGTTCTGGTGAATGTGGGACACCACCTTCATCTCCATTACTCCCAGACCCACTTTACCCCGGAGTGGTAGTACCTGTTAGGGTCCCGTCAATGAGTTCAATAGAAAAATGTGTTTAAAATGATTTTAAAACACCTTTTTAAAAACAACTGAGTTTTTAAAAAATTGAATACCCATCAAGAATGAACGAAACAAAACACCTTCAGCATAAAATAACTTAACAAGGGTTGACATGCCGTGAAATCCAACTAACCAACTAAGCTATACTTAGTACACAACTAATTATAAAAGTTCCTCCTTCTTTCCATCCTATTTTCCCACTCCCTACTCTCTATCTAACTTCCCTACCCCTTCTCGTTGTTCGGTTGTCCCTCATTACTCCCACCTCCTTTTCATACTCCTTCTCCTCGACCCACTTTCTCACTTGCCTTCACTGCACACTCATTTTACCCACCCTTTGTCTCCTCTAGCCACCCCTCTTTCCCCTCTGATAATATTCCTTCTTTCTTCTCCCTCTCTTATTACTCTCCTCCTACTTCACTGCCTCTCTATACATCCTCCCTACACAAATGTTTAATTTCAAATATTTTGCTCATTGACTTTCATTTTAGTATATTGTATAAAACTCACTTTTTACAAAGTTTTTTTTAATGTGAAGAATTTAGTAAGACTATTTATTTCTTCTACTAAATCATTCTCATACTCGTCGTGATGTACTTTTAGTTGGACCATATGACCTTTAAAATATCCGGTTGCTTGTTAGGGTTAGGGTTAGGGTTAGGGATTAGGGAGGGTTTGGGTTAGGGGTTAGTTTTTATATTTATATTCCAGAGAAAAATCTTCCTGAAATAGACTATTAAGCTAAATCTTCTAAGTCTTTTGTTATTTCTTTACGTTATATACATTTCTTTTCTTTTATATATATATATATATATATATATATATATATATATATATATATATATTATATATATATATATATATATATATAGCTCGCTAAACATACACCATATGTGATACCCAGATATTGGTTAATATGCGTTAGTCATAGATTAATGCTAGCAGAACCTGTGTATTTACAACATTATGATAATTCAATTATTATAACGTTCTATATGTTTACTTAAGTGTTATTACAATTAGTTCAGTCGGTAGAGTGTTTGGCTAGAAACCACAAAGTTCCTAGTTCGATACCGACCCTCGCCAACTCAGCGTGTGAGTAGCGCAGGGAACCTGTGCTGTAAGGTAAAGAGCTGATGGTAGGTGTGGCGCTCCACCTTAGACGCAAAAATACTCTTCTTGGTTTAGCGCTAGTGAAAAGGGGATAGACTCCCTCGCTGATTTGCTGATAGCGACTTTAGGCGACCTCGACGACTTTACTTTTTTTACTTACAATTTTCAATACGTAAAAAGTATAATAATCTTGATTTATCCGTCTCTCAATCTTTTTTTTCCTCTTTCACTTATGTTCGATGAAAACAGATTAGCGTTATCGCTTCTGCGCTCTTACCTCTTCTCTCTATCATTCCCCTCCTCTCTTTCTTTCTTGCCTTCTTTCTTTCTTCTTTTCTCATATTTTTTCTGTGTAGCTTGTCCTTTTCCTTCACTTTATTTCTTTATACTAAAAACAAAATCGTTCATGATTTAACTGAGGTGACAACACTCATTAGAAATAACTATTAGGCGGATAAGCGACCCCAGATAATCAGGATTTACATTTTTCATTTAATCTCAGACGAATTGGACAGTCTCATTCTTAATCAGAGGTTATTGCAAAATGATAACAGTCGGAAGATTAAGGAACACGAGTATCAATATATAGAAAATACGAGTTTTTTTTTTATCTCTGCAATAGCCACTGGGGAAAATTGTGCAAGAATTTCAGACGTAAATGAATTCTAATTTTTAATCGGTTACACAATTAGCTGATCAATATTTTCTCTGTAATATTTTTGCATTTTATTTTAGTCAGCAACTTACATAAGATATTTTGTACTTGGTGGCCAATTCTACAGATCATTCTGACTAAATGGTAATTATCACAGAAAATTACCTAAACCAAAAAGATTAAGAAAAAAAAAATACGAAAAAATAATTCCAGTTAATTATTCATACGATAATTTTTTAAATTTTTTTTTGACAATGCTGAAGAAAATAATTTCGCAGAATTTTGTTAAGATTAGATGCATATATTTTCTAAGTGTCCGTCTGAAAAATCGAGTTTAAGTTTATGAAAAAAAGAAAAGTTTTTTTCGCATAACTAGTCGCTTGGTATTTTATTCACAGAACGAGGAAAGATGTTTTATATTCATTGTTGTCATAGATTTTGAATGTGATATGAATATAAAACATACATACACGCAGACACACACAGAGAGGCACAGGTAGAGTCATAGCCACTTCAAACACACACACACACACACACACACACACACATATATATATATATATATTTATTTATTTATTTATAATTAATAATACAGTTGAAAAGTCGGTCCTACCATTGGTTTCTGAATAACACTTTTTCGGTGTTATTCGTCGTCAGAGACGTTGACTTTTGAAAAAATGGACAGTTTTTAAACTTTTGGCTCGTGTTTACGTGATCCGTTAATCGTTCTTGCATTTTGCTTTCGTCATTCAACGGCATCACTATTTGTCGTCATTGGGTCTCGTGTTTTTATGGTGATTTTACATTTTTCCGTTTTATTTTTTTATATTATTTTTATTTTTATTTTATTTATTTATATTTATTTTAGTTTGTGCGTGTTTATTTATATGTGAATTCTCTCTCTATATATATATTCATTTATGGTCATAGATACAGCGGCATTAATCATAAGAGTATATATATTGATTTTACAGATATATTTTTGCAGATACATGCTATATAACTTTAAAAAAAAAAAATATAATATATATATATAATTATATATATATATATATTATATACAGGATATCCATAACGTCCCGCTACAGGTTGATAATGTATCACAAAAAGATGGCGGTCATGTTGAAGTCCAATAATAAAAAAATGCAATTAATATTAAACCTTTAAGAGTTGAAATTTTATATGTTTTTTTTTAATGATAATATATTATTATTTGTACAATGTGAGTTATTAAATGGTCAATTTTAAAACTGTTTAAAGACTTTGTGGACACCCTCTCTCTCTTTTTTCCTCCCTCTCTCTCTCTCTCTCTCTCTCTATATATATATATAATATATATATAATATATATATATATACATGAAATTAATCGGTTGTTAAAAACCAAGTTAGGCATGACATAATCTCAGGCGGGTTGATTATGCCGTTAAAATCAACCAACTAACCAACCCAATCCTGAAAGAACTCCCACCGTGTAGAGACACATGGTAAACAAACACAACAGTGTTGCTAATAGCCGCACAAAGAGTTTACGAGCGTCTACAGCGGTTAGGAGTTCTTACTCTTGGGATTACTCTCTTATGTCGCAACCCAATAATCTATTTTACTCGGTATGTTACTTATGTAAAGCCACACGTTATTCATGAATATTAATGTTGTAAGGGGAGTGATATATTCCCTCTTTAAGAAAATTGGAATCGCCCTACGAAGCACGTAAAGGATACGGACTCGGAGTACCGGTCCTGCGTCCATGACGCACAGAAATCTAAAAGGACACAGTAAAATCATATCCATGCGGCCAAGTGTTTTTGTTTTTTGTTTTTTTCTTCCCTCACCATTTCAAGCTAACTGTAAATACATTTCAATAGTTTCTTAGAAACGAATTCCGCTGAATAGGTTTACAATGTAGGACTTAGACGGCTTTAATTAAGGCGCATGAATTTTCCTGGGGAGTCATTCAAAGCAAATATGTGCGTCCCAGGACGCACTAAATCAAAAAGCTATCAGCATCACTGCGGACTACACGAGAGTATGAGTGGAGTATTAGCTAGTCTTGCTAACAGTATATATCTACAGTTACTTGAAGAAATGCGCGTTTGATTCTAATTATTTATATCCCTTTGTACCAAAAAGCTAATAAACCTATTTGTTTAACTTTTTCCATATTCAATATTGTTTTTATTGATAAACCCAGTCACAACTATTATGTTTGTCTTATTTTAGACTAAGTAAGTTCCTTATTTAGACGATGTATATTCGTCATTTAAAGTCACACGTTATCCGTCTATATTATGTTAGACTTAGTTTAGACCAAGAAGTACATATAAATTTAGTTATGTTTGAACAACCTCATTTCAATATTCTTTTATTGAGTGCAAAAGATAGACTAATTGTTACTTACATAATCCGCAGAAGCCAATATATGCAAATCAGTCTACAATAAAAGACCTTTTAGACCTCAACAAGTGAATGCCTGCATACAGTATACAAGTTGTGTCGAATAAGTATCGAGATTGAAGCTGTATTTACCAAGAGAGAAATGAACAATGAATGGAACGTTATTTATTCTTTCAGAATACAAGGTGTACCATAAAAGTGCCGAGTTTGAAGCTGTATTTACCAAGATAGAAATAAACAATGAATGGAATGTTTGTTTTTTTTTTTTCAGAATACAAGGTGTACCATAAAGTGCCGAGTTTTAAAGCTGTATTTACCAAGATATAAATGAAGAATGAATGGAACGTTATTTTTTACAGAATCCAACGGGTGTCAAAAAGTACAAAAAATCTCGATACTTTTTTGACACACCTTCCATATAATATTGACTACTTAGGTTTAGACATTTTTGAACTGTTTATATACGATATATGCAATATTTACTACTGATTAAACCTTTTTTTTATATACGATATATGTATTGTATTAGCATTTCAGTCTCGGAAGACTATGATAAAGTTTTTATGTGCCCCTGAAATTACAGTGCCTCTTGTGACTGTGAAGTCCGATGTTTGAAAAACATTCTCGACCACAGATGTCGCATTTGAAGGCTGTCCCTGAAGATGTTGATGTGCCGGTGCTTTATTGCCACTGCTTTCTTCTGGACCTCTTACCCTCGTTGTGTTTCGGCAGGGTGACTTCTGACATGAACAGTCCTCAACGGAGATTCTGCCGCCACCGAGGGCAGTCCTGAGCCAAATTTTCTCAACTGGAAGGGGCATGCCAAAGCACCTGATATCATTCTTGCAGACATCCTTGAATCGCAGCTGGGGGCGACCAATCTGTCTTTTACCAGGCGTGAATATAGGATATATATATAATATTAAGTATGATGTGTAATAAAGACTTACTTTTGATCAAGAATTACATTTAAATTTACAATTATGTGTGAACAACTTCATTTAAAATATTCTTTTTTTGAGTGCAAAAAATCTACTTATTAAGATTATTTGTATTTTTGTGAAGATCGTCTAAGTGTGAAATCTATTTTTAAGAATAAAAAAAAAGAATTACCAATTTGTCTGTACGACCAAATTATGCGCATATTAATTTCGCTTCAGTTATTGACCTTACATATATGTCCTAACGCTAAAAAACATGTTTGTGTGTGTGGGTTTTATTTATGTGTGTCTCTCTGGAAATCTGTCTGATGAACCTTGTGAAATATTGGCAATCATAGATTATTAAATGTCAGTTGCATAGTTTAGAAGTTTGAGTTTTTCTTTTCTTTCTTCTTTTAAATAATCTTCGGTGCACAATATTCAATTTCGAGTGATGAGGTGTAAGGTAATTATCAAATTAATGAAAATTCAAACACATTCTTTGTTTCCGTGATATGTTCGTGCGCAAATGCATCACTATGTACCGATGCTGATGTATATGAGATTAAATCAATATCACACACGCGTATTATTATCTAAACGTCGATAAATACACACACACACACACACATATATATATATATATGGGAGTAAATATCGAAAATAAATCCGACAATATTAAGAAATTTGAAAAAAAACAAGTGTTCCGAAAATAGGATGAATTGTATTTATTTATCGATGTTTAAACATTTCGATTTCTTTAAACCTTCATCAGGATGTATCTTGGGGTGAAGAAATTGATGGTTGCGTCAAGCGTCATGACATCTTCGCGGTCGTGGATCGCGACTTCTTTTTCAAAAATATAACGCTCAACAAATACAGTTACACAACAAAAAAGATTTTATAAAGATTTTCATCTCCTGTCATCTATAAAACATCCATCATTTTCTTCACCCCAAGATACATCCTGATGAAGGTTTAAAGAAACCGAAATGTTTAAACATCGATAAATAAATTCATCCTATTTTCGGAACACTTGTTTTTTCAAATTTCTTAATATATATATATATATATATATATATATATATATATATATATATATATATATATATATATATATGTATATGCATTAGCATTAGTAATAAAACAAAAAGGGTAAGACAAACCTGGAATGATAACACTGGGAACACAATTTTTGTTGATTTGGATCTGACACTTGTTTCTGACTAATTTTTGACCACTGAATCCAAAAATGACCACAGTTTTTCTATATCACTGCAACTTTTTGAGCTACGGGATACCCTCGATTTTTCTCAAAAAACTTTAAAATAAAGCTTCTTATAAATGTTTGCTTATTTTATGGAATGTTTTAAAAAATGTATATACAAAGGGAAATAATAATACATAACACGGGCATAAAAGAATTTGTTGCGTTAGATCTGACACTTATTTTTCGACTCTGAATCCAAAAATTACCCCATTGTTTGTTGAAGGATACCCTCGCTTGGTCTTAAAAAAACCATTAAAATACTGCATGTGACAAATTTAAACTTATTTTATAGAATGTTTTAAAAATTTACAATGGAAAATAATTTAAAAAAATGCTTGACTGTAATGTTTTTACAAATTGATCTTGAGCCTACAAAGGATATTGTTACTGTAAGTCAAATTGTGTGCAACTAGTTAAGGTAAAGAATTTAAATATAGTTTTTTGTAGTGTGTTCAATAAGTGGACCATTTCCATTTGTGCTCCATAGTTAGCCATCATATTTACATCCCATATACCCTCCGTTTTTACTATAAAAAAAAGAAAGGACATGCTACACAGAAAAAATATAATAAGAAACAACGAAAGAAGGAAAGAGAGTACGGGAAAGATATAGAGAGGGGTGATTCCACGGAAGTGATAACGCTATTCGGACCATATGACCATTAGGCACCCCTTTTCCGAAATCGATTCATAAGGACATATTTTCCATTTACCCCGTCAAAATCCGGTTGTTTGTTAGCATATGATTTTTAGAGTTTTTTTAATTATAAAACTAACCCCTAACCCTAAACCCTAACCCTAACCCCTAACAAACAACCGGATTTTGACGGTGTAAATGTGAAAATGTCCTGATAAATCGATTTCGCAAAAGGGGTGCCTAAAGGTCATATGGTCCCGCTAATCTGTTTCAATTGAACATAGTTAAAAGATTAATAGTAAAGAAATAAAGAAAGTGTGTGTGGGTGTGTGTGTGTGGGTGTGTGTGTGAGATAGATAGAGATAGAAAGAAAGAGAGTGAGAGAGAGATAGAGAGCGTATAATGAGAGAGGCCGAGAGAGAGAGAGAGAGAGAGAGAGAGAGAGAGAGAGAGAGAGAGAGAGAGAGAGAGAGAGTTAAATCAGATTAATTTACTTTTCATAAAAAATCGAACTAATACGCTCTTAAGTAAACATAACAAACGTAGTAATAATTAAATTATCATGCTGCCGTATATCCACAGGTCCTGCCAGTATATATTAATCTATTTCTTTATTTATCTACGTATGTTCAAATTACGCTAGTATACAATATGCAAATCACTGAATTATTTGACCACAACTGATTAGCATATGAAATACTATCACTCATATACAACAGAAAATATATAATCAGATGTGAAACAGATCATACTACATATGTTCTCTTAACGAAAAGATATATCTTATTATAATGGAGATTGTGTGTTTTTCTGTAACCGAAACTATATCACTACTCAAGTCATAATTCCCTTAGTTATTGACATCACATTCTCAATGATTTTATTTTTATTTAAACCTCAACTATTAATAAAATTGTTTTACATTATTAATGCTGTTAACCATATCAACATGCTAACAACATGCAATTATATTTATATATACAACAAAATAGCGGTTTACAGTGTGAATGGAAAGGCTAATTTGCATATTGATATTTAAAATTTTAATTTAATAAATATATGCTTAGTATTATTGATTTCTAACTGTTTGGTTTTATTTTAATGAATATAAGCAAAAATCTCTTCAATGAATTTTAAATGAAATCCATTAACGAGAAAAAATAACTGTCATTTCATTCTTTACTTCCTATTTTAACTAAATACTTAAATTAGAAAAAATAACAATGAAAGACGAGAGTGATTGAAGAGTAAGTTTCAGTTGTTCTAATTTTCGATTATACCCACCTCTGTTTCAAATTTTTTTTTATCTGCATTCTTATTTAGTTTTATTAGCCTTTCTAATTTAATATAATATTTTATTACATTAAAACTTAAATACTTGCACCCAGAGGGTGCATATATTTGCTAGTATATATCAGAACGGTTCTTTGAATAAATAATTTTTATTTTCTAAAGACATAAATAAAATGACTTTTTTGTCTACATAGCAAAACAACATGAAATAAAATGTGCATATTGTGGTGGGCGATATTTCGTGCATTTCACTTTTTTTGGCTAATTCTTTAGGTTGAATGATTTCTGTAAATAGGGTAGACGTCGTTTTATCATTATGTCCATTAGAGCATGCTCGCCCACATATTGACATACGTATATAGGTAGGTGCATACATAAATATGTAGGATATTATTTTCTTAACTGATGACGAAAGAGTATAAAATACTGAGAAAGAAAAAGAACACAAACTGATTTTTTAATCATTGATTCCATCGAGTACTTGAATAAACACCAGCAACCACACACACACACACACACACACACACACACACACACACATATATATATATATATATATAATACAAATACATACATAATACAATGTGTACCATAAAAGTGCCGAGATTGAAGCTGTATTTAACAAGACAGAAATGAACAATGAATGGAACGTTATTTTTTTTCAGAATACAAGGCGTGTCATAAAAGTGCCGAGTTTGAAGCAGTATTTACCAAGATAGAATTGAAGAATGAATGGAACGTTATTTTTATATTTAATGAATTAGGCAAATATATCTGTTTAAATGTGAAGCGTAAACAAATCGAGAAAAAGTCATTCTCTGTATGTACATTTCGGCCTATTATGCCTCATCAGCAGAGTTATAGACTCGAAGCCGCTTTGTGTGTGATTCGAACCCTAACTGCCTGGCTGAGCGTCGGGGATTCTAACCGTTACACTAAGCTGGTCTTCCCAGATTTCTCACTTTGTTTGTAAACTCATATGTCCTACTTTTTGGAGACTTGCTGCACGACAGTATGAAAGTACGCAAACAGTATGTTTGATATGGCTATGCGGACAATTTTTATAGTTTGTGTACTTTCATATATATATATATATATATATATATATATATATGAAAGTACATATATATATATATGAAAGTACATATATATATATATATATAATATATATATATATACGCACGCATGGGCCTATATAGATTATAAGAATACATTTATATACATAGATACCAGCCAGGGCTAAAGAGCCTAGTCTGTCCGACTATTTACCAATATATGTATGGGGAGTAGTGGGATGGATACATTTCCCGAAAGTATTAGCGCTCTGTGAAATGCAAACAACTTCGACCAGGATTTGAACTCGGGTCGATCAGTCTATTTCCCACGATTCTAACCATTACACAACGCGCCTCTTTTAAATATAATGGGTTTTCAGAGTTTATATACACGACATGCAATTCAAGAAAGGGATGTAGTGTATAGTCTTCTTTTCATATTCTTATTTTTATCTTATTAGCTGGTCGGACCTTCTATTTTTCTCTCTGAGCTAATTCCTTTCTGTTGACCCTATTTGGTATTTCTTGGGTTGGCTTTCAGCGTTCCTCAGTGTTATTTGTATTATTCGGACTATCGTCCTCATCTTCATTGTTATCTATACGACGTTTTGGCCGATATATCCTCCGGCCTTCTTCAGGTATTTTTTGTCAGATTCGGGAACTTTTTTCCGACATGGTAACCTTCTTGTTGTAATCGGGAACATTCTTGGCGTAATCGGGTGCCATCACGGAATTTTGAACCTAACCCTTTATTCAGTCCATGGGGGGTATCCTGCTCTTATTCCGCTAATCATAGCTAGGGTTAAGGTATTAAGCTGTGTTAATTATTATTCTATGTTACTGCTGCTTCTGACCAGGATTGAGCCTGCAGTCTAGAGATAACTGTCACTTAGAACTGTCTTAACCTACTCCTTTATCCGCTACCCTATGAGTCCAAGAAATACCTGAAGAAGGCCGAAGGGCACATCGGCCGAAACTTGGTACAGATAACAATGAAGATGAGGACAATAGTCCTAATAATCTTATTATAATGGAGATTGTGTGTTTTTCTGTCTGTAACCGAAACTATATTACTACTCAAGTCACAATTCCCTTAATTATTTAAGTCAAATTCTCCATGATTTCATTCTTTTAAACCTTCAGTTATTACTAAAAATTGTTTTACATTATTAATACTGTTGACCATATCTTCGTACTAATAACATGCAATTGTATTTATATATAAAACAAAATAGCGGTTTACAGTTTGAACGAGAAGGCTAATTTGCATATTGATATTTAAAATTTTATTTTAATAAATATGTGCTTGGTATTATTGATTTCTAATTGTTTGGTTTTATCTTAAGAAATATAAACAAAAATCTCGTGGATAAATCTTAAAAGAAATTTATTTACAAGAAAAGAAATAACTGTAATATTATCCTTTACTTCCTATTTTAACTAAATAGTTAAATTAGGAAAATTTACCAATGAAAGAGGGAGTAATGGAAAATGATGGAATAGTTAGTTTCAAAGTTGTTCTATTTTTCGATTATACCCCCTCTGTTGCAGATCTTTTTATCTGCATTCTTAGTCAGTTTCATTAGCCTTTCTAGTTTAATATGATATTTTATTATATCAAAACTTAAATACTTGCACCCGGAGGGTGCATATATTTGCTAGTACAAATAATATTGTTTAAAATGAGTTTTAAGAAAAATTGAATACCCAACAAAAAATGAATAAAACAAAACGTCCTTGGCATAAAAATTATCCAACGAGGGTTGACATGCCGTAAAATCCAACCATGTCCACGATTCATCTTCTAACAAAATCACCAGTTAAATCTTGAAATTTCACACAAAACGTATATAATTTCTAGACCAACTATTAATCACGAAACAAATGTAAAGACGTACTAAGTGGAAAATCTTTGATTCTACCTCTTAAACTGACAAAATAAAAACAAAATTCCCTTGTCAGCAGAAGAAGAAAAGAAACAACATTATTTCAAGCATTCGACTTTTCGATAAAAATAATAAACGATAGAGAGAATCAAGATATCAAATGGCCCCATGGGAATTTAGATTAACGACAAATTAAAGTGTGTTGATGTCGGGTACATTTAGTCTTTCTAGGCTAAAGTCTTATCTAATAAACTGATAGCATAACAACCCCAGCAGTGAATATCGGTTGATTTATATGCAACTTTATTTATTGTTCCTTTTTTTAATCTCTTTATTCTAATATAAATTAAATTACACAAGAAATATCGCGAGAAGATAACTTATCAAATAATAAAAATGTAACCCGTCTTAATAATTAAACATAAACTAAAAAAAAAAAAAAAAGAAACTAACTACTCGAGTTGTCTTGGTTTAATGTATAGAAAATAGTCAACCAGATGAATTAATACAAAGGATTGGCGTAGCTCAGTCGATAAAGCGTTCGGTTAGGTATCACAAGGTTCTTAGTTCGATACCGGCTCTCGCCAACTCGAACGTATGAGGATCTGTGCGGTAAAGTGAGGAGCTGATGGTAGGTGTGGCGCTCCATCTCAGACGCTAAAATAATCTCCTTGGTTTAGTGCTAGTGAACAGGGGAAATATTCCCTCGCTATCTGGCTGATACTGACATTAGGCCGCCTCGAAAAGATTGGATACCATTATAGTATGTGGCCTATATTTGAATGTGGCCTACGAAATCATATCGCTCTTATAGTATGTGGCCTACCATAAAAAGCATATTATAAGGTTATGATAATAACTGCTAACCCTAACCCTAACCCTACCCGCTAACCCTATTTCAGAATTTTAGTATAATTTAGAATTAAATAGATCTCTGATTCATGTAAATTATGGATAAATTCTTTTTTTTAATTATTATTGATTATTATATACAGGTAATGACTGAATTGCATTTCTTGAAATTCAATATATGGGGAAAATAATTAGTTTCAATAAATTGCCTACTACTTATATCTATAAATATACGCTTACTGAGGTAGGACACATTCACACCGAGTAGGTCACACACTATAACAGAATATATATATACATATTTCTAAACTCTGACTGTATAAAAAGAACTCCCGGCTTTATTTTTTGTACTTACACCATACAAACATTTTCCTGGAGAAAAAATATTTTTTTAAAAATACCAAATCATATGCACCTCCTGAAAATAATCAGACGGTACTATGAAAACGGCAAAAAGAAAGACATGCTGTAAGAGTTGGCTAAGTTAAATATACTGAAGTGCTCAATACAATATGTAGAGCTGGTAAATAATAGTCTGGATGTTTTAAAGGACCAAAATTATAATAATATATTTCATTGGTTTGGCGATGAGGTCCCAATCCACTTTCGGATGAAACTCAGAGCTTTTGTTTAAGTAACCAAGACCAAGAACTGCAGCAGCTCTTTACTGGCAAGAAGCAAAGGTTTACACTTGCCTGAACTTTTCAGCAAGCCTAGCTTGAAGCTAGGTCGCTCCCTCTGTCCAAGGGCATTCCCCGAACAGTTCAAAGATCAAGGCGGAAATGGCTTTTTGAAGACTTGACAACCTTACATGTCAAAGTCTTGTGGCGCTGAGTCGAAATATCGTGACCGTTTGATATCGACTTTTGGCACGCGTACCTCGATGTTTGGAAGAAGATAAAAAGAGTTGGAAAGCCAGAGAGATCAAGATGGTAAACCACGGGGTAGAATTACTGTCTACCATGGTTGACTCAGATCGGATTTTACAAAAAAATATACAACAGTACATTAAATTTCGACTAAACTGAAGGGATTTTCCTCATATAAATCTACCAACACTTCCGCACAAGCAGGATGCGACAGAAGGTCAAATACTTAAGAAAAGTTTAACAGGTTTGAATTCAGGTTTCCTTCTCATGGATTGGATACCTAGCCTAGGTTAAAGAGCCCAGTCTGACCAACTATCAACGCATTGCTGGAGGATGAGTTGATATATATATATATATATATATATATATATATATACTAGCAAATATATGCACCCTCCGGGTGCAAGTATTTAAGTTTTAATGTAATAAAATATTGTTTTAAATTAGAAAGGCTAATGAAACTAAATAAGAATACAGATAAAAAGATTTGAAACAGAGGGAGTATAATAAAAGATTTGAAACAGAGGGAGTATAATAAAAAACGGAACAACTGAAACTTACTCTTCCATCACTCTCGTCTTTCATTGTTATTTTTCTAATTTAAGTATTTAGTTATAAGAGGAAGTAAAGAATAAAATGACAGTTATTCTATCTTGTTAATGGATTTCATTTAAGATTCATTGAAGAGATTTTTGCTTATATTCATTAAAATAAAACCAAACAGTTAGAAATCAATAATACTAAGCACATATTTATTAAATTCGATTTTTTAATATTAATATGCAAATTAGCCTTCCCGTTCACACTGTAAACCGCTATTTTGTTGTATATATAAATACAATTGCATGTTGTCAGTACGTAGACATAGTTAACAGTATTAATAATGTAAGACAATTTTATTAATAATTGAGGTTTAGATAAAAATAAACTCATGGAGAATGTGATATCATTAACTAAGAGAATTTTGACTTGAGTAGGAATATAGTTTCGGTTACAGACAGAAAAACACACAATCTCCATTATAATAAGATATATATGAGGAAAAATGAGTAAAGAAAAGAAATGTAAATGGATAAAATGAATTTAGTCGATATCACATTAATCGATATCACTTGCACATGTGTTTCGGTCAGTTTATGTGTGTGAAAATATTTCGCACACATAGAAGAATCGACCTTCATAACTTCAAAATAAATGTTCAATCTGATGAAGGTCGATTCTTCTATGTGTGCGAAATATTTTCACACACATAAACTGACCGAAACACATGTGTAAGTGATATCGATTAATGTGATATCGATTAAATTCATTTTATCCATTTACATTTCTTTTCTTTACTCATTTTTCCTCATATTGTCGGATTCAATTCCTTTTCCATTTTCATATATATATATATATATATATATATATATATATATATATATATTATATATATAAACTTATAAACAGTTGGTAAATGTACTGATAGATTGGTAGATAAATTCATACATGCATGCATACATAGCAATAGCATACTCTTTACAGATCACTGCCGTCCCTCACAATCCTATAACCCCACCACCAGAACCTTTCCTCTCATTAGCCCTCAAATGACTCATTAAACCCGCTGCAGATCTTTATACTTTGATACAAACATGACATAGGAAGGACATCCTCCCCGTTGTATCAGATGGATCAGATGATAAATTTGATGCTTATGCACCATCATATGTCTGTTAAGACCAGAAGCTGACTTACAGACTTTGTTACAGATTGCACAAGACACATTGTTTGTTCCTGGTGTTTGCAAGAATTGTCCCTGGTGAGATTTCCTATGATTGACATATCCAGCCTTAGAAAGCAGAATTCCACCACGTGTCTGACATTTCCAACCCTCCATGTTCTCTCCAATATGACATGTTTATCCATATGCATACATAAATACATACATACATACATGTATACATATGCATGTGTGAATTAGTGAGTAAATGGGTGGATATATAAGTAAATGAATTATGCTTATATCAAAGTAGTTTAAACCAACAATTACATTAATATAACTAGCAAATATATGCACCCTCCGGGTGCAAGTATTTAAGTTTTGATATAATGAAATATCATATTAAATTAGAAAGGCTAATGAAACTGACTAAGAATGCAGATAAAAAGATCTGCAACAGAGGGGGTATAATCGAACAATAGAACAACTTTGAAACTAACTATTCCATCATTTTCCATTACTCCCCTCTTTCATTGGTAAATTTTCCTAATTTAACTATTTAGTTAAAATAGGAAGTAAAGAATAATATTACAGTTATTTCTTCTTGTAAATAAATTTCTTTTAAGATTTATCCACGAGATTTTTTGTTATATTTCTTAAGATAAACCAAACAGTTAGAAATCAATAATATCAAGCACATATTTATTAAAATAAAATTTTAAAATATCAATATGCAAATTAGCCTTCTCGTTCAAACTGTAAACCGCTATTTTGTTGTATATATAAATACAATTGCATGTTATTAATACGTAGATATGGTCAACAGTATTAATAATGTAAAACAATTTTTATTAATAACTGAAGGTTTAAAAAAAATGAAATCATGGAGAATTTGACGTAAATAATTAAGGGAATTGTGACTTGAGTAGAAATATAGTTTCGGTTACAGACAGAAAAACACACAATCTCCATTATAGTAAGATATGATTTTACCATTTAATATTTAAGCTCAATAATGCTCTGCACTTAAACTATACATCAGGTTTTGTTATCTAAATGATTCAACAATCTTAGTAGTGAAAAACCAGTTGTACATTAATGAATATAGGAGAAAAAAACACGATTTTTCTTTATTTCATTTTTCGTAATTTTTATAAATTATTCTTTATATTTATGATGAATTTCGTTATTGATTTATTATATTTCGTGCTAAGTAATTACTGAATACAACAAAAAGAATCATATTTTAAGTAAGGGAAATTCTCTGAAGAAAATAAAGCACAACTTTTTATTCACTTTTGAAAACAAACTCATTTAGTTAGACTTTCCGTTGGGAAATTGGGCACATTTCAATTAACATTTTCTTTTTAATCAAGTGTTTTGTTTATGAGAAAATACAAGAGTTTCTTGTTAATAATTCCAAAGAGACACAATGTGTGTAGAAATTTATTTAAAAACATACACTGCGGTAGAGATACATTTTTCCATACGTGTACACTTTTGGTTGGTTGGTTGGTTGGATTTTACGGCATATCAACCCGTGTTGGGCTATTTAATGCCGAAAACAGTTTTATTCATTTTTGTTGGGTATTCAGTTTTCATGTCAAAATTTATTTTATATACATTATTTGATTTATCATTTTCTATCTATACCCGATAGATGGGATCCAAAAGGATATTATCACA
>CM042138.1:12082257-12097257 GCA_023376005.1 Doryteuthis pealeii | reverse complement strand
TGCAAAAAGCAATATTGCGAATACATGTAGCTCATCAGGTTAACGTCCCTCTTGTTAGATATGCCCTAGAGCTGATCAGCAAAATTACTGCCTTTCTCGTTGATATTAAACCCGTTCATTTTTATATGGCTTCTCGGGCCTGCTGCAGACCCACATAACCTGTTACACAATCGACACAAATTACCAATTGGGTGCTAAGGAAGGTTTTCTCTAAAAACATCCTGAGATTGTTTGCTATCATGAGATATCATATGATGTGCCAGTCCGTCTACCCCTACCCATCAATTCCATAATCGAAATATCCAAACACATTACAAACTTAACATACTTTAAATTCAGCAATAAATACTACCGACAAAAAGCCGACCTCCCAATGGACACCCCATTCTGTGGCATTCTAGCCTGCCTATACCTAGAATCTTTTGAATCAGGTTCCTTCAAATATAGAATACCCAACAATTGCACATACTTTAGATACATAGATGACATACTGATCTTTGTTCCCCGAGAAATCAAAATAGAACACATCACCAACAAACTAAACTCAGTAGAACCTACCATATATATATATATATATATATATATATATATATATATATAATCAGGATGTTCCAATATATCTACTCTAGATATCACAAGCACTAGCAAGAATATGTATCCACTGGGCGTGAGTATTTAGGTTGTGATGTAATGAAATATATCAGATTAGAATGACTAACGAAATTAAATAAGAATACATATAAAAAGAATACACTTATTATATATTTTAATTATTGTCTATATAAAATTATTCATAGCCTTGATTTTTATGTATTGGGGAATAAAATAGTAATATTAGAGATCAATAACAGAAAGTAGTTTTTTTATTACACCCGCATGGGCTGTTCTGAGTCAAAGAGACCGGTAATGAACAAGATATATTTTATGTATCAATTAATGATTTTGACAGTAAATTACTCATTTATAAACTTACGCAATTCATGAGTGTATTTTGACGTAGTTTCAGTTAGAGACAGCCACCGAATTTCCATCGTAATAAGATATTCTAGCTGAAAAACGGACCAGGATCAGGGTCTGGGCTGTTTCTGAATGGCTCGTTTGAAAATAGACTTTGATTCTGCTTATAAAACATCTTAGATCGATTTTTCCAAACTGACTGATTTTCCGTAATCTGATGCCAATGTAGAGCATATTCTATAAAGAGCCTAAGGTTGTTTTTGCAAGCACCCTTAAACCGTTTCTAAGGAGTATCAAGTTGTAACTTTCCCTAAAACATTCTCTTAGCTACAGAGTGGATAGTTCACTTCCGCACACACACACATGGGTTAAACCCAGATTTAGGTAGCTTATACGTTTACAAATACTTCAACACCTCCTAACCAAATACCTACATACCTACACCCCTCTCACTTCATCCAAACTTAACCCCGCCAATGAAGAGAGTAGCAAAGACTACTGTACATAAAAGATTGGTCGAGAAATCAATAACCCTGACTTCAGCCAATTCCAACCCAAACAATCAAGAGTGCAGCTAAAGATCAAAATCAGACCGAAAAAGCAACAAGCAGGACCCATAAAACCACCAGAGACAACTGTATCCAGTCAGTCTCAAAAATCCTTGGAAAAGAAGTCATTCTTTCGAAATATTGGATGAAACAAAATGGAACCCAGAATGGCAAGGTTCTGGTTTCGATACCGATCCTTGCAAAAAACCCAGCTTATGAGTATCACAGATTGGGTAATCTGATATATTCGGTAAAGTGGGGAGTTGACGGTAGGTGTGACGCTCCATCTAAGGAAAAACAATTTCCCTGCTCTAGATCTAGCGAAAAGGAAATAGACTCCATCGCTGCCGGATGATACCGACAATAGTACACCCTGCCAACGTTACTTAAAACTACTTTATACATACATACATATATATATAGTTAATTGCCAATCCACGAAGTAAACAAATATGTTTACTTCTGGATTAATTAAAATCGATTTGAAAAGTGCTCAATAAAAAGAGCTAAATATGTTTAAAAAACCTAATGGGTTAAAATCCCCCGACTATAGTTTCACGCAGTATAGCGAATCAGTTCCCTGAACACCCTGAAGATTCGCTATACTGCGTGTAACTATGCTCGGAGGATTTTAACCCATTCGGTTTTAAAACACACACACACACACACACACACACACACACACATATATATATATATTATTATATATAAATATATAAAACCTAGGATCTTAGCCCTGAAGAGCACTAAGCGAAACTTTTAGTAGGTCTATCTGACTCATTATGTTTATATTTATTATTTGCCCTACTTAGGTATTGAGCACTTTTTACTTATTAGCTTTAGTTTCCTGGCGGTTTTGTATGAAAATATATATATATATATATATATATAATATATATATATATATATATATATATATATATATATTTTGTTTTTTTTTGGATAAAATATTGTACTAATAGATTATTTTTGGTTGGTACGATTATCTTGGTCTTTTCTTTTTTTCAAAATTTTTTTTTCTCCCCGAGTGATGTTTAGTAGTATATTTTTACAGTCAAACTATTTGTTGTTTTTTTTTCTCACCGCGAGGATTTACCAACAAGTTTGGTATATATATATATTACCTAAATAAAAGATATCTGTGGTCTGAAGAAGCTCGTGGGCATACTCGCGAGTGGAAATGGTCCATAACCACGATACCTATAGTATTTAAGGCCTTTTATTCCCAAATAACTTTGCACTGTTTACAATAACTAAACATTGAGCTCTCATAGGGAACCTGAACTCTACAACAAACTACTGGTAGAGAATTAGGACCCGCCTAGAATCACCTTGTACCAAGAAACTTGGTACCGCACCAAAGTATATATATATATATATATATATATATATATATATATATATATTATATAATATATATATATTACTTATTTTAATTTTTTTTATTTTATATTTTTTATTTATTATTTATTTTTTTTATTTTTTATTTTAAAAAAAATTATTTTTATTTATTAATTTTTATTTTTATGTTTTATTCCTTTACTTTATTTTTATTTTAATTTTTATTTCTTTAATTTTATTTCTATATTATTTTGTTATCTTTATTTTTCTCTTTCTTTTTCTTATTTTTAGCCTTTAAATTCTGCTCATTTTGTATATACGCTCTTACAACTATTTCCCCAAGGAATCTGCCCCCTTCTAAGCCACACCTCATCCAAAACATAGACCTCCCCGCCTCATTCAAAGCAACTAACCCTACCCATTCCAAAATAAGACACCAACCCTCCCTCCCTAAATTGATAGATTTAAAAGAGATGTTACTTTTGGAAATTCTCAGTAAGAGTCATGTTCTTGTGATTACCTGAAGATGCCGTATTAATACGGTTGAAATAAATTATTGTATGAAGCAAGTTTAGAGTTTTTCTTCATTTACTATATATATATAAATATATATATATATATATATATATATATATATAATTTCTATGTTCGCATCATCGGAATTTCGTTGTCATTGAAATCAAGGCACCGCTACTGCCGAACAAAATCAAGAGGTCATCGAATGAGTGCATATCATTAAAAAGCCGGTGTCGATTCGATCACACATAACCTAGATTATTATCGACTGACAGACCGTTTCCTGCACGCATATGACAGCCTAATAAAACAGTTTCGAAAATCTTGGATAGAAACACTCAAATTTGATTGTCGCAAACAATAGTAATTCCTTTTACTTGTTATATTGGCTTAGACGTATTGATCCAGCGAAACTTCTTTTGTGCTTCGCAGCTATTTGGTGACACTTATGAATATTTTTCTTAATCATTGTATTTGCCTCAAAGCTGATTCTATATCCAGACTATTTCTGCGATTCTTCAATCTCTCTCTCTCTCTCTCTCTCTCTCTCTCTCTCTCTCTTCTCTCTCTCTCTCTCTCTCTCTCTCTCTCTCGCGATTGGAACTTCATTCTATCAATTTTCACACATACACTATTCCATCTTTGGTTTTCCAAAATTATTGCAATATTCAAATTAAGATATAGTTTTGAAAATGTAATTTTACTAAATGATTTCTTCTTTCACAGAAAGCAATTTATTTTGCATACCAATCATTGCGATAAATTCATGATACTGACACACACTCACACACACACATATATATTATATATATATATATATATATATATATATATGAAAAGGAATAGGAATTGAATCCGACAATATGAGGAAAAATGAGAAAAGAAAAGATATGTAGATGGATAAAAATGAATTTAATCGATATCACTTTAATCGATATCACTTACACATGTGTTTCGGTCAGTTTATCCGTGTGAAAATATTTTGCACACAGAGAAGATTCGACCTTCATCAGAGTGAAATTTTATTTTGAATGATAAAAAAAATTTGTTGGGGAACAACGGAGAAATTTTTTGGAAATGTTCGAAATATAATTTTTTAAAATCACATTTGGAACTTTAAAATCACACACATATATATACATATTGGAGGATATGTGCTTAATTGAAGTCATACCTAATTTTGAAAATCAATTAGGTAATAATTAATGAATTTAGGCGGGCATATATGTTCAAATGAAAGTCTAAATAAATCGAGATAATGTCAATCACTGTATGTACATTTCGACCTATTAGGTCTCATCAGCAAGGTTATAGACATATGATGAACCTAATAGGTCGAAATGTACATACAGGGATTGAAATTTTCTCGATTTGTCTAGCCTTACATTTGAACATATATGCCCGCCTAAATTCATTAATCATTGACTAATTAATTTTCAAAATTAGGTATGACTTCAATAAGCACATATCCTCCAAAGATTGGCTGCTAAAAAAGCCATATAAAAAATAAAACACATTGTTTGTTTACTTACTTTTATATATATATATATATATATATATGTGTGTGTGTGTGTGTGTGTGTGTGTGTGTGTGTGAAGAGAAATGGAAGTGAATCTGACGGTATGTAGTATAGTGAGAAATTTGCAAAAGCACAGGTTTAAATAAAATGAGTGGTAAGTTTATTAGCCGACGCTGCAGCGTTTCGATCTGTTAAGTAGATCTCCTTCAGGGCATTTGTTGATATAAGGAAGAGTAAAAAAAAAAAATTTGTCACAGAATATCGAGAAAAACTGTGATAGTCCTTGTTTATCAATCTGTTCAAAATTTGAAATGTGAAGAAGGAACGCTGGAAAGGGAGACGGTTTGAAATATGACGTCAAATATTTTTCTTTTATGATGTGAGCGTAAAAAAATGCTCAACGCCATTTTTCGACACACCTACACACACACATACACACACACACACACACCATAAAAGATGAATATTCAAAAAAGAGTGAGAGAGTTAAATCATGATTATTATGGTTTTTATATATCGAACTATTTAGTAATAGTTCTTAAGTAAATATATCAAACGTTGCAATAATCAAATTTTCATATTGTGATATATCTATTGTATATGGACAATGAACCGTTGTTTTTTGGGCGGTTTCTGTGGGGACGGCTAGTTAGATTTTGAATTGAAAGTCGTTGAAATTCAAAATCAGGGATGGGTAGATGATTGACAGTCGATAACATCAAGTTGATCCCCCGGCTTCCACCGCTGGAAAACTGTGGGAATGGAAGTTTAGTTAGCTTAGTCAGTTAGGCTGGATACGTCGTGATGTGAACACGTACTTGCTTCGACTCCACACATGCGGTTGACGCTAGTTCTGAATAAAAATGTAATCACAGAATACAAGGCTTGGTTGTCTCCCTGTGAATTATTCTTGAACCAGCATCTTGAAGCAAAAGACACAGATTAGACCACTTGATTGAAATTCCTCAGCTACGCAAGAAACACACTACAGAAGTATGGTACCAACCAGTTATTTCGAAAGACAAGATTTGCATGTGGGAGCATAACCATGGATGCTCTCATATGTCATATCTATCATCTTTATGGAGGCGCGTGGCATAATGGTTATAGTCGTAGGAAATGGACTCGTCGATCCGACTTCAAGTCCTAAACAAGGCAGTTTGCATTTCACATAGTGCTAATACCCTTAGGAAAGGTATGAATCCATATATTCTCTCTCAATCTATGGATAAATAGTAGGGCAGCTTGGGCTCTTTAACCTTGGATAGGTAGCCAGTCTAGGAGAAGGCAAACTCTAAATTTGAAAAACATGTCAGTCGTTGATTGGGTTTGTGACATTCCCCTGCACAAATTCTTTCCTATCGACTGTACCAAAAAGTGCAGATGGTCCACAAGCTTTCAACACTATAAACAAAACACTGTGTAGGTTTTTCATTGGATGAGCCCTCGTGCGTCGGAATCAACGAGTGTATCAATATCTGTAATCTCTTCACGAGAACACTCTTCACATTCATATACCCAGTAAGTGGGTATACAATATGTAGCGAGATGGTGAATATCCTGAGTTTTGCGAGGACTACTATTAGAAAAGGAGGAAGAAGAAATAAGAGATAGTAAAGGCTTTAAAAAAGTGATGAACACAAAACGGTTTGTCGGGAATTTGACCGGGGCGTGACCCCCCGAATGGAGAATTGAAAGCCAACCGGAAGTTTCGGGTGTTGAGCGGAACCGGAAATCACGTGGTGACGTGGAACGACGAAGAAAAATACCGGCCTCTTTCTGCTTTCCTAGGCCTAGGGGACGGAAGGGCCTCTGGTCCCTAGTGTGGGATTACAGTAATTTAACAGTGTCCTCTCTCTCTCTTTCTACCTGCCTTTCCTCCTCTCCGACACAACCCACGAGAGGAGCCTGGAAATAAAAGCTAACCAGCTTGTGACGATATATTTCTCGCGTTGTACTTTTTTATCGACAAGATGACAGCCACGTGCCGAACACCTTTTTAGTGTCGTGAATTTGGAGACACATTGACAAGACCCGGTATACAATATATATCGATATTAGAACGTTACATATATCCGTTTTGGTACCGTAAATATACCGCCACGTTACACAATATATCCACAAGTCCTTGTAGTAATGATAATTCCTTATTCCCCAAAATGAAGATATTCGGTTAATACGATATCTTATTATAATGGAGATTGTGTGTTTTTCTGTCTGTAACCGAAACTATATTACTACTCAAGTCAAATTCTCTATGATTTCATTCTTTTAAACCTTCAGTTATTAATAAAAATTGTTTTACATTATCAATACTGTTGACCACATCTACGTACTAATAATAATGCAATTGTATTTATATATACAACAAAATAGCGGTTTACAGTTTGAACGAGAAGGCTAATTTGCATATTGATATTTAAAATTTTATTTTAATAAATATGTGCTTGGTATTATTGATTTCTAATTGTTTGGTTTTATCTTAAGAAATATAAACAAAAATCTCGTGGATAAATCTTAAAAGAAATGTATTTACAAGAAGAAATAACTGTAATATTATCCTTTACTTCCTATTTTAACTAAATAGTTAAATTAGGAAAATTTACCAATGAAAGAGGGGAGTAATGGAAAATGATGGAATAGTTAGTTTCAAAGTTGTTCTATTTTTCGATTATACCCCCTCTGTTGTAGATCTTTTTATCTGCATTCTTAGTCAGTTTCATAAGCCTTTCTAATTTAATATGATATTTTATTATATCAAAACTTAAATACTTGCACCCGGAGGGTGCATATATTTGCTAGTTGTTTTAATAAACAGATGGGTGAATTGAAAAATCTCTTCTGAGATGGCAGCTTGGATGTCTGAAACGAATACAGATGCCATTATGAATACTCAAATCTACTTACCCTCCGTGCATTTATCAATAATTTCCAGGTATGTGATGAGACAAGGGCTTTTGAGAGTTCTTGAGCTTTTGTACATGTTTTAATAAGACATCATATCAGTTTATTTGACCTGATTTTCTTAATCGAATATTTATTATAATGATAATTATCTGTGTGCAAATCTTGGTATCGATTACACGTGATGGCATACGTGGAACATATTGTTAATTAGAAATATTCATGTCAATAGATATATGAATGTAACTTGATATAGTCAGAATGTACGCACACACACACACACACACACACACACACACACACACATATATATATATATATGTGTGTGTGTGTATGTGTGTGTACATATGTGTGTGTTCTTGTAATTTGAATTTGTCTTCATCTATTTATATGTACGCATAATTCCAGCAAAATGTGTGTCTTTCTCTCCTTCTCTCTGTCTCTGTCTGTCTGTCTGTCTGTCTCTGTCTCTGTCTGTCTGTATGTCTCTCTCTCTCTCTATGTTTGTCTGTATGTCTCTCTCTCTCTCTCTATGTCTGTCTGTATGTCTCTTTCTCTCTCTCTCTCTCTCTCTCTCTCTCTCTCTCTCTCTATGTCTGTCTGTATGTCTCTCTCTCTCTCTCTCTCTCTCTCTCTCTCTATGTCTGTCTGTATGTCTCTCTCTCTCTCTCTCTATATATATATATATATTATATATATATATATGGAAGTACGATGAGGAAATTAATCCGACAGTATGTGGAGAAAATGTTTTAAAGAAAACAAACACAGGATGTCACGAACAATGGAAACTCTTTATGTCGATACTTAAGTATTTCGGTTTCTTTAAAATTAGAACCTTCTTCAGGACATTGAATATTTGTTTGAGTAAAAGATGAAAGATGTTAAGTGTATGTTGAATGTGTGATAAAAGATTATTATCTGTTATTTACTTGGCGTTTTTATATGAAAGCCGATGACGCGATCATTGCAAGTGAAAGCGAAAATTGATGATCAGAAAGTGTCGCATGTCGAACGTGAATTGTCCACGAGTAAATGTTAAATAAGGTTATGACGTATTTCATATGAATATTAATGTGTAGAAAAGAGAAAATTTTTAATTGATAAAATGATTGTGTCATCGCCAAATAAATAACGGATAATTAGGAGACTTGCTGTCACTCAGCCTCCAGTGAACCACCAGCTAAGGCGGGTGTGAAAATCTGTAATGGCTTGAAACAACAACAACGACGACAACAACAACAGCAACAACAACAACAACAACAATAATAATAATAATAATAATAATAATAATAATAATAATAATAATAATAATAAAACCTGGAAAAAAGACTGGGGGATCTAGAAATCAGAGGAAGAATAGAGACTATACAGACTACTGCACTGCTGCAATCGGCTAGAATACTCAGCAGAGTCCTGGAGACCTGAGGGGACTTGTTGTCACACAGACTCCAGTGAAATACCATCAGCTAACGCTGATGTGAAAAACTAATAATAATAATAATAATAATTATAATAATTATAATAATAATAATAATAATGATAATTTTAATAATATGTGAAAAACTCTAATGGCGTGAAATAAATAATAATAATAATAATAATAATAATAATAATAATAATAATAATAATAATAATAATAACTGTTGACAGGTGTTATCGTTGCATTAGTTTAAAAAAATGTCACAATCTCTCAAGTGTAATCAATAGTGAAATGTTATTCGGGAACTGTTTACACATCCGCAGACATTTTGGCGGTAATAATTAGTTGAGGGGAGCGGGGCGGGGCCAGGGACAGCCAATAAAGGTGAAGGTCAATCGGTTCATACAATTCTGATTGGGGAGTCGACAAGTAGAAATCAGGCTGTCGAATGGAATTGTTTTCAAAGTAATCCACGAGTCAGTCCTCAATTTCGGGTCAGCACCTGAGAAAATATCATTAGACAATAATTCCGATCTATGGTAATGCGGCTGGCAACTTTACCGTTTCTCCTGTCTTATATTTGACTCGTTTTCCCAATAATTAGTTTCTGTTATTAATGTTTCTGTCAAATTTACGAAATGAAGGACATGGTTTGTTGCTTTGAAAGAACACATCGGACGTAAGAAATATATATCTATTTGCAGGACCTATGCTATATACCACAGTATAATAATTTAATTATTACAACGTTTGAAATGTTTACCTAGGAGCTATTACGATACTTCAATATTTAAAAAGTATAATAATCTTGATTAACTCTCACTCTTTTGGTCTTTATTACCTAAGAGCTCTTAGAAATACTTCAATATTTAAATGTGTAATAATCTTCATTTCTCTCTCTCTCTCTCTCTCTCTCTCTCTCTCTCTCTCTCACTCTCTCCCCCCCTCTTTCTCTCTCGAGGGATAAGCGACACTAGATAATCTTGATTTACATTTTTCGATTGCATCTGGACGATTTGGACGGTCTCGTTTTTAACGAGTGTATTGCAGGATGATAACGGACGGAGGTTTTAAGAACACGCGTGCATATATATATATATATATATATATATATATATATATATATATATATATATATATATATATATACTATAAAAAAGAAGGTCCGCGAAATGTATTATGTTCTCAGTAAAAATGTTTTATTCTTTTTATCTTACATACGCGACACGTGTTTCTGATCTGTTGTCTTCTTCAGGCATTGAGTTATTAATTTAGCAGAATATGTCCGATATTTGATAGGTTGTGTGTGTTTATGCAATTTTTCTATTATAATATATATATATGCACACAGACGTAATATAGCGGTTTAGAAGGGAATTTTGGTGATGGTCAACGTATACGCTTAAGCAAAGGTCTCCTATTAATGGACGCAAGGTTTCTGGTGACCCTTGACATATATGTATGTATTTATCAGTTAAAATTATGCTACTTGCTAGCAGGTGCTGATGGCCGAGGGGTTAAGAAGTCTAATGAAAAACCAGTCTGGTATTAGTCGACGAGACGTGAAAGGTTGAAACACGATGTCTGTGGATGACTTATATATATATATATATATATATATATATATATATATATATATATATATATATATATTATATATCAACCCCTCCGCACTGGCAAGATGTGATACAAGTTCAATTTGTCAAGTGGAGTTTAACAGGTTTGAATTCAGATTTTTTTTCTCTTAGACTGGTTACCTAGCCATGGTTAAAGACTCCAGTCTGCCCTACTATTTATACATACAACCACGGGCATGATCTACACTTTAATACAATATACGAAGATAAGTATATTTAAGGAATGGCTATGCAACATATGTGCTTTTTAATTTTGACCTTCAAAAGTATACATGTGTTTTGTTCTTCTAGACAATCGTATTTTGATAGACTGTCTTAATATACATTTCCGCCTATGTGCATATACATTTGTATAAGCTTCTGCCAATACACTAATCCTGTGTTCCATTCTATGATAAATCATTTGTATGTAAAACCATGAGAAACGTTATCAGTTGTTTGTGTAGAATTCAGAACAAATATACCGTGCGATATTCTTGATGTTATCGTCGTTGCCAGATTTCTGTAATGTTCCCATTTCCTGGCACGCCTGTTGCATTCTTCATGAAACAATTCGGCAACGTGCCAAAATTCGTTAACCTTAAAACAAATTTCACATCAGAAATCAAATCTCCACGTCCGCCATTACACTCTTTCGCAAAACTCTTCTGTTTAAACGAAGGGAAGTATAAATAACGCGTTGCACTAAGAGATCGAACAATTTTTATCGAGACTGACACAATGTTTGATTTCAAAGAAAGAGAGCAATAGTTCAATTCTGTAGCATAAAACAGGTCTCTTTGAAATAAGTGATGACGTGTTAATCGTAATTGTGAAATACTATTCTTGTTATTTTACTTCCCGACGCTGGAATCTGGTTGCTGGATCTGATGTTGGGTTGGTTGAAATTCTTACTCTTTTGAGTCGGGAATAAGTTGGTTTGCGCTTGAAGGTATCATGTCATGTGCCGTTCATAGTTTTAAGTAACAACACAAGGTTTTCTCGTTTTTTCTTCTTCTCTTGAGTTCATTAATCATATCCTCAAGTCATAATGCCTTGGGGGTCAGGCAGGCATCATGCGTCTCTCCCCGTCACAGCTTAGTTCCAAACTAACCTTTCATTTTCTCCTCTCACTATCTCTCCTCCAAACTTCACCAGGCGACATTTATCGACCAATCAGAAATCAACAGCTGGCGTTGTGCTGACTCATTCAAAATAAATCTTTCCACTGATAAATACACATAATTTCACTTTTTTGAAGTAGCGTAAATATATAAGGAGAATGTGAGATTGCGGAAGCGATAATGCTATTTTGTTTCACTTGGACATAATGCAAAGACGAATAAAAAAAGGAAAGAACGAAAGAAAATAAGAGTACGAGAGTG
Organism: Doryteuthis pealeii; assembly: GCA_023376005.1. Taxonomy (NCBI): domain Eukaryota; kingdom Metazoa; phylum Mollusca; class Cephalopoda; order Myopsida; family Loliginidae; genus Doryteuthis; species Doryteuthis pealeii. The sequence continues at coordinate 12,085,048 of CM042138.1, read as the reverse complement.
TTAAATCAAGATTATTATACTTTTTTACATATTGAACTATTTGCAATAACTCTTAAGTTAATATATCAACGTTGCAATAATCAAATTATCATAGTGTGGTATATCCACATGTCCTGCTGGTATGAATAATTTTTCAGGTTTTCCAAATTGGGTTTAAGCACTGCAGAGTGGCTCGCCAATTTAAACTCGACATAAAAATGCAAGGGATAGAAGTAATTTTGGTAGTCTTTAGGGGATGCAATGGGATTGTCGCCTGAGTATCGGTCGTTTTTTTTCGGCATTATATCCTCAACAATTCTATCAGACGAGGAGTAGAAGTAGCTGGTTTTCCTTTAGAACTCAATCCATTGGTATTGGATCCACGGTGAGAGCAATTATTTTCATTTATTAGTGTTAAGTAAAAAATATAGATAGGTTTGGGGGCTTATTAAATAAAGTAGTGACGGATCATGGATAGCAAGGGTAAGTATCGGCACCTAGGTAGGTAAAGGTCGCCTTTGGACAGATTTCTTTACGTACCTATTCCGATTAAAGGTCTGGTCTCTAAAGGCTATTGAACAGCTTTCTAACTTTGCCGGATTAGTTCAAAGATGTCAAGTCGTAGGAATGATATCTGAGAGTTTGAATGGTAGTTTGAATGAGTTTCCTTTGGCATTTTCCGAGAAAAAAGCATTTTCAATTCTTTCGTGTGGGATTGCGGATTAGAAAAATAACAGCTTTTGTTATTGTATCATTATTCTACCAAACGTTCACCCTATATATATATATATATTATATATATATATATATATATATATATTATATATATATATATATATATATATATATATACAAGGTGTATCATAAAGGTATCGAGATTGAAGGTGTATTTACCAAGATGGAAATGAACAATGAATGGAAAGTTTTGTTTTTTTTCAAAATACAAGATTTGTCAGAAAAGTGCCGAGTTTGAAACTGTATTTACCAAGATAGATGTGAACAATGAATTGAACTTCAGAATACAATGTGTGTCAAAAATTACAAAAAAATCTTGTTATTTTTTCACACCCATTATATATATATATATATATATATATATATATATATATATATAAGCTGAGGAAATTAATCCGACAATATGAGAAGGAAATATTTTAAATTTTCGTTCTCCGCCTATTCACGTTCATGCATGCGTCAAAACAGCATATCACATACGGTGTTTTCCGAATTTTTGTTTCGTGGTAATTTAATTTGATTAATACACACACACACACACGCGCGCGCGCGCTCAAACACACACACACACACATATATATATATATATATATATATATATATATATATATATATATATATAATCTGTTAAAAATGTCAAACTTCAGTGGATTCCTAACATAAGAAATCACGCCCAGGTTGAAATGTAAAGATTTTTGGCAAAACTTGCAAATCGGTCGGAAAATTAGATTGACCCAGAAAATACAGAACCCACAAATTTTATAATAAAACTGTTAATTTTAACTAGGGGGTTTAGGGTTAGGGTTTATAGTTAGGGTTAGGGTTAGTTTAATGGGAAAATAAATAAATAATTCGGGTTCCGTTTTTTCTGTGTCACCCTGTAATATGTTTTAATTATTCCGACCGATTTGCAAGTTTAGCCAGATTTTTTAACACGACCTACGTCAAAAGATAAGTGTTTGATATAATCCAGTGAGGAGGTGTGTCGAAAACAGATACAGCGATGATTCAGATCGCAGATGAAAAAGTTTGCATTTTACATGGCGCTAATACCATTTGGAATATTATGTATCCAAATATTCTACCTCTATCTACGGGTAAGTAATACGACAGACTGGGTTCATTTACCTTAATAGGTCAACCTGTCTAAAATAAGAAAGATTGTATTCAAATGTATTAAACTCCGTTTAAAAGAGCTGACTTTGTGTCACCTCTGGCTCCTGTGGGGTGTTGGTTATTATCCATATAATCCAGTAAATTATTTCCTTTCAGCAGATTAGAGCAATATTTCTCAAACATTTGGAAGTTGCGGACCGGTTGACATATTTTTTATCGATGCACGGACCGGTTTATCAGTTTAAAGAATCTATTAAACACCGAATAAAATGTTTTATGAAGGCATGTAAAAATTAGCTTTATTTAATACATATATCTATCATAAATATAAATTAACCCCTCCCCAGTCAATGGGAACAGTGAGACCATTCTTGTTTGTCAATTTGTCGATAGAAGGGAGTACCACACTTAATCCGTATAAGAAAATGGACACAGCCAACCAAAGTTAAATCCTAGATTAAACTGTTTACATTTCACATAGCGGTAATATCATTGGGAAATATATGTATCCAAATAGTCTCCCTCCATCTATTGGTAGATAGTAGGAGAGAATCGGTCCTTTTGCCTTGGTGTAGCAACCAGACTAAGAGAAGCGAGACTCTGTATTTAAATGTATTAAACTCCATTTAAAAGAACTGACCTAAATATTATCTGCGTTATTCGGACTATTGTCCCCATCTTTATTGTTATTTGTACAACGTTTCGGCCGATATGCCCCCCCCCCCGGCCTTCTTCAGTTATTTCTTGTCGGACTCGGGAACCTTCTGGGATTAGGGAACCTTCTTTTAGGACTCGGGAACCTTCTTTTCGAGCTCGGAAACTTTCTTGTCGTAGTAGGGAACCTTCTTGTCGTAATCGGGAGCCATTACGGAACTTTGAACCTAACCGTTTATTCAGTCCAAGAAGGTTCCCGACTACGACAAGAAAGTTCCCGAGTCCGAGAAGGTTCCTGAGTCCGACA
>CM042138.1:12069757-12074757 GCA_023376005.1 Doryteuthis pealeii | reverse complement strand
GGTTCGAGCCCATTAATCTATATATCATTACATCAGTAAATAATCGCTCAATTTATTAAAAAGATAGAGCAGCAATGATAATAATAATATTAGTAGAGGAAAAGTGTTAAGGATCTACCATGGTTTCAATCAAAATGACTTAATCAGGGCCCAATTCTTCGCTTAACTAAGTCGATGTAATTCCTTAGTTATACTACTTGACAGTTTGACTAAAGAATTACATCGACTTAGTTAATCTAAATGAGAATTGGTTAATGACCTGTATTTCGATTCTGTTCAGACATCTAAACAATGAAAGTGGACAATGAACAGAGAGAGGGGGCAGGGAGAGAGTAACAGAAAATCTGAGAGAGAAAGAGAGAGAGGGTGAAAGTGAGAGATAGAAAGAGAGGGAAAGGATGAAACAGAGGGAGAGGATGATAGAGAAATAAAGGGAAAGAGAGAGGGAGAAAGTGAGAGATAGAAAAATTGAAAGTAAGAAAGAGGGAGAGAGAAAGAGAAAGAGAGAGGGAAAGAAAGTAAGAGAAAGAAAGAGAGTACGAGAAAGAGAGAGAGAGAGAGAGAGAGAGAGAGAGAGAGAGAGAGAGAGAGAGAGAGGGTAGGGAAGAATGATATGATATAATCAAATATCCAAACCAAGAAAATCATTAACAAAATATACAAATATATAATATAAACAATGTCAAGCAAGACAAAAGAAAATATATTATAACACCAACAACAACAAAAAACAAAACAAAAAAAAATAAACATAAAAAATGCAAAGAAAAGAAAATACTAAACACCAACAAAAGAAATTCATGAATATACAAAAAAAAACTAAATGGAACAAAAGTAAATACAAAAATAACAAAATAAAGAAGATAGAATAAAATATAAGATAAAAACCCAAAAGAAACAAAAGAAAATACAAAAGAAAAAGCAAGGAAAGAAAGACAATAAAATAAATATCACTAACAAAGAATAAAAGCTGAACATATCCAACCTCAATTCAATAATGATAAAAAATGTATATAACAACGACAGAAACAATAACACCAAAACGAAAGTGACAAAAGAAAATATATAAAAAAACACAAAAAAACGAATAAATCTAAATAAATAATATAAACTGAGTCAAGAAAGAAAGAATAAAATATGATAACAAAAACGAACAAAATAAATATATAACAAATACAACAGCAACAGCAACATCATCATCAACAACAACAACAACAACAACAAAAGCGACAAAAGAAAATATATATAAAAAATAATCTAAATATATATGAACAAAGTTAAGAAAGAAAGAAGAAAATATATGATAATAAACACGAAAAAAAACAAAATGAATATATAACAAATACAACAACAACAACATCATCATCATCTTTATCATCATCATCATCATCATCAACAATAATAACAACAACAACAACAACGACGACGACGACGACGAAAGTGACAAAAGAAAATCTATAAAAAAAAGCAAACAAACAATCTAAATAAATAATATAAACTAAGTCAAGAAAAAAAAAGAAAATATATAACAAAAACGAAAGAAACAAAATAAATATATAACAAATACAACAACAACAACATCATCATCAACAACAACAACACCAACAACGAAAGCGACAAAAAAAAATCTAAAAAGAAAAAAAATCTAAATATATAATATGAACAAAGTTAAGAAAGAAAGAAGAAAATATATGATAACAATAACGAAAGAAACAAAATAAATGTATAATAAATACAACAACAAGAACATCATCATCATCGTCAACTTCATCATCATCAACAACAACAACAACAACGACGACGACGAAAGTGACAAAAGAAAATCTATAAGAAAAGCAAACAAACAATCTAAATAAATAATATAAACTAAGTCAAGAAAAAAGAAGAAAATATATAATAAAAACGAAAGAAACAAAATAAATATATAATAAAAACAACAACAACATCATCATCAACAACAACAACAAAAACGAAAGAGACAAAAAATATATATATAAAAAACAATCTAAATATAGAATATGAACAAAGTTAAGAAAGAAAGAAGAAAATATATGATAACAATAACGAAAAAAACAAAATAAATATATAACAACAACATCATCAACAACAACAACAACAACAACAACAACAAAAGCGTCAAAAGAAAATCTAAAAAGAAAAACAATCTAAATATATAATATGAACAAAGTTAAGAAAAAAGAATAAAATGTATGATAATAAAAACGAAAAAAAAATGAATATATAACAAATACAACAACAACAACATCATCAACAACAACAACAACAACAACAACAAAAGCGACAAAAGAAAATCTAAAAAGAAAAACAATCTAAATATATAATATGAACAAAGTTAAGAAAGAAAGAAGAAAATATATGATAATAAAAACGAGAAAAAAATGAATATATAACAAATACAACAACAACACCATTATCATCAACAACAACAACAACAACGAAAGCGACAAAAGAAAATATATATAAAAAATGATCTAAATATAGAATATGAAAAAAGTTAAGAAAGAAAGAAGAAAATATATAATAACAATAACGCAAAATAAATATATAACAAACACAACAACTACATCATCATCATCAACAACAACAAAAACGAAAGCGACAAAAGAAAAAATATATAAAAACAATCTAAATATATAATATGAACAAAGTTAAGAAAAAAGAATAAAATGTATGATAATAAAAACGAAAAAAAAATGAATATATAACAAATACAACAACAACAACATCATCATCAACAACAACACCAACAACGAAAGCGACAAAAAAAAAATCTAAAAAGAAAAAAATCTACATTCATAATATGAACTAAGTCAAGAAAGAAAGAAGAAAATATATGATAACAATAACGAAAAAAACAAAAGAAAATCTATAACAACACCAAAACAAAGAGAAAAAAATACTAAGCCAAAATTAACAAAAGAATATACGGAACACCAACAAAATAAACAAAAAAAATTTAAAAAAAACAACACCAAATAAACAAAAGCAAATAAAGAAATGACAAAATAAACAGACGAATATACAAAACAACAAAATAAAAGACAAGTAAACACATTAGAAATAACAAAGAAAAAAAAACCCTAACAAATCCAACAGCAACAGCGATAATGATTAAAAATACTTCCATAATATTCTTTCCCCAGTCCTATGATTAAATAGCAATATATCACTTTTAAGATGCCTAACCGCCATATAAACCTTCATGAGAACGCCCCAGTGCATATAATTGCCTAGTTAAGGTAAAATACGGCGGCAGAGGAGATCGCCAAAGATTCCCAATTGTAAATTTCAAATCAGATCCAGTAACCCTCTGTGTCATGTACTCTACGATGCCTTTACATTATTTCTGGGATATATTGACGTGCAGCACAATTACATTTGATTTATGTTTACAGTCTGATATTAATGGGACGAAACAACAAAAACCATATCATGTTAAAATGGACACTTTCAATGCATCGGTTTTAAACAATAAACTTTCGTAAAATTAACGATCTCTGGGGGAGCATGTTTATTCTGATGTAACACAGAGACTGGCACCGGCACAACCGATTGATACACACAGTGAGAAACTAATTCAGAATAATGATCTATGCGATTAATCTACGAACTGTTGATCTTCAGCTGAGACCATTGTCCCCAACATATTTACTAAATTTGATTTTGAACCTAATTTGATTTGGTTTGGTTTGTTTTGTTTTACGGCATATAAACTTCAGTGGGTCATTTAATGCCGATAAAATGTTGAAATAAACTCCTTCTAAATGGATACTTTTAAAAAATTATAAATACATCTATTTAAACCATAGATGGGACCCTAAAAGGTACTACCACTCTGAGTCAGAGTTGACCAGGGATCAATGGTGATGAAGGGGTGCTCCACATTCCCCAAACCTGCAAAACTGGAACTTCACCATCAGAAAGATTTTAATGACATTCCAAGGACATGTAGAGCCTCATCCACCGCCTTCTAGCACTCAAATGATAAAAAGGGTTGGGGCAAAAATATAGGTTCTAGGGCTTGACATGCCCAGCCGATTGATCGGAGGGGGCCTCTCCGACCGCCCGTCTAGCCTAAGTAAGTGTCAAAGTGGAGTGTTGCATGTCATGGACTGCTCCGCCACCTGAGTTCCATCCTTAAGCATCACGGATTGCCACCCACGGCTGACAGGTGGCCTCACTGGGTGAGTCATACTCTGCAGAGGTACAGTCGATGCATTCTAACGCCCAAGCCGACAGGGCGGTTTGAGCGTAATAAACGAATGAATACCGAAGCGGCGGTCACTACCCTATCAATTTTCCCAATGCCAATCTTGCTAAAGGTATTTACGGTTTGGCGCTTTGCATATTAGGTTGTAGTTTGTTCGGGGGGATAAGATGAGGAGGTTGATAGGTGCTTATTAGGAAAGCTAGGTGCTTGTTTCTACGACGCGGTCGTTCGGCGCCGCTTTTCAGCCGCCCGTCACCTCGGGTCAGCGACGTGCATCGGCAACCCACCCGACCCGTTTTCAAACACAGACCGGGGAGTCCTGGCCGTTCGTGAGTCGTAGGGGCCGCATTGACTAACCCCGGAGACGTAGCGAAAGCTAGAGAGCGTGTTGGAGGGCTCCGGGCCGGGAGAGGTGTCTTGGCGAAGCTTCGGCTTAGCTGCGCCCGATCTCGCCGGGGCGGCGTCCCCGCCATTCTAATCCCCATCGTTACCGTCACCGTGCCGATTTTTCGGTGGCGTCTGGACTCTCGCAAGAGAGGAAGGTCTCGGCGGTGGCGGAGGGGGCGTCATTCTCCTCTGTCCGCCCGTCGGTGAGGAAGTGGGTTAAAATTCTTGGTTGGTCAGGAGAGAGTTTTTGTTGTTTTTTTTAAATTTATTGCATGGAGAGTGAGGGATCTCTCCTCGTTTGATTTATTATTTTTGTCCACTTTTTCTTTTTCCTTACCTCATATATATATATATATATATATATATATAGTGTCCGCAGGAG
>CM042138.1:12047257-12064757 GCA_023376005.1 Doryteuthis pealeii | reverse complement strand
CCTAGACGAAGCTGTTGGCATTTCACATAGCGCTAATACCCTTGGGAAAGGTATGAATCCATATATTCTCCCTCCAGCTATGGGGTAAATAGTAGGGCAGAGTGGGCTCTTCAGCCTTGGGTAGGTAACCAGTCTAGGAGAGGGATAATTCTGAATTCAAAATTCCTGAGGTCGGTCGTTGATTGGGTTTGTGGCAACCGTTGATGCAACAATTCTTTCCTATCGACTGTGCCAAAAACTGTGGATGGTCCAACACAAGCCTTCACCACTATAAACAAATCACTGTGTGGATGTTCATTGTGTGTGTGAACCCTCATGCGTCGGAAATTGACGAGAGAGTCCATAAATATATATATATATATATATATATATATATATATATATATATATATATGTATGTGTGTGTGTGTGTGTACATGTATATACAGATATAAATATATATGCATATATATGTATACACAGACACATATATATTTCGTTAGTCTTTCTAATGTAATATATTTCATTAGATTAAAATTTAAATACTTATGCCTGGAGGGCGCATATTTTTGCTAGTTCAAATAATAAACAAAACAAATACATATCTACGTAAATGATGATACAAATATTGTATAAACTATAAAGTATACAAATAAATATAAACATAAACTATAAGCATATGTGTTATTTTTTAGAAAAAAATCATAAACTTTAAATGTACAAAGAATATGCTAATATATTTCATTACATTAAAACTTAAATGCTTACATCCGGAGGGCGCATATTCTTACTTGTAAAACCTATCAAAGATAAAAAAAAAACCCAGAAGAAACCTACTAATAACCACCCAGTTATTTATTCTAGTTATTTACTAATCTTTGCTTAGATGTGGCACAAGACCAGAAGTATGGGGCGTCCGATGAGAATCGAACTTATAGACAATGACCTGCGAATCTCGTTTGCTAACTATTACAACACGTGAGATGACCCAGTGATTTATTCTATATGCATATATATGTATACACAGACACATATATATGTACGTGTCTGTGTCATATACATCACGTATCATGCATCACGTATTATGAGTCAACGTGCGCTAGTGTTGATGATATTTATGAGCGAGCAAGTAATCGTGCTGAGAGCATGCATGTATTAATGATACCCATGTGAATTTCTGTGTTAATGAATCGTTCCTTTCATTCAATTTATGGTTAGCACAGGTTTTCCCAAAAGTCTCTATTGGATTTGCTTCGTCCTTTCAAATACAATGGACTCATGATTTTGATCCTTTCATGACCTTTGGGACTCGCCTTTTTTTATTTTTTATTCTTCTCTCCGAAGTTTCACCATAAAACATCACTCAATATTCCTTTGCTTTTATTTATAAAAAAATGATTTTAACAGAGCAATTACTTCCGCATGTTTTAACGTTAAATTGATTTTTAAAATAAAACATTAATGTTTATATCATTTGACCATGTGAACAGATTTATGAACATGCTGTGGAGAGATTTTGCAAGTCTATATGTTGACAGGTGACAATGTTTAGATAATGATTATTATATTCAAGATTTGAAAACAAAACTTGTATTGCCCTGTCACCTGTGCAGAAGAATACACCGACTGCACCTATACAGAGGGGTAAAATACCTCCAATAAAGTCACTTGTTGGTCGTGAGTACAAAAATGGTTTTAACAAAAGCGGGTTTAATAAATAATTACTTGATTTTATTGATCTCTAATATTATTGTTTTATTCGTCAACGTATTAAAACTAATTCCATGAATGATTTTATGTAGAAACTAATTAAAATGTAATTAAAATAAGTGTAATCTTTTTATATGCGTTCTTATTTGATTTCGTTAGTCTTTCTAATGTAATATATTTCATTAGATTAAAATTTAAATACTTATACCTGGAGGGCGCATATTCTTGCTAGTTCAAATAATAAACAAAACAAATACATATCTACGTAAATGATGATACATATATTGAATAAACTATAAAGTATACAAATAAATATAAACATGAACTATAAGCATACGCGTTATTTTTTAGAAAAAAAATCAGAAACTTTAAATGTACAAATAATATGCTAATATATTTCATTACATTAAAACTTAAATGCTTACATCAGGAGGGCGCATATTCTTGCATGTAAAACCTATCAAAGATAAAAAAAAAAAACAGAAGAAACCTACTAATAACCACCCAGTTATTTATTCTAGTTATTTACTAATCTTTGCTTAGATGTGGCACAAGACCAGAAGTATGGGGCGCCCGATGAGAATCGAACTTATAGACAATGACCTGCGAATCTCGTTTGCTAACTATTACAACACGTGAGATGACCCAGTGATTTATTATATGTGAAAAAATAAAAGAAGACGCCCCCCCCCCCCAATATTTCGAGGGTTGAATTCGGGAATTAAAGAGATATCCTCCCAAAGTCTTTAGCTCATTAAAATGCAGCCGGCAATTGACATAGAACTGTTTGAAACGCAGATTTGTAAGAGTAGAACGAAGAAAACCCGCGCTTTTTGACGGAAATAATCTGGTTAAATACGTTTAATCTTTTGACTAAACCGACTGAGACAGGTACCTATCGATTTCACAGAGTACAGACATTTTTGAAAGACATTTTGCAACAACACAACTTTTGTGATCGATAAAATTTAAGCCAGTTCACTTTTGAGAAATTGTGAGGAAATTCTTAAAATTAGTTACCAAAGTTTCTGTCAGAACTACTAACAAAATACTAAGTCCTTCTATCATTTATATTTTAAGATATATATATAGAACAATTATATACATTTAGTATCCTCACTTGCAGTATTTCCGATGAGTTAATAGAAACATTTTTCTAGGGCACTGGGTATGACATGTAAATGAGTCTAATGGAGACGTTCCAATTACTCTCAAACTCACTCTGACCCGGAGTGGTAGTACCTGTTAGAGTTCTCTCTATGGATAGAAATAGATGACGTAAATAATGAGTTTATGCTTGGCTGCATGTCAACCCTTCTTGGGTTAATTTATGCCGAAGACATTTTGTTTTATTCATTTGTGAGTATTCAAAATTTCTTCTTAAACTCAATTTTATTTTCAACATAAAACAAATTGAATATTCATCAAGAAGGAATAAAGCAAAACGTCTTCGGCATAAATTAACCCAAGAAGGGTTGACATGCAACCAAACAACGAACCAACAGTTGGAAAGGGTTGAAACCCAACCAACCAACCAACCAACCAACCAATCAACCAGCCAATAGTGCATCTATGAAGATAATTCATCCATCAGCATTATTCCCAAACAGTGCAAATCCGAATACAAAGACGTGCTTACACTCTTTTTGGTGTCTGGTAGCACAAAAAAGAAAATCTATAGCAGAAAAGGAGTACTCAGTCGGTAGAGCATCTGCGTTGGAACCACAATGTCCCAAAGGCCAATACCGGTCTCTTACCGACTCAGCGCATGTTAACCACGAATTAGATATGTGCAGTGAAGTTGGACGTGTTGATGGAAGGGTGGCGATCCACTCCTGATGCAATAACAATCTCTAGCGCTAATGAAGAGGAGATAGACCCCCTCGCTATCCGGCTGATACCGAGAATATGCCCGTTCCCCATTTATATATATATATATACCCAACACTTCTACCACGGGCAGGAAGTGATACAAGGTCAATTTTTAAACGGAGCAAAGCTGATTTGAATTCAGAGTTTTCGTTCTTATAGACTGGTTGCATAAAGAACTCAGTCTTCTCCCCTTGTTATGATATTTACATACAAATACAGGTGGAAGCGTGTTGTGAAATGGAAATGGACTCAGCGACACGAGTCTGTTTGCATTTCATATAGCAGTAATACCCCTGGAAAAGGCATGCATCCAACTATTATCCTTACTGCTAGGGGTAAATAGTAGTGCAGTCTGGGCTCTTTAACCTTGGTTAGGCAACCGGTCGAAGAGAAGGAAAACTCTGAATTCAAACCTGTTAAACTCTACTTAAAAATTGGCTTTCTGTCGCATCCTGCTCGTACAGAGGGGTTAGGGAAATATATATATAGAGTAACGTTTAGTTGTTACTTTTTACTATGATTTCTATTCGATGTTTTGGCGCAGTACTTCATTTTCCCCAGAAGCGGTTATTCCTCTTTTCAATTCTTTCTTGTAGGCCTTTTGCAATTTCTTCCTCTTCTGGTTCAATACCTTTAATTACTCAACTCAATCTTTCAGTATCGTTCCTTACATATTCATATAATTCTAGTTCTGCCCTGTCCACCCAATCTTCCACTGATATCTACTATGCTCCTCTTTCCGTTTCTGGTAGATATGATCGATCGACACTGTCTCTGGGGTGCAAGCCTCTGTGAAATTCATTAACTTTCTCATTTTCCTATGCAAATGTCTAAGTGGTTCTCTCATCCTCCTACGATATGCACACAGAATGTCTTAATTATGACACTGGCCAGGTGTTTATTGCAGAAATGCTACTCCTTCCATTAATTTTAATTAAAACCGATAAAATAGGTGACGCCGGATTTCTTTCATTTCTTCACGTAATATTGGTTGGTTGGTTGGATTGTACGGCATGTCAACCCTTGTTGGCTTATTTTATTCCGAAGACGTTTTGTTTTATTCATTCTTGCTGAGCACTTAATATTTTTAACGCAATTTTTTAAACGGATTTTTCTATTTAATCCATAGATGGGACTATAATAGTTACTACCACTCTCGGTCAGAGTGAATCTGGGAGTAATTGTAATAAAGGGGGTTCCATAGAATTCCAGAATTGGAACTTCACCATTTGATAGAGTTTAACATCAGACCCAGAACAATGAGACTATCAGCCACCGACTTTTAGCGCATATAATAAAAAGATGTGGGGTGCCATAAGGGTAATCAGGTTGGTACAATCGTATAGGTGTTTTTAAAATCTGGTATCATTTTAGTCGATTTCATCAGGGCTGAGGTATGAAAAATGCTAAGATTTCAAGTTCCTCTGGACTATTTTTCTGTTTTAGATACCCCAATTTTGCTCCTTTTGAGTTTTTCACATCAGCGTTAGCGGTTTTCAAGATCGGCGATTAAATATTAAACAAACCACGTATTCGAGACAGTTGAGTGACTGGCTTTAATCCACGTATCTACGCAGTGTCTGTAAGTTTAAGTGGTGGACTTCAGCACACTTTATATAACAAAATATTCCAGAACATTATGAGAAAGCAGGATTTAGCGGGAGGCTAGGGGCAGACAATGCGAGTATAATGTCGTATCGACATTTAATGTTATGGAAAGAGATGACGAAATGATAAAAGTAGGAAAATAAGTGTGATGGTATTTCACTGGAGTCTGAGTGACAAAAAGTCTTCTCAGGTCTCCAGGACTCTTCTGAGTATTCTAACCGATTGCAGCAGTGCAGTATTCTGGATGGTCTCAATTCTTTCTCTTATTTCCAGATCCTCCAGTCTTTTTTCCAAGTTTATTGGGACTGTTCAAAGTATACCAACTACAATTGGTATCACTTTCACTCTCATATTCCACAGATTTTCAATTCTCTGGCAGGGTCCATGTATTTATCAATCTTTTTATTTTCCTTCAGCTTCAACCTGTGATTTGATGGAACCGCAAAATCCACCAGTTGTCAAGGTTTCTTTTTTTGTTTATCAATAATAGGTCTGGTCTCCTTGCTGGAATTATTATTATTATTATTATTATTATTATTATTATTATTATTATTATTATTATTAATAATACTACTACTACTGCTACTACTACTACTACTACTTCACTTCTGTGTTAGTTTTTCGCAATAGTGTAAGCTGGTGATCTTTCTATGGAGTCTGAAAGATATCAAGTGTCTTCCGGTGATATGACTTTTTACTGTATTTAGCCGATCTTAACAATGCCATTACATTCAGGTCCATCCTGACTTGCAGTGGTAGTAACCTTTAGGGTCTCATGGGCTAAACAGGAAAACATGAATTAAAGTGTATTGAAATTGAGTTTAAAAAAATTGAATACACAAAGCATGAATAGAACAAAACGTCTCCGGCAAAAATAACCCTACAAGTGTTGACATGCCGTAAAATCCAGAAATTTTCTCAGAAATATTCCATTATTATTATTCCATTATTAAGCTTTGTTGACAAACATAAAGGGATGACTTAATTTTATCCATATAATAATGTACTTCCGAGTGACATGCCTTGTTACCACTTCAGATTAATAATGGACCATATTGTTACGATTCTCTGGCCATTTATAGGCTTCGAGTAAGAGCCCTTTACAGTGGAGATCACTTGTGTTAAGCAGCGGCTGATCTTTAGTGAAGAATCCTTTAATTCTTCCTCTGTGTGCCTTAGTTCTGGGTAAAATCCTTTGATTGTTCCTTGGTTTTCCTAAGTGTTGGGTAAAATCCTTTGTTTCTTCCTAAGTATCCTCAGTGTTGAATAGAATTCTTTGGTTGAACAATATCCTTGGTTGCAGGTCCGTTCGTCAATGTCGAATACGTATAAGTGAACGGTTTTCAAGATCGGCGATTAAATAGTTAACAAACCACGTATTCGAGACAGTTGAGTAACTGGCTTTTATCCACGTGTCCACGCAGTGTCTGTAAGTTTAAGTGGTGGACTTCAGCACACTTTATATAACAAAATATTCCAGCACATCCAATTTAGATTATGAGAAGTGAAATAACAAAGCAGTATTAAGTGGAAGGCTAAGACGATGAGAGTATAATGCTTATATCGTATCGTCTGTTTTAATGGTATGGAAAGAGATGACGGAATAATAAAAGTAGGAAAACAAGTGTGATAGATGTATGCATGTGTACAAATGTTACGATCTGTCGCCATTTCAGTTAAATTCCGTTTTGATTGTAAGCTAAGAAAGGGAACAAAAAGTACACGCAACATATCAGAAAGAAAAATAAATAAGAAGGAAAAAAGAAGAAAAAAACAGAGAGAAAAGGAGAGATACAGACGCACTCACATATACACATATACATATGCTCAACAATATACATACACACAACAAATACATACGCATACGCACATGCACACACATAAACCTATACACAAACACACAAGAAAAAGATACACACACATACACACACACACATAAAGATATGCACAAACACACGACAAAACGATACACATACACACACATAAACATATGCACAAACACACAACAAATACATACGCATACACACATGCACACACATAAACCTATGCACAAACACACAAGAAAAAGATACACACACACATACACACACACACATAAAGATATGCACAAACACACGACAAAGTGATACACATACACACACATAAACATATGCACAAACACACAACAAATACATACGCATAAACACACACATAAACATAAACACAAACACACCATAAAGGCATACACATACACCCATAAACATATGCACAAACACACAACAAATACACACACATACACGTACACATAAACATATGCACAAACACACAACAAAGACACACACATACACGTACACATAAACATATGCACAAACACACAACAAATACACACACATATACACACACACACACACGCATATATATATATATATATATATATATATATATATATATATATATATATGAATTTCATCTATATATTCAAAGGCTTTTGTTACCACTTTGATTATACAGCTTCCCATAATAAATATAACTCTTACACCTGTAATCAGGCACTTTATTTTCCTTCCCTATATATCAGATATCTATACACACACATACCCTCCCACCCTCCCAAACACACACACACAACACACCACACATACACACACACACACACACACACACACACACACACACATATATATATATATATATATATATATATATATATACATTGCCTTCCCCGATTATTAAGGGCATTAAACCACCCAGAATGTCAACTCTACCACCTCCCAGTCAAAAGACCTCCTAATATGAAATGAAACTCGATATCTTTACAGGAGTCACCAGGAAAATATGAATTATCTGTGTACCATTTTCAATAATGTTAGCGGTCTGATGATACATAGGTATACACAGATACCCGTGGGCAGAAATAGATATATAACTGCAAAATGGTCGATTTTTAAAGCTTTTTCTTTACCGAATATATATATATTGGTAGATAAAAAGGCTTTTTTGCAGTTATAGATCTATTTCTGCCCACTGGTATTTATATATATATATATATATATATATATATATATATATATATATATATATATATATATATATATATTACGGGGTGAAAGAGATAGATAGATAGATAGATAGATATATATATATATATATATAGAGAGAGAGAGAGAGAGAATTAAGTCAAGATTACTATACATTTTACATATTGAACTATTTTGAAATCTCATACCATATCATATATCTATGGTTTTTGATGAATTTTTATTATTTTTTAATTCTGATTCGTCAGCAAAAAAAAAGAGTTAAAGTAGATAAATTAGACAGGGCACACTATAGAATTTTAAAGAATTAATAGTTGTTCATATGGAAAATAAAATATATTCTTCTTTTTTAATAAGTATGTGTGTTGACCTGCACAATTACTGTACTCATCACTTATATTTGCCTGTGTATATCACTTAACAACGGAAGAGTAAATATTTCAGCCAATGTAAATAAGACGATGTAAAATTTCAAAACACGTTTCTGACGTGTACTTAAGAAAGCTTCCACTGGCTGTTAACTTCCCAAATAAACTCACGTATTGAAACTCTTCCGAGATTTGAAGAGAAGACTTATTTCACTGACAGCTGTGTATAGTTTGTTCAGACCTAATGTCTGACTGAAACAACGTTTGCTCTTTAATATTATATATATATATATATATATATATATATATATATATATATATATATATATACATGTATATATATATATATATATTATATATATATATATACATGTATATATATATATGTATATGAGTGTATATATATGTATATACATTATAAAGTAAATAAAGAAAGAGAGGGAGAGAGAGAAAGGAGAGAGAAAGAGAGAGAAAAGAGAAAAGAGAGAGATGGGGAGGGAGAGAGATAGACAGACAGAAAGAAATAGAGACAGAGGGAAAAGAAAGTTACTGATTCGAAATACAAGCAATCTGAGGCACTGGCTAAATTACCAGAATATTCGATATGGTAAAAACAATCTATATGATATAAATGACAACATTTTTTAATGTCCAACTTTATATATATATATATATATATATATATATATATATATATAGAGAGAGAGAGAGAGAGAGAGAGAGAGAGAGAGAGAGTGAGAGGGGGGAGAGAGAGAGAGAGAGAGCAATCCCTCCGCTATAGTAGGATGTGATACATACATTCGATAAGCAGAGTTTAACAGGTTTGAAATCAGTGTTTTCCTTCTCCTAAACAATGTTAAAAAGCACAGTTAGCCCTACTATTTACTCATAGCTGAACGTAGGATAGTTTATTAGCACTTTGTTATATGCAAATCACATTCGCCCAGGATTTGAACTTGTATCACCATGTCCATTTCATACGGTGATATCCATTACTCCGTATATATATATATATATATATATATATATATATATATATATATATATTATATATGTGTGTGTGTGTGTGTGTGTGTGTGTGTGTTTTTTATCCGATCTCACTGAAAAGTTAAACCGACAATTCTTCCAGGCTGTGGTTGTATCAGTGCTGCTGTACGGCTGCACCACTTGGACCCTAACAAGGCACCTTGAGAATAAGCTGGATGGGAGCTGCACAAGAATGTTGCGTGCGGTCTTGAACAAATCATGGAAACAACACCCCACAAGGAAACAGCTGTATGGCCACCTGCCCCCATCTCATAAACCATCCGAGAGAGACGGACGAGGCATACTGGACACTGTTGGAGAAGCAAAGACGAACTCATAAGCGACGTTCTCCGGTGGAAGCCAACACATGTGCATACTAGTGTAGGCCGCCCACCAAGGACCTACATTGACCAACTCTGCGAGGATGCTGGATGCTGCGTGGAGGACCTTCCTGGGTCAACGAATGATAGGGAGGGCTGGCGAGATATTGTCATGGATATCCGTGCGGATTGCGCGACTTGATGATGATGATAAAGATGATATAACATAGGGATTGTTGAGACTGTAAAGTTTTTAAATGCCATCCTTGGCTAGTTGAAAAGGACTTAAAGTAAGTTAGTCCTGAGTAATGAAATCCTTTGGTTAGTGAATAAGTCCTATCCTGCGTATTGATAAAGGTCGAGGGATTTAATCCTATGACCGTCGTCCACGAAAGCCGCAGTAGTTATGAGTAGTTATGGCTAGTTATCTTGGGTTTAAGTATTATATCAGCAGAAGAGTACTGCCAGTGATTGGCCAAGCGTTTAATCACATAGTACTCGGCAAGACAATAAATAGAAGTGGGCTTCTAACAGAGACCCGTTGTTTCGCTATATCATACTTAAAATTTATACCTTTGTTATTTGTTTTACAAGTGGTTCCTTCGTATCAATCATCATCTGATCTCGTAATTCACTTCAATTTTGAAGAAACGTTTTAATACAGTCAGCAGTACACGTCTACTACACTACACTAAACTTGACGAAACAACTCCTTTCTCTTGGTTTTATTTTAAATGTGTAAAACTAAACATATTTGTCAGTTTATATCAATATATCGTATATAATTTGTTTGGTTTGGTTTGGTTTGGTTTGGTTTATTTTACGGCATATCAACCTCAGTGGGTCATTTAATGCCGATAAAGTTTTGAAATAAATCAATTCTTAATGGATAATACAATTTTTTATATAAATACATGTTTCTATTTAACTCATAGATGGGGCCCTAACAGGTACCACCACTGCGGGTCAGATTGGACCAGAGAGCAATGGTGATGAAGGGTTGCTCCACCTTCCCCAAACCTACAAAACTGGAACCTCAGCATCAGATAGAGTTTAACGTCATTCCCAGGACATGTAGACCCGCAGCCACCGCCTTCTAGCACCCATATGATAAAAAGTGTTGGGGCTTGCCATAAGAGCAATAGGGTTGGGGCAATCATATAGGTGCTAGGGCTTGACCTGACCACCGATTGATCGGAGGAGGCCTCTCCGACCGCCCGTCTAGCCTAAGTAAGGTTCTAAGTGGAGTGTTGCAGGTCATGGACTTCTCATCCACCAAGACTCCGTCCTTAAGCATCACGGGTCGCCACCCACGGCCAACAAGTTTGGGGGAATCTTACCCCTCTGCAGAGGTGCACTCGGTGCATTCTAACGCTCCACCGACAGGGCGGTCTATAATTTGTAAAATCAGTACTACTGCATGGTTGCACATCTTAAACTTTAACGATACGTTTTTGGAAAAAAAACTATATGGGTATTATACAAAGAGGTTGCATGTTGAATTTTAAGATATCCTGGAAGCAGCACCAAAGTACTAAATGGGGATTTCACGGCCTGATATTTTGGGGATTATAATAAAAATAAAATAAAATAGAAATAAACAAAAAACAAAAAAACAACACACTCCCATGGTTCTTCACCGGAAGAACCCTCCGCGCATGTGCGGTAAAAAGGACTGTCCCCCGATGCCAAAAAGAATATCTCGGCCATTCGAGTTGAGGCCATAACTGGGTCCTGTCGCTCCTATTAGCCAGGCAGATATTTCTTTACTACAGGCGATTATGACCCGATCAATAAAGCCTAAGTCATGAAACTACCTCCGCCTTTGCCTCTTTCCTTTTCGTTCCTTAAATTTCTTTTTCAGCGTGATTACCAAATGTACAAAGCAAAACCCCCTAACAACACGCAAACATAATATGCAGCTACATTTAAACTTTAAAACAACCCAAAGATCTTCTTACCTCATATCATCTCAGTGGAAGCGTGCTGGGCCCATAACCTGTTAAGTTTTTAAATGCCATCTTTGGCCAGTTGAAAAGGGCTTAGTAAAAGAAAGTAAGTCCTGACTTATGGAATCCTTTGGTAAGTGAATAAGTCCTATCCTGCGTAGTGTTAAAGGTCCAGAGATTCAATCCTATGTCCGTCGTCCACGAAGGTTCAATCAGGGCTAGTATGCTCAGTATACTCAGTTTAAGTATTGTCTCAGCAGCAGAGTACTGCCCGTGATTGGCCAAGAGAAATCACATGGTTCTCGCCGAGTCTATAAGTATGAATAGGCTTTTAACACACACCTTATATACAAAAAAGTCAACAATCTCACAAAAAAGAGAAAGACAAGAAGGAAAAAAGGAAAGAAGAGTGAGTGTGAGAGAGAGAGAGAGAGAGAGAGAGAGAGGGGGAGGAGGGGGAGGGAGGGGGGAGGGAGAGGGAGAATGATAAATGGGTAAAAGAAATAAACAAATACTGCTTTCTTGAAAACTTATTTTGGAATTTTTTTTTAATTACATATTTCATAAATGGTAAACACATGTGTGAAAAAAAAGAAAGAACAAGTAAGAATGAGAAGAAGCAATAACACTATACATTAGATGCTTACCATCTGCATTTGAATTAAGGGCGTATTCTTAAGTGGTATTTACTTCTGGAATCCAACGCATGGACAAAGCAGTTTTCATTAAATTGCATAAAATGTATGTAATTAAATGAAAACAATTGTTTGTGACATTTGCTAAATATTTCTTAAATAAATTATTAGCATAGCTGATTGATAAGAGTCAACCGAATATTTTCTTAAAATTAGATAAGTAGATGTTTTCGAAACATTTTTTATAAATTGAGATGGTTAAAATTTTGATAGCCATTTAAGGCGTTTAGTTTTCATTTTGGTAAATCTAAGTCGGTATTTAATGTTTAAGTTTATTGAATATTAGACTCCACTTTTATGATATGTTTAAGATTGGACTCCTCCCACTTTTATGATAATTTTTATGTTTATTGAATATTAGACTCCCACTTTTATGATAATGTTGTTTATTGAATATTAGACACTTTTATGATAATGTTTAAGTTTATTGAGTTAAGTTTATTGAATATTAGACTCCCTCACTTTTATGATAATGTTTAAGTTATTGAATTTAGATCACTTTTATTAATAATGTTTAAGTTTATTGAATATTAGACTCTCCACTTTTTGAATAATGTTTAAGGTTATTGAATATTAGACTCTTCCCACTTTATGATAATGTTAAGGTTATTGAATATTAGACTCTTCCCACTTTTATGATAATGTTTAAGGTTATTGAATATTAGACTCCCCCCACTTTTATGATAATGTTTATGTTATTGAATATTAGACTTTTATGATATAAGTTTTGAATATTAGACTCCTCCACTTTCTCCTCCCAGTTTTATGATAATGTTTAAGGTTATTGAATATTAGACTTCTCCCACTTTTATAATGTTTAAAAGTTGCTTGATAAGTTTTCACTAATCAATTTTGATTGACAGTATGAAATTTAACTGGAATAAGTTAGAACTTGAATATTTAAAAAAAAATTGATAATATAAAATTGTTATTTAAAAAGAATAGAAAAAAATGTCTATTGTGTTTGGGTTTAATTGGTTAGTCCTAGTCTTGTAGTGTTCCTAGAAAAGAGTGTAGTCTCAGTAGATAAAACTTGTGACAGGAAAGCTATAGTATTAGTAGTTCTCCTTGTTATCCTCGCCTGTAAGTTATGATCACAGAAATTTTAATTTGTAATTGATTTCAGGACAATAACCAACGATTTTAAAGCGTAAGTGTTGTATACCATTTACTTCTTTACTTACTTCTATTCTTCTATTCTGCTTCTGACGTCTTTGATATGTTAAGTTATTCTAACATCTCTTCTTCGTCTGGACTTCTTTTGGGGACTTCGTGTCTGGTCTTCCAATGATGATTTCTCTTTATTAGACGCCCTGTGTCATTGGTAGTTTTTAGATAATAACACAAGACTTCGATTTACTTAGATTACATTTTATTTCGAAATCCCCACCAGACTACCTGCGCAGATCGAGTCGGAGCGTGCAATACACGACTCACCACCATCGTGGTTTCTCGCCGACTGACTAAAATCTATTTAATCTAAACCGGAAGAGGGTCTCCTCCACCGATTCTCACGGTATCCGCCGGAAAGGATCAGGATGAGGTCAAGCCTTGTCACTCATCTTTCAAGGCCGTGGGCTTCAACCTTTAACAGCCATTTTGATTTCTACACTACTGTACATAAATATTAAGAAACTAATAATTATGTAACATAAGTATACGCTTCATATATGTTTCTAATGTGTTAAATTTTAACGGATTTGCCTGATGCTGATGTTCGGAAAGTCCATGAATAGGCATGCCAATTTGGCGTAAATAATATAACAACTCAGTGTTTTTTTTTGTTTTGTTTTTTTTTTTGTTCTTTGATTTGTTTAGAAATATCCTATGGAAAATATTATTCGTTTTTGTTTACAGGTAAACAAAATTGTATTCTATCTCGAGTAATATTTCTTGTAATCGAAAAGTTAAACACAAAAAAAAAACACCGCTTCTATTGCTTACATGAAATGATTTTTTGTCTGAGCATTTTCTCCAGTCTTTTGCGTTTATGAAAGGCTGAGAAATCTTTAGTATAAAATGAAATGTATACGAAGTTTTTTCTTAGATGTTTATTTACTGCTAAAGTAAAGATAACTAAATAACAACCGGATGCAAATGACTCTCTCGAAACATCAAAACAGCTGGAGTAGAAATTCCCGAATTATTGGAGTTGAAAATGTAATGATGATATCTGGCCTGAAGTACAGTATCTAAATATACATACATACATACATACATATATATATATATATATATATTATATATATATATATATATATATATATATTTACATCCGTAAGTTACTTATATATATAATATATATATATATATATATATATATATATATATATATATATATATAACTATGAAAAATAATTGCAAGTATTATAGAAATTATATAAACACATTTATAATCAAATGTATTCATATTCTAACTATCATTCATGTTTATCAATGTACAACTATATACATATATATATATATGCATGTGTATATACGTGTATAGGCATATATGTATATATATATATATATATATATATATATATATATATATATATGTATATATATATATCAACATGTACATATATATGTACATATAATATATACATATATATATATATTTATATACGTATATATGTATATATATACATTTATACACCTATAAATGTACATAGATATACACCTATATATGTACCTATATATTCATATATATATATATATATATATATATATATATATATATATATATATATATATATAATATATATATATATATATATATATATATATATATATATCCAAATATAGTGACACCTTTTCATTTTTTGCCTCCGGCTATTGTCGTTTCCTTGCTATGTCGCCGGTTTTGATGGTAGAAAATAAATTTGGCATTCGTCAACTCATAGCCGACTTCTCAGTTTTCATAATGACACGAATATGTGGTGTCGTGTTTAGTCGGCTTTTTATTGTATCATTTATCTACAATTTATTTATTTCAATTATTCATTATTATTCACAAATATGCACCGCTGTGTGCAAGCATTTAAGTTTTAATGTAGTTAAATACATCAAATTAAGAAGACTAATGAAACCAAATAAGAATGCCGATGAAATGATTTGAAACACAGGGGTGTGCAATAAAAGATATAACAATTTTTAAACTAACTTTTCCATCATTTTCCATCACTCCCGTCTTTCATTACTATATTTTCCTAATTTTACTATTTAGTTAAAATAGGAAGTAAAGAAAAAAAAAATTACAGTTATTTCTTCTTGTTAATGGATTTCTTAAAAGATTTGTCTCCGAGATTTGTGCTCATATTTATTAAGATAAAACCAAACAAATAGAAATCAATAATACTAAGCATATATTTATCAAAATCAAATTTATAATATCAATATGCAAATCAGCCTTCCCGTTCAGACAGTAAACAGCTAATTCGTTGTATGTATAAATACAATTGCATGTTTGTGGTATGTAGATCTGGTCAACGCCAGGGGTCCAGTGGCTTCGGCCCTGGATCTTTACAATTTAATAGCGTCGATCCCAGGGGGATTTCCTCCCAGGCAATACCCGCCCCCTTGACTTAAAGGGTCAGGGCTGGGTTTATTGCCCAGCGCCTGAGGCGCCCCTCTTATGGGGAATGCCGAAGGGATCGACGCAATTTTTGTTCTTTCCTCCCATGAGCTTCGGCTTGTGGGTGGGCCCACGTTAAAACGAGGCCTTGTGCCCGGCCCATACAAGTGGGGTATGAGGCAAATACCTGTAGGTATGGTCAACAGTCTTAATAATATAAATCAATTTTTATTAATAATTGAGGTTTAAATAAAAATAAAATCATGGAGAATGTGACGTAAATAACTAAGGGAATTATGACTTAAGTAGTAATATAGTTTCGGTTACAGACAGCAAAACACACATTCACTATTATAACTAGATATCAATAACAGTTTTCTTATTCCAAACTGTTTCGTTTTTTATTGTAAATTGAATTAAACAATAAACAAAATTCATTCTATATCTTTGAGTAATTTATAATATTCTATCTATGTATTTATACGCGTGTTCATAGAACCGTTATTATTTTTCAACACCCCCTGGTTGAAAGATGAAAGCCTTGACACCTCAGCTAAATAATGGACCATTCCGTTTTTATTATACAGAAAGAAAGGGAAGAAAAAAGGACATGCTACACTGAAAAATATAATAAGCGACGAAGAAAGGAAGAGCGTAGGGCAAGATACAGACAGAGGGTGAGCGCGTGGAAGTTATAACGCTACCCAGTTTATATTGAACATAATAAAAACACGAAGATAAAGAAAAAAAGAAAAAAGGGCGAGAAAGAGTTAAATGAAGACCATAATACTTTTTCCATATTGAACAATTTACAATAGCTCTCAAGTAAACATATCTAATGTTGTTATAATGAAATAATCATACTGTGGTATATCCACTGGTCTCGAAGGTGTATAATAATACGCCTATTTCAACAAATTATGTTGATTCGTATCTTTTCTTGTTTTTTTTTTTTTTAGTATTATTTGTATTATTCGGACTATTGTTCTCATCTTCATTGTTATTTGTTCAACGTTTTGGCCTTCTTCAAGTATTTCTTGTCGGATTCGGGACCCTTCTCGTCGTAATCAAGATACATCATGGAACTTTGAACCTAACCCTTTATTCAGTCCACGGGGGTATACTGTTCTCGTTCCGCTAACCATAGCTGTGATATAGGTGTTAAGCTGTGTTAATTATTATTCTATGTTACTGCTGCCTCTGGCCACGACTGAACCTGCAGTCTAGAGATAACTGTCACTTAGAACGGTTTTAACCTAACTCCTTTATCCACGAGAGTATGTGTCCACTTGTTTGAATTTTGGGAACTTATAAACCTAATGTCTTGCTTTTGCCAAGAATATCTACTTATTCTCATATGTATATTTTTACCTAGACTCATATTGGGTGATTTTTAA
>CM042138.1:12019757-12042257 GCA_023376005.1 Doryteuthis pealeii | reverse complement strand
ATCTTAAAAAAATTAATTTTAATAAATATATGCCATGTATTATTGATTTCTAATTGTTTGGTTTTATCTTATTGAATATGAGCAAAAATCTTGGGGGTAAATCTTTTAAAAATTCCATTAACAAGAAGAAATAACTGTAATTTTATTCTTTACTTCCTATTTTAACTAAATAGTTAAATTAGGAAAATTTACCAATTTACGGGTGTAATGGAAAATGATGGAAGAGTTAGTTTCAAAGTTATTCTATTTTTCAATCATACCCCCTCTGTTCCAAATCTTTTTATCTGCATTCTTATTCAGTTTCATTAGCCTTTCTAATTTAATATGATATTTTATTATATTAAAACTTAAATACTTGCACCCGGAGGGTGCATATATTTGCTAGTATATATAATCGAGATACACGTTATTTTTACGCTATGATGTTTAGCATCCACAAACGATTAACTTACTGATATCGGTGAATTTCCCCTCATCTTATTGTTTCATATTTTACATTCATTTCCTCCTCAATGCAGATATTGGCTTATAACACTTCTAATCGTTTGTCTCTTACAGCAACGAGCTTATCCCTTTTTTTTAATGCTACGCCCTGAACATTCGTTAATATCGATTCCAACACTTTCCACCCTTGCACGCCATTAGCACATTTTTAGAAAATTAATTTGTCCCTGCTTTTATTCTTGATGTGTATTTAGCTAAATAAGTATGACATTGATCATGAACACTTGTTTGGTGTTTTATTTTTTTATATTATTATTCAGCAAGCATCAACGATTATTGATTGTCGCTCGACTATGAAGGTCAAATTACACAGGATTTTGTCGGAGGACTTGAATCGTAATTAGAATCAGATATCGGGCATTTTCTTAATTCTTATGACGCAATGAAGCCGAAACATAAATGACCTAGGCTTTGGCAAGAACACACGTACCATTCAAAAATATGTGAACACCTCAATTACATATATATATATATATATATATATATATATATATATATATATATATATATATATATATATATGATAACTTTGTAAACACGATGTGTTTGGATATGGCTTTTTTGCCGACAATTTTAAAAGTCACTAGAAGAGGAATATTAACCTACTCTAACAAATCGTAAAATCTAAGAAGTTTGATGTAGGGGTTATGGTACCCGCCTGTCAGCTTTACAGTCCGGTTTCAAATCACACACAAGGCGTTCTTCCTATCTATAGCTCTGCTGATGAGGCCTAATAGGCCGAAATGTACATACAGATTGATTTTTCTCGATTTGTTTAGCCATACATTTAAATAGGCATTCCCGCCTAATTAATTAATTATTAATTAATTAATTTTCAAAATTAGGTACGACTCCAATTAAGCACATATTCTCCCTAATATATATATATATATATATATATATATATATATATTATTGTGTTTTAGTAAGATAACCTACTCGAGTTTCACCATGAGGATTATCAGGGTTAACTGCAAGGAATTAATTAGATTAATTAATAAATTCAAATAATTCATTGCAGTTAGACCTTATCAGCTTCATGGTGAAACTCGAGGAGGTTATCTGATTAGAAAATTAGACTATCTCCGCTCTATACACGTATTCAGCACTCTTATATTCTTTATAACCTTTGTCATTCGATTAATTATTTCATCGAAGGTCGAAGTTGCGACTAACCCGATATTTTATTTTCCCCAACTATTCACCCACAGTTTTTAACAGGTTTGAAATCAAAGTTTTCCTTGATCTTGACTGGTTACCTAGCCAAGTTTATAGAGCAAAATCTTCCCTAGTATTTACCCATAGTTGTACGGAGATTAGTTGAATGCATACCTTCCCCAAGGGTATTAGGGCTATGTGAAATGTAAATATCCTCGTCCTGGATTTGAACTCTGGTCGACGAGTCAATTTCAATAACTCTAACCATTAGATTACAACTGAATTATATATATATATATATATATATATATATATATAATATATATATATATATATATATATATATATATATATATATATATAGGTTATTTCCTGTACATCTAAGAAGACGGGGTTAGGGTTTAGGATTAGGCTTAGGGTTTAGGGTTAGTTTAATGGGAAAATAAATAATTTATCAGTCAAGAGTAGTTCCCCTTTGTTTATGTGATACTTATAGAAAATAACCTATATATACCTTTTTGAATCCATTGCTGGTTTTCAAGCTAGTCCTGTGGATCCATTATTACTGAATAGCGAGTTCGATCCTCGCTTGATGCCCCATTAAAATATCTCCAGGTCAAAAAGGCCTTGTGTTAATCTGACTTAGTGTCAGATTATAAAAAAATATTTAATCGTTTTTTTATAAACTTTTTTAGAATCTTTGGTAAAAAAATAACTATTAAGAAATGACGTTAATCTTAATATCATTATCATCATCATTATTGTCGTCGTCATCATCATCATGTAGCGCTAGTAGCACGGGTATCCATCACATTATTCTATTCTACCACTGTAGGTTTTGGGACCTCGCACAGCAGCATTCCGTCCTTCTTCATTTGAAGCCATTCTTTTCTTTGATTTTCGATGGTCTCTTGACGCCTCCCCCCTCCAGTCTCTTGCCAGATGTTAGAACTTCCAGTTCAGTATTTTCATCGTCCGCCCGCAACTTACTAATTTAGTTTGTGAAATAGTGACCCCTTCGTGCCCGGTAGTTGTTTGACGCTATTACATCCAATTCCAGGAATTTTGTGCAGGTGCTTATTCGGAAATCACGTGACTGAACATGGACCATCATAGTTGCACCAAACATGTTGATAGTAGAATGTATTGCCGATTTTGAATAAAGCATTCTTCGAGATTAGGCAATTTGATACTGATAATGCTCATATTAATATAGTAAAAAAAAAGTAAAAAATAAATTCGTCGGGGTAGTCTAAAGTTGGTATCAGCCAAACAGCGAGGAAGTCTATCTCCTTTTCACTAGCGCTAAACCAAGGAGATTGTTTTGGCATCTGAGGTTGAGAGCCACACATACTATCAGCTCCTTACTTTACTGCACGAACCCCTGTGCTACTAATACGCTGAGTGGACGAGGGCTAGTATCGAACCTGGAACCTTGTGATTCCTAGTCAGACGCTCTACTGACCGAGCTAAACCAGTCCCTCATTCAAATCATTTTAAATGTTAACAGCATGTGTAAAAAAAACCCCTCAAACTTCTACATTTAATTTTTTTTTCATTAGATATAGAAATTCCATTTACTGGAAAAGAAAAGGCTTTTAAACATCAAACGTAGTAGTTTGTATTTTTTTCTTAACATGCTGTTGAAACTTTTTAAAGCATTATTTTGGACATGTTATTATCAGGGCCGGGTTAGCTCAGTCGGTAGAACGTTCGACTAGAAACTACAAGGTTCCTAGTTCGATACCGGCCCTCGCCAACTCAGCCTATGAGTATCACTGGGACCTGAGCGGTAAAGTAAGGAGCTGATGGTAGGTGTGGCGCTCCACCTCAGATTCTAAGATAATCTCCTTGGTCTAGCGCTATTGAAAAGGGGATAGACTCCCTCGCCGATTGGCTGATACCGACATTAGGCCGCCCCAACGACTTTACTTTTACTTATTATTGTTATTTCTGTTACCGGTGAAACTCAATTCCTTCGCCACTGTGTAATTCGGTGCAAAAGGCAGAAAAAAATGATAAAATTATTAGAATTAACTTTATTGATATTTCACTAATTTGAATTTTAGATTCTCTGAGGATATATGAAATGTTTTTGCATTCGTAAAAATAAAGTAAAACATTAAAATTCATAAAGTAATTTAGGAACTAGTTATTGTCGGAGCAGAAAAATGACGCGTACTGCATTACATAGCAACGA
Source organism: Doryteuthis pealeii (assembly GCA_023376005.1). NCBI lineage: Eukaryota > Metazoa > Mollusca > Cephalopoda > Myopsida > Loliginidae > Doryteuthis > Doryteuthis pealeii. Next base: position 12,038,395 of record CM042138.1, on the reverse strand, counting down.
GTTTTGCTTGATGTAATTTTGTAGACAGAAGCTATGAGAGTGGCCTGCAGAATTTTTTCTCGTGGCTGAATAATATTTTGAGTATTTAATTACCACAATGTTTAGAAAATACTTTTAAAAGTGGTTTTCATTCGGTCAAGTCATTAAATTATGAAATGCTATCGAAGTTTCGGAAATACGCTGTACATTTCAAATATCAAATTTTCTTAAACACCCTGCATAACCTTGTCTCTTGGTTACAATGCATGAGAATATCGTGGACAGCCTATGTATAGTGTGTTTCAGAAAATTTGAAATGATATAGAATTTTCAGAATAACTGTACATCTCAAATGATATCAATTTTTTAAAACAGCCTACAAAACCTTGTCATATACATAAGAATATCGTGGACAGCCCACGAATATTGTTATTCAGAAAATTTGAAATGAATTACATTTTCAGAATAACAGTGTACATCTCAAATGATATCAATTTTTTAAAAACACCCTACAAAACCTTGTCATATACATAAGAATATCGTGGTCAGCCTACGAATAGTGTTATTCAGAAAATGTGAAATTATATAAATTTTTCAGAATATTAGTGTACATCTCTAATGATATCAATCTTTTAAAACACCCTACAAAACCTTGACAGCCCACGAATAGTGTTATCAAGAAAATTTGAAATTATATAGAATTTTCAGAATAACAGTATACATCTCAAATGATATCAATTTTTTAAAACACCCTACAAAACCTTGTAATATTCATAAGAAATTCGTGGACAGCTCACGAATGGTGTTATTCACAAAATTTGAAATTATATAATTTTTTCAGAATAACAGTATACATCTCAAATGAATAACATTTTTAAAAACACCCTACAAAACCTTGTCATATACATAAGAATATCGTGGTCAGCCTACGAATAGTGTATTCAGAAAATGTGAAATTATATAAATTTTCAGAATATTAGTGTACATCTCTAATGATATCAATCTTTTAAAACACCCTACAAAACCTTGGACAGCCCACGAATAGTGTTATCAAGAAAATTTGAAATTATATAGAATTTTCAGAATAACAGTATACATCTCAAATGATATCAATTTTTTAAAACACCCTACAAAACCTTGTAATATTCATAAGAATATCGTGGACAGCTCACGAATGGTGTTATTCACAAAATTTGAAATTATATAATTTTTTCAGAATAACAGTATACATCTCAAATGATATACATTTTTTAAAACACCCTACAAAACCTTGTCATATACATAAGAATGTCGTGGACAGCCTACGAATAGTGTTATTCAGAAAATGTGAAATTATATAAAAATTTCAGAATAACAGTGTACATCTCAAATGATATCAATTTTTTAAAACACCCTACAAAACCTTGTAATATTCATAAGAATATCGTGGACAGCCTACGAATAGTGTTATTCAGAAAATTTGAAATAATATAAAATTTTCAGAATAACATTATACATCTGATATCAATTGTTAAAATACCCTGTATGCGTTGTCTCTTAGGATAAGAGACCTTATTTATCAGCGTTCTTATAAAACAGATTCTCGTGTAGGGTCAAATCGATTTCATCGTTGCAGAGAGGACACACGACCGTTGCCTCTGAATATTCTATACACAAAGCCATCAACGAGAATTTCAAGAACTACCATTGATTTTTTCTTGATGGAGAAAGACCAGCAATACTGAGTTGAAAGCTCTCCTCTTCTTACTAGATCGGCAAATGGGTTTTTCTTTTGTATAGTTTGCACTGGAGCAAAAGTAGTAGGGTTGTCAATATTGTTATGTTTTGTATTGTATGACCCATTATTTTTTGCTATGATATGTAAGTAAGTAAAGTCATAGGGACGGCTTAATGTCGGTATCAGCCATGCAGCGAGGGAGTCTATCCCCTTTTCAATAGCGCTAGACCAAGGAGATTATTTTAGCGTCTGAGGTGGAGCGCCGCACCTACCATCAGCTCCTTACTTTACCACACAGATACCTGTGCTACTCATACGCTGAGTTGGCGAGGGCGGGTATCGAACTAGGAACCTTGTGGTTTCTAGCCGAACGCTCTACCGACTGAGCTAACCCGACCCTGCCTAATGATGTACGCATAAGTAAAAAGTAAAGTCGTGGGGTGGCTTTAAGTCGGTATCAGACAAACAGCGAGGGAGCCTATCCCCTTTCAGTAGCGCTAGACTAAGGAGATTGTTTTCGGTGTCTGAGGTGGAGCGTCACACCTAACCTCAGCTCCTCAGTTTACCGCACAGATCCCCGCGCTACTCAAACGCTGAGTTGGCGAGGGCCGTTATCGAAGGGGTTCCTAATCCGACGCTCTACCGACTGAGCTAAACCGGCCCTTACGCATACCCGGAGATAATTAATGGTTAATAGATATATAGAACAGTTATTTATTTATCTCTACGTAGAAGTGTGTGGTGTAATGTTTCGAATAGTAAGTGGTTTCCACCCTTTTGTTTAACCTTTCATCTTGTTTTTCGGAACAACTTATGACTGTGTTCTGTTTTTTTTTTTTTTGTTTGTCTTTTTTTGTTTGGGACGGGAATTATGTTCCCTGCTTGCATGTTCTGTAATTAAATGTTATATGGTATAAAGTGACTTGTATTTTTCGGTAATTATGAACATTTGTTTAGTAAATTAGGGTGTTCCAGGAAAAACAGAACCCACAAATTTTGTAATAAACTGTTAATTTTAACTAGTGGGGTTTAGGGTTAGGGTTAGGGTTTACGTTTAGGGTTGGGTTAGGTTTTAGGGTTAGTTTAATGGGAAAATATATAGATAATTTCGGTTCTGTGTCAGTCTGTATAAAGGGTGACCCAGGAAAAACAGAACCAACACATGTTGTAATAAAACTGTTAATTTTAACTAGGGGGTTTAGGGTTAGGGTTAGGGTTAGGGTTGGGGTTGGGGTTAGGGCTAGGGTTAGAGTTGGGGTTAGAGTTAGTCTTTGGGTTCTGTTTTTCTGTTTTTTTTCCAGAAAAAAAGAACCCACATTATCTATTTATTTTCCCATTAAACTAACCCTAACCCTAAACCCCAACTTTAACCCTAACCCTAATCCTAAACCCCATAGTTAAAATTAACAGTTTTATTACAAAATGTGTGGTTCTGTTTTTTCTGGGACACCCTAATTTACTAAACAAAAGTTTATAATTACCTATTTTTCTCCACTGAATATTGTGTCACGTTACCTACTTTTAGATAACCTAATGCTTTATCAGATATCGGGTGTTAGCTACGAGATAAGACATCACTAATTATTATAGTTTCAATAGAAAACCAACGTTGTGCATCGGTCAAAGCTACTATCGTAAGTGATTATCTAGGGGAAATGATCAAATCTTTCAAAGAGGAAGTTTGCCTTAGTCCATCGTTGAGAATTTAACATGTACGAGATATTTCATTCGAACACTGCATATTGCATTAAATCATCGATTTATCTCACAACTATATATATATATATATATATATATATATATATTTAGCAACCCCCTCTTCACGAACAGGATGTGACCCAAGGTCAATTTTGAATTCAGAGTTTTCCTTCTCCTAGACTGGTCACCAGTATGCTCTACGATTTACCCATGGCTGGAGGGAGAATATATGGGTTCGTACCTTTCCCAGGGTATTAGCGCTATGTGAAATGCAAACAGCCTTGTCCAGGATTTGAACTCGGGTCGACGAGTCCATTTACTACGACTCTAACCATTACACTACGTACCTCCATCTCACAACTATATAGTAATACGCTTGAACCTCAGTGTATCACGTCCTGTTACCACCTCAAAATAATTATGGATCATTCCGTTAAAAACATAAAAGAAAGAAATATAGTTATTTACTAAGCTTAGCTTAGATGTGGCACACGGCCAGAGGTTTAGGACACCCAGTGAGAATCGAACTCACTACCAATGATCTTCTAATCTAGCTCGCTAACCATTACACCAATATAAGACATGAATGAGATCAAGAAAGAAGTCAATAAACATCGAGAGAACGTCAGCTTCATTCAAGAGCGATTACGCGAAAAGAGCCGGAAATTAAGTAGAAAAAGAAATCTACGATTTATTTCAAACTTTATTTTCGTGAAATAAATAAGTAGAATAAAAGAAAATGATGCGACGATTTTTAAAAAATACTTTCTTATTTTTATCTGCTTATTCTTATCAACTTGACGGACAGATGTCTCATCAATGGCAGAAGGGGGGCGACCAGATCTGAGAGCTGTTTCCACAGAGTTCCGACCATGTTTGAATTCACGATGCCAGCGTTTTACAAGGTCATATGATGGGGCATCATCACCATGAGTTACTTTCATTTCATCAAAAGTCTCCCGTGCTGTGCGTCCTTTCAAATACAAACATCGGATCACTGCTCGACACTCAACAGACTCCATTTCACACTTGACTCAGTTCAAACACCTGTAAATCAGACACCACAATTAGTTCAGAGCTGTAATTTGCCGCTTAATCTAGAGATATAAATAATTGCACATGCAAAATTTCAGCTAGATCAAACAACTGGATGTGGGTCAGGGGAATTACTTATTGAACGCCCCTCGTATGTTAATACTCATTTTTTCATAGGGACGACCACTCCGGGTCAGGATGAAACTGGTAGTAGTAGCTATAATTGTGTACTCCACATTCCCCAAATGTCCAGTATAGGAACTTTACCACTAGATGCAATTTAACCTCATACCCAGGACACTCATTCTAGCATTTATGATTAAAAGAGATGGGAGATTGCCATAAGGGGAATGGGGTTTGGACAATCATATAGGTTCTAGGGCTTGACATGACCAACCGATTGATCAGAGCAGGCTTCTCCGACCGACAGCCTAGCCTAGATGAGATCCAAAGTGGAGGGCTGCATGTCATGCACTTTTCAGCCATCAGGATTCCGTCCTTATGCATCACGGGTTGCCAGCTCCAATTAACAGGTGGGGTAATTCCACATGCAAAATTTCAGCTAGATCAACCAACTAGAAGTTGGTCGGGGCATTACTTATTGAACACCCCTCGTAGCATGTGGACCGATTCTCAATCAACCATTTCATTTTGACTATCATGATATCTATACATATATATATATATATCTTATTATAATGGAGATTGTGTGTTTTTCTGTCTGTAACCGAAACTATATTACTACTCGAGTCACAATTCCCTTAATTATTTACGTCAAATTCTCCATGATTTCATTCTTTTAAACATTCAGTTATTAATAAAAATTGTTTTACATTATTAATACTGTTGACCATATCTACGTACTAATAACATGCAATTGTATTTATATATACAACAAAATAGCGGTTTACAGTTTGAATGAGAAGGCTAATTTGCATATTGATATTTAAAATTTTATTTTAATAAATATGTGCTTGGTATTGATTTCTAATTGTTTGGTTTTATCTTAAGAAATATAAACAAAAATCTCGTGGATAAATCTTAAAAGAAATTTATTTACAAGAAGAAATAACTGTAATATTATCCTTACTTCCTATTTTAACTAAATAGTTAAATTAAGAAAAAATTTACCAATGAAAGAGGGAAGTAATGGAAAACGATGGAATAGTTAGTTTCAAAGTTGTTCTATTTTTCGATTATACCCCCTCTGTTGCAGATCTTTTTATTTGCATTCTTAGTCAGTTTCATTAGCCTTTCTAATTTAATTTGATATTTTATTATATCAAAACTTAAATACTTGCACCCGGAGGGTGCATATATTTGCTAGTATATATAAAGGACAATTGGTGTACATGTATGTATGTATGTTCCGAAGAAACTAAGAAACTAAAACGATTAACGACAAATTAAATATGCATACATATCAAATATCACTGTTTTCTGCTTTTTGTACTAAAATTATGAAGATTTGATTCATATTCGAAGATATCTCAAAATATACATAGAAATGGCGTTGAAAATCTACTTTAAAATGTCCAGCATATATAAATCTTAAAAGTAATCAAATCAATACACCAGGTTATATTGCCAAAACTCTACCCAGGCGATGCTGGGTAGCCGTGTCTGGTATTCTATAAATAGATTGAAGTGATTTAAATCAAGCTCGTTATACTTTTTACATATTGAACTATTTTAAAAATAGTGTTGCATTATTGTCGCCCGGAAGAGGAAGCTTCCGTCAAAAAGACAAAGAGAAAGATATATATATATATATATATATATATATATATATATATATATATATATAAAGGGAGAAGATGAAATATATAAAATAGATAAAAAAAAAAAAAAAGAAAACGGAAACAGAGTCTTCCGGTGAAAAGAAAGATAAAGAAACATATGTCCGTTATCAGATCAAACGATAAATGTGTCGGCATTGTTTTTTTGTATAAAAAGGCTAGTGGATGAAGGATGTGAATTTCAGACCCAGTCAGCAGCCAAGAGGACAACCTCGCGTCTCCCGTCAGCAAACACCCCTCGGGCACTCATTGTGAACACTCGCCGCCTTCGCCAGCCACCCGGTATTTTTATCGTGAAGCTCTACGCCCCTCACCACCCACAGCCGAAGAAAATAAAGACGGGTTATATTTATATATACGTGTATGTTGTTCATTGAAATCCAGTCAAGCGGTTATACAACAATAGTACTTAAGTAAAATATCAAACGTTGTAATCGTTAAATTATGTAGCGTAATTATTATGGTCTACGTGGAATTTGGGTATTGAAAAGAAAACGGTAATCAGATTTCTGGAGAAAGAGAAGAAAAATAAATAAGAACAAAGAAAGATTAAAGTTTGGACCAGTAAACACTCAAAGACTCATGACCCCCGAACTAAAGTTAATATTAAAATCGGACTTACTAGTTTCTGCGGAGGAGCGGAAGTGGGTGACCATTCCACATTCGGGACGAGAAACAGAAGAGAAAAATCCTGTTTTTCGGCTGGCCTTCGTAAGGGACAGGCAATTATTCCCGAGTTCCTCAGTGATGTGTTTTGGATAGTAGTACCGAAAATGATTTACGATAGAATAATTTGACCTGACCCTCACTCTCTCCTTCTCTCTGAAATAGAACCCATGAGCATAGAAAGAAATAAACAACCCCTTTTTACAATACGATGTGTGTATGTTGTTTCTGAACTAACGACGACTACTACTACTGATGACTACTACTACAGCTCGAATTTGGCCCTATGCAATAATTATCATACTGTGGTATGTGCACAGGTCATGCTAGTTGAATAATAATATTCATACAACGAATCTGCCATAGTTAATGAATTACATTTTTAGTATGAAAAACATCTAACAATTCTTCATCTGCGACAATGCGCACATATGAATTAATGTTGACCAACTTTTAACAATTTAAATAAAACGATACAATTTATAATAAAGTTTTCATTTCAGTAATATTTATTAAAATATTTTATTTATATTTCTTCGTAATTTTCTTTTTTCTTCCGAAAATTACAAATAAACAAAAACATGAATAGCCTATAGAAACCTTTGCGGCAACGGATTAGAATATTCCTTCCCCATTCCATTTGCGTTTTTTTTTCAATGTTAAATTGCAAAATCGCGTTGTATGGTGGTATCGTGAAGTGAATGAAAGACATTCTTTAAATTTTTGTGCATTTTGGCCTAATCGATATGTCTCTTTTCAAATGCCACGTGCGTGTTTAATTTCCGTTGTAAAATGCCAGGTCAAATGGAGATTTTTGACATGTAAACAGCAGTTCATAGGTGTCTGGATTAAGAAGAAAGAAACAAGTCAATTCCAGGGCGATGGCGTTTTACTTGTTTTATGTTTGAAGATAAAGATATTATTCAGATATAAAATACTAGAACTGAATTTCTTTTTCCTATTCATAATGCATACAAACGTGGATTTAGAATTCCAGTTTTTTAAAAATCCATTTATATGATTTTGTTTCAACAATTACTTTCTTTAGAATATGAATGTTATTAAACTAGTAATAATATTTAAGTTTTAATGTAATGAAATAATTTAAACTAGCAATACATGTGGGTATAACACAGTATGTTAATTTAATTATTACAACGTTTGATATGTTCACTAAAGAGCTATTCTGAAATAGTTCGATTGTTGTATACTCTTCTTTTTACTTCTATTATTCTTCTGCTCATCTTTGGTATCTTACGTTCATCTTCTAGCGTCTGGACTTCGTCTTGGTGGTCGGTCGCACTTAATTCATTTCTTCTTCTAGATCAGTCTTGTTGCCAAGACATTTATCAACCGCAAAACCATATTATTTATGTAAGCTTTTATTTACTTAACTAAACATTTCATGTAACTAACATAACGCGCGTGTGCAGTGAGCTTCTGCTAAGGCAGAAAGACCTTATCTGCCTGACGTCCAAGCTGAAACGGAGACCCAACCAGGTCCGACGTGACTTCATGTATTTCGCGGGCTTTCTGTAATATTCCATGGAAAGTCCCTCCCGTGATATGAAAAGGGACCATCCCTTTAGAAATACAGGGGGTTGACAATAATCTATGCATAGATTATGTAACACGATTTGTAAACAGTATAAAAATATTGATTTAACTCTCCCTCACTCTTTTTTCTTTCTTTCTTTCCTTCTTTTCATCTCTTCATTATGAAAATAGATTAGCATGCTCAGTCCCTCTCTTTATATTTCGTCTACTCTCTTTCTTTCTTTCTTTCTTTCTTTCTTATTATATTTGTTATGTGTAGCATGTCAGTTTTCTTCCCTTTCTTTCTTTATAATTAAAAAGCGAATGTCCCTTTATTTAGCTGAGATGAAAACACACTTAAGAAATAAAAACTCTGTGATTAAGCGTAACCAGATTATCAGTATCTATATTTTTTATTTCATCTTGGATGCTTTCATTTTTAATCAGAGCGTGATACCGGTCGGAAGATTAAGGAACACAAGAAATAATATATGTATAGATTAGAAAGACTAACGAAATTACATATGAGCGCATATATAAAGTTTACACACATTTTTATTATATTTTAATTGGTTTCTATATAAAATCATTCATAGGATTTGAATACGTTGGTGAATAAAACAATAATATTAGAGATCAATATCACCAAGTAATTATTTATCAAACCCGTTTTTGTTAAAACCGGTAAGCTAACTAACCACACCACATATTATATAAACTTTTAATTAATTGAGATAGATGGGACATATTGCAGGATTTTAAACGCACAAGAACATGAGAAGTTTTGAGGCAAATCTAACTCAGATTTTCATAGATACACCATTAATAAGATTAATAAGTAAGATTTATTCTATTCTATGTATGTATTAATGATACTTTTATAATCATTGATAACCTTTCATATTGTGATGCAAACAGTGACCTAGTTTCGGTTACCGACTGACATACACAGAATCGCAATTATAATAAGATATTATAAAGAACTGCATTTCTTTCTTTTCCTTTTCAGGGTGCATACAAATGTGTATTTAAAATCTGATTTTTTTAAAAATCCATTTATATGATTTTTGTTTTAACCATTATTTTTCCAGAGACTATAGACAATGTAGAATTCAATAGCTTTTTATTCGATTGGAGGAGGGGGGAGGTCTCAAAGTAGTTTTGACTAATGAGAAGAAAGCTCTTTTGGTTTGAAATAAGAATTGTCCTTCTCCTAGACCGGTTGCTACACCAAAGTAGCCCTGTCTGCCCTATCACTTATCCATAGCTAAAAGGATAATAATTGGATTCGTACCTTTCCCAAAGTTATTAGCACTATGAGAAATGCAAACAGTTGCGTTCTGTATTTGAACTCGTCTCATTGTGTCCGTTTCCTACGACAGGAACCCATACACTACGCACCTTGAAAATAATGTCGATACCTATAGGTGGAGGGAGAGCAGTGGGATTCGTACCTTTACCAAGAGTATTAGCACTATGTGATATGCAAACAGAAGCGACCTGTATTTTTTCCTACGATGGTTAGCATTACACCACGCGCCTCCTCTAATTATGAAAATAGCAAATAGACATACACCGAATCTCTATTATAATAGGATATTATATAGAACTGAATTTCGTTCTTTTCCTTTTCCTAATGCAATCCATTTTTAATGATTTTGTTTTAACAATAATTTTTCTTTAGAATATGGATGTTATCAGAAGTCGATATTTTTTATTCGATATTTTCTTTCGATAGAAGTGGGGGCTGGGGTAGGAACTCTCAAAGTAATCTGTGAGTAACAAGAAGAGAAATCCTTTTGAATTCTCCTTCTCATTCTTCCCTTCTCCTAGACTGGTTGTCTGTCCAACTATTTTCTCATTGCCGAAGGGAGAGTAGTTGGATAGATACCATTTCCAAGAGTATTAACACTATGTGAAATGCTAACAGTCACGTCCAGGATTTGAACTCGTCTTGCTGTGTACATTTCATACGACCGTTGCCATTACGCCACGCACCTCCACTAATTATCATAATAGAAGATTGTATATTGGATAATTTATTTAGTGTACTTTTTCTATGAAACATTAACGACAGTCTTCATCTAAAAAAAAAAAAACCCTAAATTATGGTAACACAGTTAATTCGGAAGTATTTACCGCCAGTCTAGCCTGTGATTTTCCATCTTTTGAGAAATAGTCACGCTGCATTTGGCAATGTTGTTTGATCTGTTGAACCGTTTCCTTCGCGGTGACTGGTTTGACAAACAGGTTTTACATTTTTTAAAAGTTCGGTACAACTCGTTTATAGTTGAAAGCAAAGCCGCTGCGTTATACAACCCAAAACAATTATTTTGATTTAGTTTTGTTTGGTTTCTTTATTTAATGGTATATCAATATTAGTAGGAAGCGGGTGGTGTAATGGTTAAAGTCATGGGAAATAGACTCGTCGTCCCGAGTTCAAATCCTGGATGTGGTAATGCATTTCACTTTGCGCTAATAACCTTTGGAAAGGTATGATTCCTACTCTCCCTCCAGCTATGGATAAATAGTAGGGCAGACTGGGATCTTTAATCTTGGTTAGGCAACCGGTCTTGGAGAAGTAAAACTCTGAATTCAAACCTGTTGAACTCCGCTTTAGAAATTAACCTTGTGTCACATCCTGCTCGTATATATATATATATATATATATATATATATATATAATAACTATATATATACTTTAGAAATTAACCTTGTCACATCCTGCTCTATAATATATATTATATATATATATAGTATAACTATTATTCTACAAGTATGACTTTGGCATTAAATATATATATATATATATATATATATATATTAAATTTTTTTTACTTGAAGGCACTTACAACGCATGTATCGCATAAAATTCGATACTTTTTCTTATAGAAAATAAACTTGACAAGTGTAATCCCAGTAAAGGATGGCTCGATGTGTAGAATACCGTACAGACTGTTTCGACTTTATTAAGTCTCATCAGCGGTATATACTAACGATTTCCCTCCGACAGAAATCGAAACCGGGACTTCAGCAGACGCAGTGGAACACTAGTGAAACACTTTTATCGCCTCGGCCACAGTACACAGCTGAAAAAGTATCGAATTTATGCGATAACATGCGTTGTAAGTGCCTTCAAGTAAAAAAAATTTAATATATACTTTATCAGCCAACGTTTCTAAATAAACAAACATCCAAAAATCTATATATATATATATATATATATATATATATATATATATATATATATATATCAGTATTAGCGGGTTATTTAATGCCAAAGTCATACTTGTAGAATAATAGTTATACTAACTATTATTCTACAAGTATGACTAACGCTAATACTGATATATATATATATATATATATATATATATATATTATATATATATCAATTTAGAGGGTTATTTAATGCCAAAGTCATACTTGTAAAAAATAGAAGTTATACTAACCTTGGTTAGCGGCTACGGACTCTAGACCTACCCCCAGGCAGCATCTACCCCTTCGTTTAAAAAGGAGAGGGCTGCGTTTATTGGCTGGTGTTTGAAACGGCCCAAAAAGGTAATGTGGCGGGAACCACACATTTTTGCCCTAACAATTGCAAGATCATCGGTTTGTGCGTTGTTTTCCATTTTAAAACATCCTTGTACCTATCCTACATGGTAGGAGGTCAATAACCCATAGCTGTGGAGATGAGGGGTTCATAACTTTCCCAGGATTATTAGTCCGTAAATAAACGGAATAGGCCGACAGGAGTTCAAAATCACTGATTACGATGTCGTACTTCAGCATGTTAACCAAAACTACCTCACTTATTTTATGTTTCTATTAATGTTTGGCAGGGGATGTTACATATTAATTGGATCCCTATTACTTTTTAAGGTAGTATAGAAATCCTTATGGCGATCAGTGCAGCTGATGGCCTTGAGAGTGAGTGACAATGCTTGACCTTACTCTCACCTTGCTTTCTGGGGATAAAATCGTGGGAACGGAACCCCGATAGAAAGCCCCCCTTCCGGTTTAAGGTAAGCAACTTAGTGAGTTGCAGTTAGTCAGTGAGAGTTAGGACTGAAGCTAGCAAGATGTGACTCTCTGCGCGCATTTTGTCTGGTTCTGGGGATCCGGAATAAAATAACATCAAAGGTAAATCGAAGTCTTGTTGTTATTACTAAAAGCTAACAATGACACAAGGCTTCTGATAAGAAATGGTCCCCAGCAGAACCAGACACGGAATCCCCAGATAAGAAAGACCAGACGAGACCTGTAGAAGATATACCCGGCCATTAGAAGATAGATGATAGAAGTACCAAGCCGGCCAGAAGAGAAGTGTGTAACAGGAAGGTATGGATAAATTGACTGATATATTCACGTACAAAAAACAATAATAGCTTAGATGAAAAAATACAGAAATATTGGGTGATCCAAAAACACAGATTTTTAAAAAAAAGTCAGGCCTGTTTCTGGGTGCCTCTGTAAATATATACATTATATATATATAGCTCAGTGCATATATATATATATATATATATATATATATATATATATATATATATATATGCCCAGAGATACATATATATATATATATATATATGTATGTGTGTGTGTGTGTAGCTCTGTTCATATATATATATATATATATATATATATATATATATATACATATATATATATAATATATATATATATATATATATATATATATTTAATCCATAGCTGGAGGGAGAATATATGGATTCATACCTTTCCCAAGTGTATTAGCGCTATGTGAAATGCCAACAGCTTCGTCTAGGAATTGAACTCGAACCGACGAGTCCATTTTCCACGACTCTAACCACTAGCCCACGCGCCTCCAGCTATGGGTTAAATAGTAGGTCAGACTGGGCTCTTCAGTCTTTGGTAGGTAACCAGTCTAGGAGAGGGTAACTCTGAATTCAAAATTCCTGAGGTCGGTCGTTGATTGTGTTTGTGGTACCCCTTGATGCACCAATTCTTTCTTATCGACTGTGCCAAAAAGTGTGGATGGTCCAACACAAGCCTTCACCACTACAAACAAATCACTGTGTGGATGTTCATTGTGTGTATGAACCCACATACGTAGGAAATTGATGGGAGAGTCCATTTATATATATATATATATATATATATATATATATATGCACCGAGATACACACACATATATTTATGTATGTGTGCGCGGGCGCGCTCGTGTGTGCGTGTGTGTGTGTAGCTCTGTTCACACACACACACATATATATATATTATATATATATATATATATATATATATATATTATATATATATTTACAATGTTTTCATAGATCAATGTTCATGAAAACATTGTAAAATAAATAAATATTAGCTCTTACAAACTGTGATTGAGCACTGTATTTTCTTTGTTTCATCGCAAAAAAAATTTTGTTTTTACATATACCTATATATATATATATATATATATATATATATATTAAGTCATCCACAGACACGTGTTTCGGCATAGCATGCCTCTTCAGTGTGCCTAGACACAACTATCCTTGGTTAGGGTTCGAACTCAGACTGACTGCATGGTAGTCCGATATCTTATCCCCTCGCCCACTGACAGCTGATGCGGGGACTGGTGTTTTTAAACTATTAAATACCTAGGAATGTATGTATCTTTCGGTAACTGAGAGATCAAATTTCCGGAGAAATGATCATTATATATATATATATATATATACAGTGTGACCCCCCAAAAAACAGGCCTGGTATTTTTTAAAAATCTGTTTTAATGGATTCTTGTTTTGGATTCCTATTAGCGCTATGGGAAATGCTACCAGTCTCGTCCAGGATTTGAACTCAGTTCGGCTATTCCATTTCCAACGACTCTAACCATTACACCACGTGGCTCCGAATAGTTTATTAAGTATAACCTTTGTATGAAGCATTATTAAAATGTTGTGTCTTTCATTAAAGGGTTACAAACATCGCCATTGATACTGGAATCTTTCTTCCTCTTTGTCTCCTGAACAAATCTAGTTTGCAAGCAATTTGCACCCCCGGATTTCCCAAGGGTTTACAGAGAGTGATAATTTGTTTGGGAAAGATAACGTAACAACTGATTTCAAGGAAGCCAATTACAACCCAATAAAGTCCCTGGAGCCGCACCCAAAAACAGATCCCAGTTAAGAAAAGCGAGGTTCTGGGTTCGATACGAGCCCACCCCAACTCAAACTATGAGCTGCACAGGGATATTTGAGGTAAAGTGAGTAGCTGATGACAGGTGTAGCGTTCCAACACAGACGTTAAAATAATGTCCTTGGTGTAGAGCTAGTGAAAAGGGGATAGACTCCCTCGCCGACTTTACTTTACATATACCCTACAAGTTCACCACTTCGTAGAATCAATCAGATATAGTGAATCCAGAGGGATCGGGTTAGCTCAGTCAGTAGAGCGTTCGGCTAGAAACCACAAGGTTCCTAGTTCGATACCGGTCCTCGCCAACTCAGCGTATGAGTAGCACAGGGATCTGTCCGGTAAAGTAAGGAGCTGATGGTAGGTGTGGCGCTCCACCTCAGATGCTAAAAATAATCACCTTGGTCTAGCGCTATTTAAAAGGGGATAGACTCCCTCGTTGACTGGCTGATACCGACTTTAGGCCACCCCGACGACTTATATATATATATATATATATATATATATATTATATATATATTATATATTTGTGTGTATGTGTGTGTGTGGTTATAATACAAACAGCAACAAATATATTAAATTTAATATTCACAGTAATCTATTCATATATAAAAAGTAGTTGGGGTGTATATATGTATGCCGGTCCAGATAAAATTACAAAAATAAAACAATTAACGACAAAGTAAATATATTTATAAATACTAGCAAATATATGCACCCTCCGGGTGCAAGTATTTAAGTTTAAATGTAGTAAAATATAAATTTTAAAAATATAATTCAGATAAAAAGATTTGAAACGGAGGGGGTATAATCGGAAAATAGAACAACTGAAACTTACTCTTTCATCACTTCCGTTTTTCAATGCTAAATTTTCCTAATTTAACTATTTAGTTAAAATAGGAAGTAAAGAATAAAATTACAGTTATTTCTTCTTGTTAATGAATTTCTTTTAGGATTTATTGAAGAGATCTTTACTCATATTCATTAAGATAAAACCAAACAATTAGAAATCAATAATACCAAGCACATTTTTATTAAAATCAATTTTTTTAATATCAATATGCAAATTAGCTTTACGTTTACACTAAAAACTGGTATTTTGTTGAATATATAAATACAATTACATGTTATTAGTATTTAGGTAAGGCCAACAGTATTAATAATGTCAAACAGTTTTATTATTAATTGAGGTTTAAATAGAAATAGAATCATGGAGAATGTGACGTAAATAACTAAGGGAATTGTGACTTGAGTAGTAATATAGTTTCGGTTACAGACAGAAAAACACACAATCTCCATTATAATAAGATTAAATATAACCATTACTTGCTTTTTATGCAAAAATTATGAAGATTTGATTAATATTCAAATATATTTGAATTTTCAAATAGAGTCCTACTTTAAAATGGTCAGCATTTACAAATATCAAAAGTAAACATAACGATAACACCAGGTTTTTTTGTTCCCTTATACCCAGGGTAGCCGCTTCTTGTTTTTACACAAAGCTCTCCTTCAACGTATATTTGTACACATGTATGTATCCATATATATATTTACCAAACCCTCCCCACGAGCAGGATGTGACACAAGGTCAATTTCTTAAGCGGATTTCAATAGGTTTGGATTCAGAGTTTTCCTTCTCCTAGACCAGTTGCCTAACCAAGGTTAAAGAGGCCAGTCTGATCTACTATTTATCCGTAGCTAGAGGGAGAGTAATGAACCCCCTCATTTCCACAGCTATGAGTTATTGACCTCCGACAATGACGGATAGGTACAATAACTTTTTAACATGGAGAACTACGCACAAATCGATGATCTTGCAACGGCTAGAGCAAAAATGTGTGGTTCCCGCCAGCATTACCTTTTTGGTCTGTCTCAAACACCAGCCAATAAACCCAGCCCTCTCTTTTTAAATGAATGGGTAGGTGCTGCTTGGGGTGGGGGCTAGAGTCCGTAGCCGCTAAACCAAGGTTTGTATAACTTCTATTATTCTACAAGTATGACTGTGGCATTAAATAACCCGCTAATATTGATATATATATATTTACTAACCTGTCACGAGTAGGATGTGACACAAGGTCAATTTCTTAAGCGGAGTTCAACAGGTTTGAAATCAGAGTTTTCCTTCTCCTAGACCGGTTGCCTAACCAGGGTTAAAGAGCCCAGTCTGCCCTACTATTTATCCGTAGTTGGTGGAGAATAGGATTCCTACCTGTCCCAAGTGTATTAGCGCTAAGTGAACTGCAATTACCACGTCCAGGATTCGAACTCGGGACAACGGGTCCATTTCCCATGACTTTAACCATTACACCAGTCTGTATGCCTCTCAACATAGAATGATACAACTGTATATGTGTGCGTGTGGGTTTTGATTTTAAGAAAGGGGAATTATGTCAACAAGTGCAGACTATTAAATTTTGTGATTTACGATTGAGAATACCATCAAGATTGAGAAGGTTATCGTTTAGAATGTCATTAAACCCTATTCTTGAACGAATCTTCTCTGCTCTTCTTGTTGGGTGGGGGGAGTGGCCTACCAAGCTCTTCAAATATACGAGACAAGTGGAATTTTCAATTTCTACATCAGACACGATGTCATACAAATCGCAATCAATAAAATTGCAATGCATTAACTCAGCACACGCGTACAAACCCCCACCACATATATTAAGGCATGTAGGTTAGCTTTCTGTGCAAGTTTATAACATATGTCATTATCTGTGTATATATATACGGATATGCATAGATATCTATCAATCTATCTCTCTCTCTCTCTCTCTCTCTATATATATATATATATATATATATATATATACTATATATATAAAGTGAATGGAAGTGAATCCGACAGTATGAAATGAATATTTTTAGAAAAAAAACACATGATGTATATACATCAGGTTTGTTTTTTTTCTAAAATTTATTTCATATATATAATATATATATATATTATATATTATATATATATATATATAATATAACATATATATAATATATAATATATATATACAAAACACAGACACAAAACACACACGCAGACACCCACGCCCCCCCATATATATATATATATATATATATATATATATATATATATATATATGTGTGTGTGTGTGTGTGTGTGTGTTGTGTGTGTAAAAATGAAATTGTAATTGAATCCGTCGGTATGTTGAAAGAATGAATAAAGGAAAGAAAGTACAGTATGGATAATAAAGGATAAATTAAATATCACTTACACATGTGTTTCGGTCAGCAGTGTATCTATGTATACATTATTCAAACTATTATTAAATAAACAAATGAAATGAAATAATAATGATAGAAAAAAATGTAGAAATATTCCGTACACAAAGAAAATTTGACCTTCATCAGAGTGAAAGTTTATTTGAACTAAGAATCGTTGGAAAAAAAAAAACGGAGAATTTTTGAAGTGTTCGAAAATACTTTTTTAAAATTCACTTTCCGGACGCGACCGATAAAGAGTCGTTAATGAGCGTAATCTCGGGTGTTGAATAATTTTTGATTTTTCTAAGAAAAATCAGATAATGGTGAATAATTATAGTGGTTATAGTTATGTATTGTAAAATAAAATGTTATTATTTATTTATTTATTTGTTGATACATTTTTGAAACTGAGAAAAAGAAAAGAAAAAAAGTGAAATAAATGTATTTATCGTGTTTGTTTATGTTTTGTTTAAAAAACGGTGAACTTATCAAAGTTATCCGTTTATAAATTAAGCCTAAGTTTGATATTAGATAATTTTTGTTGTTTTGTTAATGTTTTCGTAAATTGATCAAGTTTGGCTGTGTACATATGAATTCACATACATGTATGTATATAAATACATGTTTGTACTTACAGTTTATGTTAAAAGTCTAAAGTTACGGTGTATTTTATAATAAAGTAGGTGTGATTTCATTATTGCTTGAATTCAGGCCTAATAATGTAGGATGATTGGGTTTAGGTATTTTTTATCATTTATGTAATATTGCGTTATATAATAAATGTTAAATTATTTATAATTTATAAAATATTTGTG
>CM042138.1:11999757-12014757 GCA_023376005.1 Doryteuthis pealeii | reverse complement strand
TGCTCAGCATCCAAAAATCCACGCAGTGCTGGTCAGTGTAGGTATTTTCTGGTCGAACCTATCTGGTGTGCCTGTGTGCTGGTTTCCATAGGAAACTTCACTTAAGATTTCGTTCTTGCTTCTCCGTCAATTCCCAGCTTGTCTTGTCCGTCTGACTTACTCACTCACATAAACCAACACAGTGAGATGAAACAGACACTTTACACTTAAACCGATTCTATTAAGAGATAAACTAAAATGATCTACCACCCTGTCGGCTGGGGCGTTAGAATGCACCGACTGCACCTCTGCAGAGGGGTAAGACTCCCCCAATGGGCCACCTGTTGACCGTGGTGGCGACCCGTAATGCTTCAGAATAGAGCCCAGGTGGATGAGCAGTTCATGACATGCAATACTCCACTTTGGCCCTATCTTGGCCTAGACGGGCGGTCGGAGAGGCTCCCTCCGATCAATCGGCTGGTCACGTCAAGCCCTAGCACCTATATGATTGCCCCAACCCTATTGCCCTTATGGCAAGACCCAACTCCTTTTTATCATATGGGTGCTAGAAGGAGTTGACTGCGGGTCTACATGTCTTGGGAATGACGTTAAACTCTATCTGATGGTGAGGTTCCAGTTTTGGAGGTTTGGGGAATGTGGAGCACCCTATTCATCTCCATTGCTCCCTGGTCCACTCTGACCCGGAGTGGTAGTACCTGTTAGGGTCCCATCTATGGGTTAAATAGAAAAATGTATTTATAAAGAAATTGTATTATCCATTAAGAATTGATTTATTTCAAAACTTTATCGGCATTTAATGACCCACTGAGGTTGATATGCCGTAAAACAAAACAAACCAAAATAAATAATCTATAAAATATGAGCATGGTTATTATCGTGTGATATCCTTCTTGTGATCGTGCCTGTTTTAATCGATCGTTTGAACCATTTTTCTCTGAAATATTTAATGAAAATATATTTTAACATTTGATTTACGGTTCTTATTTATTAAATCAATAAATTAATGTTATTTGAAAGAAATAATTTTGAATCATGAAAACCGTTTTTCTCATATATGTGCTAGGAGGCGGTGGATGAGAGTCTTAACATCCTGGGCATGACGTTAATATCTATCTAATGGTGAAGTTCCAATTTTGAAGCTCAGGGAAATGTGGAGTACACTTTCATTATCATTACACCAGTTTTTCTCTGGCACGGTGTGGTAGTACCTATTAGGGTACCATCTATAGGGTTAAATAGAAAAAAGTTTTAAAATGTGTTTCAACAATTGAGTATGTGCGTGTGTATCTCAGACTACATGACCACAAATGTCACAATTTTACGTTATATTATCACGTGTCATTGAATAATCCTGATTTAAACTTAATTAGCATCTTAGCCAAAAACTAGCTGACTGAGATCTGCCTCAGACCATCTAACGTGTTTAAAATCCTGCAATGTGTGTTATATATCACTAAGAAAAAAGGTATACATAGTATTTGGTGTGAATAATTTGCATACAGATTTAACAAAACCATCTATGATGAATAATTAGTTTGAGGTATTGATTTCTAAAATTGTTTTATTCCCAAACGCATTAAAAGCAATCCGATATATAATTGTATATAGAAATTAATTAAATTAAAACAAATTCAATTAAAATTAAAACAAAAAATAAGTATAACATTTTGTATGTGTTCTTATTTACTTTCTTTATGTTTTCTTTTCAATATATTATTAATAAATTGAATACCCAACAAGCAGGAATAAAACAAAACATCTGAGGCATAAACTAACCCAACTAGGTTTGACATGCCGTAAAATACAACCAAACTAATCAACCAACTGTAAGTTATGAAGCTTGTTAAATCAAACATTATTTCTTAGATCTTCACTCTGGGTAATTGTAAGTCTACACCGATCTCTAGTGTTCCTCTAAGTATTGTGGCTAATTTTAGCTGAACTTTGAGGTCGATAATTTAGAGTTTTCTTTGTTGTCCAATTCCATCATGCTCGTTTCTAAGTACTTCGTCATTGTTCCGAGTGCTCCAACTACGATCGGTAAAATTCTAACCCTTCCACAACTTTCTCAGCTCTCTGGCATATTCCATATATTTGACCAGATTTGAACTTTCTTTTCATTTTAACTGTTCGGCTGGGACTATTAAACGAGTTATTTTCCCTTACTTCAATATAATTAGCCGACACATCCTTTTCTTATTGTTACTTTAAATGATCGATAGGGTCTTCTAGCATGGCTGTTGTGATCTGTTTGTCGTAATCTATTAATAATGGAGATTAGCTTCCGGTTTTTGTCTGTAACAAAAACTGCGTCATTGCTTACGTCACATTACCCAACACATAATCCAACGTCACAACATAGAATAGATATACTCAAAACGTGAGCGCGCAACGTTAGACAATCCTCATTTTTTTCAATAAATAGATGCCCGGTGTTATATATTTATATATAGTTTTATTCTAATATAATATTTAAAGTTATCGGAATTGTTTCCATTTCAAATTATCTTTCTTTCTTTCTTTCTTTCTTTCTTTCTTTACTCCTTTAATGAATTTGACGATTTTACATACTTATGGTACACACACTATGACATTGAATTTTCAGCTCCCATCCCCTCAGGCAGTATCTTTAAAAATCATTTTTACAACACCCGGAGGGTGTCTTTTTATTTTGCTAGTATAAAATGTTAACTTAAATTGTTCTGTATGTAAGTATTGTATTGATAATGCATATGTGTCCCAAAAATGAGGTAAAATAGATAAAAAGGAAATATCCAAAGAGGCATAACAGACAGACATATAAGAAAACAAAATGTGGGAAGCGCGTGGTGTAATGGTTAAAGTCATGGGAAATGGACTTGTCGCCCCGACTTCAAATCCTGGACGTGGTAACTGCATTTCACTTAGCACTAATATCCTTGGGAAAGGTATGAATCCTACTCTCCCTCCAGCTATGGGTAAATAGTAGGGCAGACTGGGCTCTTTAACCATGGTTAGGCAACCGGTCTAGGAAATGGAAAACTCTGAATTCAAAACTGTTGAACTCCGCTTAAGAAATTGATCTTGTGTCGCATCCTGCTCATGCGGAGGGGTTGGTAAATATATATCTTATTTTTGTTCTAGATTTACCCTATTTTAACATAACTAGTTGACCCATCATATTTCTTATTGTTACTTTATACAATCGACAGGATCTTCTAGCAACGATTTTGTGATCTGTTTTTTTGTAATATGTATGCGTTTATCCAACGTTTCCTTCCCACAATCCAAATCCCACACACGGTCATTTTGTAAGCGAAGTTTTTCTTTTCATAAAATCGGTTTCCGTACTACGGTTAAAGTTTTCAGTCTGCCCTAATATTTTCCCGTGTGGATTTTAGAGATCTCCCCATTAAATACACTTTGGTCTTTAATTAGGCTCGAAGGACGAATGGAGTAACCCACTCTGATAAATCGGCTGTTCACGTCACGCCCTAGCACCTACACAATTGTCCCAACCCTTTTGCCCTTATGGCAAGCACCGACCCTTTTTATCATATATGTGCTAGATCCCGGTGCCTGGGGATCTTAGTGTTCTGAGTAAAGACGTAAAACTACATCTAATGACAAAGCTCCAATTCTGGAACTCTGGGGTTTAGAGTTTCTCTTCACCGATATTACTACCAGGTCCACTCTCATCCGGAGAAGTAGTACATGGTAGACTCTTTTATATGGGATAAATAGGTAAGAAATAAATTAGAAAATGTATTTTTAATTAGTTAAAAAACTGAGTACAGTCAAGTATTGATAAAACAACATATCTTTGGCACATAATAATCCAACAAGGGTTAACATGCCATAAAATCCAATCAGCCTGCCAAATCTCCCCCACACAATCAGAATCGTCCACACGTTAATCTTTAAGCGGATTTTTTTTTCATAAAACCAGTTTCTATACCAATGTTAAATAGTCCAGTCTGCCCTAATATTTACCCATATACATTTCTGACATCGCGCCATTAAATACACTTATTCATGCGAGCATAATTTTCTGGCAAAATAACAGGATATGTCTTTTTGATGTAAGACGAAATAAATAGAAAGGAAACGTCGATATATCTGTAAACACCGGAAAATAAAGATATTTAGGCAGGTGCAGAAACACTTCTTTTTGACACCATTGAATCAAAACTCAATTTGAACAAATTATATAACGCCTGATGGACAATCTTACTGATAGGCAAGAGACAATGATGTCTGGCAAACACCCACCCAGGTGCAATCAATGGTGGTTAGAGAGATTTTTTACAGTTTTCCCCCTATTTGCCTACGGATATTTATCTCTTTCAGAAACAGTTTCACTTTTCAAGTGTTTTATATTATTAGTTAGTTCTTTAAATGTTTTTCTTTCTTTCTAAAAAGAATAGAAATATAATATAAACGATAATAAATATACACAAAAACTCACACAAAGAATATGCAGTACTTCTCATGAATTTCAGGAACAAAGAGCACATCACTTTGTAATCCTTTTGGTTTTATAAATAGTGATGGGGTTAATTTTAGAAAGAGGAGGAGATAAAAACACATTTACATTGCTACAAAATATCAAAAATTAGTAATGAATTTCAACCCAGTCTGTGGAGTAGCACTAAATAGCTGCGGTTAGTAACAATAGCAATATTAATAACAATAACAAATATATATATATATTTTACCAACCCCTCCGCACGAGCATGGTGCGACACAAGGTCAATCTCTTAAGCGGAGTTCAGTAGGTTTGAATTCAGAGTTTTCCTTCTCCTAGACCGGTTGCCTAACCAAGGTTAAAGAGCCCAGTCTGCCCTACTATTTACCCATAGTTGGAGGGAGAGTAGGATTCATACCTTTACCAAGGATATTAGCGCTAAATGAAATGCAATTATCACGTCCAGGATTTGAACTCGGGGCAACGAGTCCATTTCCCATGACTTTAACCATTACACCATGCGCTTCCTACAATAATATATATATATATATATATATTATATATATGTGTGTGTGTGTGTGTGTGTGTGTGTGTGTTTTGTGTGTGTACTTTAAATATACGCTCGTACATTTAAGGCGCTGGTAGTTGTCGTCAGTGATATTGTATGTATGGGTCACTGGGAAGTTTCGGGTCTTTCAACATCAGATTTTGCTGGCCATGTATCATATCAATGTGCATGATTGGCACTATTACACTTGAAGAGGCAGTAGTGAGACAATGTTCAGTATTATTAGAAGAGTTCTCAATATCTGTGATAGAGCCTTAGTAAATAAATAAAGTGCGAAGTAGTTCAATATGTAAAAAGTATAATAATCTTTATTTACCTCTATGTCACTCTTTGTTCCTTCTTTCTTTCCTTCTTTTCATGTTTTCATTACGTTTGATTGAAAAAGATTAGCCTTATCGCTTCCGTCCGCTCACCCCCTCTCTCTATCTTTCCTCAACTACCTTTCTTTCTTATTACATTTTTCTGTGTGTGTACATTTTCCTCTCTTTCTCTCTTAATGATAAAACAGGAACGGCCCATTATTCAGCTGAGGTGACGACACTCATAAGAAATAAGAATTCTACGGATAAACAATACCAGATAACCAAGTTTTACATTTAATCTTGGGCGACTTGGACGGTCTCATTCTTAAACAGAGGGTATTGCAAGATGACAACCGTCGTACAAATAAGAAAAAATGGGTATTGATATATAGATATGTGCGATCATGTGCATGTTCACACATATATGCCGTAAAGTTCAATCGTTAAAATTTACGAACGTTTATATTCGAAAGTTTTTTTTTATGTTGACACAAGTTATTATAACAAGCCAAATATATCTTGAAAAAAATGAATTAATGAGAAAAAAGACATTATTTGTCAGATTTAAATATCAAAGTGTAATCAATGACACCACAGAATTCATCATCATCAGTGTTACAGTTCGTGAGAGGTCATGAATTGGGAACAGGCTTGTAGCTAAACATTTGAATCACGTGTCCGTCATGGCCTCCAAATCGCGCGCCCCTAAGGGTCAAGGGTTATTAACAGTCACCGGTAATTTTCCACGGGGATTTCCTGACTCTAAATCAACAAACCCAATTTTTTTTTAAGCTACAGATATGTTCTCAATTTATCTCCTCTCATGAATTTTGAACAGATCTGTAGCTAAAAATTTGAATTAGGGTCTGTTGATTTAGAATCAGGGAGTCCCCATGGTAAATTACTTGTGACTGTTAATAACCCTTGACACCTAAAGGCGCGCGATTTGGGCGCCATGACAGACACGTGATAGTTAGTTTAGAGTTAGATTCGACCCGATTTGATAGCAGAGCATGCGTGATTGTCGTCTCAATCCCCGAGGTAGAAGCAATCAATATGGGCTAGAAGAAAATAAAACTTGATCAAGCAAACATAGGTCTTGTTGTGTTTATTAAATTAGGACAATGACCAGCTTAGTCCAGCCCAGGAGAAGTATTAGCAAAGGAAGAAATCAACCCCCAGCATATATAAAGGCCCAAAGAAAATGGCGTCAGACAAGAAAGAGTCAACAAGCAGCCTAGACGATGAGTTAGAAGAAGAAGCAGTAAGTATAGTAATGAATCAAGTAAGATCATCTCCTCTGTAATCTAAATCTCTGTCTGTATCTCTCTGTTGTGATATATATATATATATATATATATATATATATATATATATATATATATATATATATATATATATCGCTAAAGAGACTTAATAAAGTCGAAACAGTCTGTACGGTGTTCTACATAGCGAGCCATCCTTTGCGGGATTTACTTGTCAAGATTATTTTCTATAATTATCGAATTTTATGCGATACATGCATTTATAATTGCCTTCAAGCAAAATATAAATAATAATTTATTCAACATTGCTTCTATAAAAACAAACATCCAAAAATCTTATTCACTTCGCCGCAGAGCTTACGGCCGGGTTTGTTTACTAAATAAACGTCCACTTACCTACTATGGCAGGGGCGTGTAATAGTATCTATGACAAGGTTAATTTCGCAGGGATTGTTCGCTATGTACCGGCGGCCGAACGGATATGGTCTCTGACTATGCCTGGGAAGTCCCGGTTTCGATTCCTGTCGGAGGGAAGTCGTTAGTATACATCGCTGAAGAGACTTAATAAAGTCGAAACAGTCTGTACGGTGTTCTACATAGCGAGCCATCCTTTGCGGGATTTACTTGTCAAGATTATTTTCTATAATTATCGAATTTTATGCGATACATGCATTTATAATTGCCTTCAAGCAAAATATAAATAATAATTTATTCAACATTGCTTCTAACAATGGTGTTGTGTGTTAACCTGTATTTTATTCTTATAAGAATAAAATACAGGTTAACACACAACACCATTGTTACCTTATTATTATTATTTTTAATAAAACCAAAATAATAATACGGTAACAATGGTGTTGCGTGTTAACCTGTATTTTATTCTTATAAGAATAAAATACAGGTTAACACACAACACCATTGTTACCGTTTTATTTTTTTTTCTTTACACCTGCATCGTGATAGCCTTCAGAATCAACCTCCTAACCAATATATACACAATGCTTCAAGCAAATATAAATATATATATAATATATATATATATATATATATATATATATATATATATATTCCTATCTATATAGAATATACACAAACAAATGCCGTCTAAGCTTTCAGTCCATTTTTATTGATTATTATATTTCAGATCAACACACAATATATTAGACATACATAAATTGATGATATCATCATTTAGGCAGCTGCTAAAATATATTGACCTCAACATTCCAATAGATCTGAATTCTTGACAAATAGACTTCACTCCACTTATCAAGGGAACAATAACCTCAGAGATCCGGTGAATTAATGTTAATATTTTGTTTACGTTAGCTTAGACTGAATCTTAGATTCATTTCCTTTTTTTTTTTTGTCTGTATTTTCTTCTTTCTGTTTTATTATAGTTATATATACATATTTGTTTCACACGTTCTTGGTAAATTTTCTAGTTTTGATTTAATGGATTTTTTCTGACGTGTGCTTATCGTTGGAGACATAAAATATTTCACACACATTTTTACGAGCAGTTCAGAAAAGGAAAAATCTACCGAGAAATTGGGAAAAATTAGGAGAATAAAACTGAAGACTTGTTTATCAATGCTGGTTTAAAGTTAAGAAGAAAAAAATTAATGAGCGACTCATAAAGAATATATTTTTTCAGTATGGATATATATTAGTGAAATATATAACATACATCAACAGAGTAGTAAAAATGTTTATAATAGGCTAATAGCGATACGAAGGTCATTCCATAAATAAGGTGAATTTTGTCTAAGGTTATTTGTTTTCATTTGTAACAATTTATGGGTGTCATAAATTTTCGGCAGACACTGTAGCTGAGAATAAGAGCCGTTAACTTTGAGATCAGAGAGTGGAAATTTACCAGTGATTGTTGGTAACCCCTGACCTGTAGAGGCACGAATCTCACGCACCATGAGAAATAATTTTAGTTTTTAGATTCAGCCCTGTCGTCAAAGAGTTTATTCGTGCTTTGAGGCTGGTCTCCCCGCGCGGCGAATAAGAATCATGGGCTGGATAAAATAAAAGCTTGATCAAACAACAAACATGTCTTGTTAGTTCATTTAATTGAAAACAAGTAAAGACCAACAGCAAAACAGTTAGTAGAAGAAGTTAAATAGAAGAACCCAACTAGAAGAAATGTCGGTCTGAGAAGAAGAAGAGGAAATAGAAGACAGGAACATGGCAACTGGAAGAGTAAAGATGTCAACAAGTGATAAAGACCATGTCTTCTCCAAGTAAGTCTCTTATAAACCCCCTTCTCTCTCTCTCTCTCTCTCTCTCTCTCTCTCTCTCTCTCTCTCTCTCTCTCTCTCTCTGATATCTCCCTCTATCATCCGAGAACTCTCTCTCTCTCTCACCTTTTATATACCTGATGTTATATGTGGGTATATAACCTATCTACAGCATGTAAACTCTAGTTGGCTTATTTTATGCCGAATGCGTTTTGTTTGGTACTTTCTTGATGGATATTGTTTAACTCAATATTTCAAAACCATTCTCAAAATATTTTTTCTATTTAAGCCATAGATGGGATCCTAGCAGGTACTGCCACTCCAGGTCAGAGAGAACCTGGGAGTAATTGTGATGAAGTTGTACTCCATTTCCCCAGAGCTACAGGATTGGAACCTCAGCAACAGGGTAGAACAATCATAACAGGTTAATAGATAAACGCGGATCATCTCAATAAATAAGGTGCATTTTGTCTAATGAGTTGGAAATAGTTTGGTTGGTTGAATTTTACGGCATGTCAACCTTAGTTGGGTTATTTCATGCCGAAGATGTTTTGTTTGATTCTCTATAGTTAACTCAATTTTTCCTATTTACATCATACATGGGATCCTCACAGGTACTGTCACTCCTGGTCAGAGTGACCTGGGAGTAATGGTGATGAAGGGTTACTCCACATTCCCCAGAGCTCCAGAATCGGAACTTCACCATCAGATAGAATTTAACCTCATACCGAATAAATTAAGACCCTCGGACACGTATATGATAAAAACAGTTGGGGCTTGCCATAAAGGTTTTGAGTCGGGAAAATCATATACTTGCTAGGGTTTGTCGTTACCAGGTGATTGACCCGGGGTGCTCTCCGACCGGACGTCTAACCAAGTTCCAAAGGGTGTTGCATGTCATGGACTGTTCAGCCACCAGGGTTTCATCTTTAAGTATCACAATTCGTCACCCACGGGCAACAGGTGGTTTTATTGGGACATGACAATTGGAAGCCATGTTTACATTTGGATCTTTTGCACCCGGAAATTTTCTTCAGACAGTGAGTCAGTATGTTTTTAATCCATAGCCTATGGTTCGGAATAATGAGTAGTGACAATCCGATTATTACACAATTTTGAAAAAATGTTTGAATGAATCATTATCTCCTATTCCTCGGTAAATTTCTCATGGTTTGCACATCTTAAACTACCGAACATTTTATAAGAGAACTTTTCTTTAAGACTTGGGCAATTACTGTCATTTTGAATAGCCTCAAAGCAAATAGTTTTGCAATAAACCAATTAAAAACAATACAGAGTTTCAATTTGTAGAAAAAAGAAATGGTTTGCTTTTTTACAAAAAGAAACCCCTTAGTAATTTACGGTTTTGTTTGGTTTATTTGTTTAATGGTATATAAACTTCCGTGGGTTATTTAATGCCAAATATTCTTGTTAGATATCAGAGATTGTGCTCCATAACCGATATTTCACGTAATGTAGGGGTTCATACCTTTCCCCAGTGTATTAGTCCTAAAGGGAATTCATTAGTGTATATGATCGAATAAGAAAAATTCTTGAATGGTGTTCAAGAGTATATCAATCATATTGAAAATGCATCTTTCGTTATTCGGGGGCGTTTCCTCAAAGCAATAGAAAACTTGCAATATATATATATATATATATATATATATATATATATATATATATATATGTGTGTGTGTGGTGTGTGTGTGTGTGTGTGTGCGTGTTTCTGTGTGTGGGAGTGTGTATATGCGCGCGTGTGTGTTTGTGAGTATGAGTGTGTATATGTGTGCATGCACGCGTCTTTATTTGTCCACACACACACACTATATATATATATATATATATATATATATATATATATACACGCACGCATGCACGCACACACATACACACACACAACACATATATATATATATATATATATATATATATATATATACACGCACGCATGCACGCGCACACACCCACAGACACAGACACACACACACCAGACACACACACACACACACACACACACACACATAATATAATATATATATATATATATATATATATATATATATATTATATATATTATATATATATAATATTATAAGCAGGTATACAATAGAGATTGTCTGTTTTTTATATGTCACGTTCCTCCCATCTCAATATCCTTTCATTTTACATTTTCAATACTTTTTTATGAGACACTCGTTCAATATTCTATACGTCCAATTGTTGAGGACACTTGAAGTAATGTGCATCGAGGCTAACTGTCCAGTCGATGATCTTAAAATAGGTAAAAAAAAAATGTATATAAATCTAAAATGGAAAATGTACGAAAACCATAAAATAAAATGAGTCATTAAACGCAAAAACTTTTGGCCAGACATTAGCCATGACTTTTTTTATGAGCAGCTAAGTCCCGAAACACTTCCAGACCGATGGTTAACTTAGATATTGAACGAAGAAAAGAATAGAGGGCAAAAAAAATGTTGAATAAGAATGAGAATGAGGAAAAAAAAGATAACTACTTGAAAAGCTGATTCCATGAGAGTTTGTTACAGAAAGACCAAAAATGAAAAAAAAAAAAAAAAAGAATATATATATATATGTATTATAGTGTGTACAGAAATAACCTTCTCGAGTTTCACCATGAGGATCATCAGAGTTAAATCCACTGAATTGATAAAGATATTTATCAATCAAGCAATATTAAGGAATATCTTCATTAATTCAGTAGTGGATTTAACCCTGATGAATTCATGGTGAAACTCGAGTAGGTTATATCTATACACACTATAATAATAAATCCGCTCCACTCCAGTATTGAACACTTTATATTTGTTATAACGCTGACTTATCTGAGTAACATTTGTACCAACCAAATATTGAGAACAACCCAATATTTTTTACCGTTAAATCATTCCTTTTATATATATATATATATATATATATATATATATATATATATGAACTGCTAAGTCCCTAAACACATCCAGACCGATGGTTAGACGTTCCCAAATAGAGGACGAAAAGAAAGAATTTCCCTAATCCACAGAAAGGAACCATTCACAGCAATTATAGACAGATAACCAGTCTAAGATGTAGAAAATTCTAACTATGCAGAAAAAGAGGAAATATATTACTCGGCACATTGACGTGAACTATTTCCGGAAGAAAAGAAAGGATGCCACAGAAGACCAGGAACAGATGAGCTACTTGATATATTCAGCACGTCCTTAAATAGGTTAGGCAGAAAGAAAATCTAGGCAGATTGACACCAGAATGACCTATGACATGGTCTGTCAATCTTGGATTATTGAATACATAAAAAAACGTACAAAGTGTCAGGCAAAGTCATAAATTTCATCATAAATCTATGGAAAATTGGTAAGTGGAATTAACAGCTGGCGGATGTGAAAATCCAAAGAGGTTTCTTCCAGGAAGACTCACTCCCAACACTGCTATTTCTTATAGCAACGGTAGTTAAGAAGGTTATGAAGGATGAAAAAAACAGAGGATAGCAAAAAATGTTAAATAAGAATAAGAATGAGAAAGGAGAAAGATTACTTGAAAAGCTGATTATATGATAGTTTTTTTACAGAAATATTATAAAAAAAGAGAAAAGAATAGATTTAAAAAAAAAAAGCAGAAATGAAATACAGGAGAGTTAGAGATGAAATAACATGAATAATATCAGAAAAATTATAGTCAAATTATCTGTGTTACATAATTATTAGATACCTAATATTTATATGCAATAGTGTAGAAATCAAAATGGCTGTTTTAAGTTACAGCCCACGGCCTTGAAGGATGAGTGACAATTCTTGACCTCATCCTGATCCTTTCCGGTGGATACCGTGAGAATCGGTGGAGGAGTCTCTCTTCCGGTTTAGATTAGAAATAGATTTTTAGTCAGATCGGCAAAGACCACGACTGTGGTAAGTCGTGTTATGCACGCGGCCGACTCGGTCTGCGCAGGTAGTCTGGTGGGGATTTCCGAATAAAATATAATCTAAGTAAATCGAAGTCTTGTGTTATTATCTAAAAACTACCAATGACACAAGGCTTCTGATAAAGAGAAATCCCCAATGGAAGACCAGACACGAAGTCCCCAAGTGAAGTCCAGACGTAAGAAGAGACCTAGAAGAACTTAACATATCAAAGACGTCAGAAGAAGAATAGAAGAATAGAAGTAAGTAAAGAAGTAATGAAGGGTATACAACAATCTGCCCCTGACACCAGAGGAGGAATCGCCAATACGATATTGGCGCCTAAATGAAATTCCTTGACAAAATTTACTTATCCTGTTGGGCAGTCAATTAGCGAGTCGCGTTTTTCAAGCGCTCCCTTTACCTTCGTCAGCCTCAGCACTTATTGCTTTAATCAGTCAACCAGCGAGTGTTTTCATCCAGCGCTCCTTTACCTTCACCCTCAGCAAGATAAGTCTGTAGCAAACGCCATCAAGTTTGCAACTTTTTTGTACCTTTTTGAAAATATATGTTTTTTTTATCTTCAATTGTTGTTCTCGTCTTATTTCATCCGAATTTACTTGCTTACTGGGAAGATTATAAGAGTCCCGCAAATACCTCTTAATGGATGTAGAGTTTAATTTAAGGCTAATGAAGAAAGGAAAAATCAGTAAAACAAATGGAGAAAAAGAGATGTGATGTTTGGTTTGCTAGTTTTAATGTATGTCAACCCATGTTGGGTTATTTTATGCCAAATACGTTTTGTTTTAGTTATTCTAGATGGGTTATAATTTTTTAAAACTCAATTTTTAAAAAAAGACTGCAAAATGAAAAAAGATAACTACATTAAATGCTGATTCAACGAGAGTTTGTTAAAGTGACAACAATAAGGGAAAGATAAAATAATCTATATATTAATATCTTATTATAATGGGAGATTGTGTGTTTTTCTGTCTGTAACCGAACTATATTCCTACTCAAGTCACAATTCTCTTAGTTATTGACATCACATTCTCCATGATTTTATTTTTATCTAACCTTAATTATTAATAAATTGTCTTACATTATTAATACTGTTAACTATGTCTTATACTGACAACATGCAATTAATATTTATATATACAACAAAAATAGCAGTTTACAGTGTGAACGGGAAGGCTAATTTGCATATTAATATTAAAAAAATCGAATTTAAATAAAATATGTGCTTAGTATTATTGATTTCTAACTGTTTGGTTTTATTTTAATGAATATAAGCAAAAATCTCTTCAAATGAATCTTAAATGAATAACAAGATAAAATAACTGTCATTTTATTCTTTACTTCCTTTTATAACTAAATACTTAAATTAGAAAAAATACAATGAAAAGACGAGAGTGATTGGAAGAGTAAGTTTCAGTTGTTCGCATTTTTTATTATACTCCCTCTGTTTCAAATCTTTATTATACTCCCTCTGTTTCAAATTCTTTTATCTGTATTCTTATTTAGTTTCATTATCCTTTCTAATTTAATACAAATATTTTATTAGCATTAAAACTTAAATACTTGCACCCGGAGGGTGCATATATTTGCTAGTATTAATAATTTTATTTAATATTATATTATATTAATATATAAATATTATATTATATTAATTATATATATATATATATATATATATATATATATATATATTATATTATATTATATTATATAATTATATATAATATTATAATATTATAAAATTTATATTATATTATAATCTATATATTATATATTAATAATTAATCCTATATATTAAATATATATATTTATATATAATATATATATATATATATATATATTATATATATATATATATATAATATATATATTAATTTTTGTATCACCCTTATCATCTTCTAAAACCCGCTAGATAAAACGAGACCACCCAAATCGTCCAAGTATGCAAAAATTAAATCCCGATAATCGGTGGTTTCTTATCCGCCGAATTTCTATTTCACCTCAGCTAAATAATGAACCATTCCGTTTTTATTATAAAGAAAGAAAATGGGCATGCTACACAGCAAAAAAACATTATAATATATAAGTAAAGAAAGAAGGAAAGAGAGCAGGAGAAAGATAGAGAGAGGGGGTTGACCGCGTGGAAGCGATAGCATTAATCTGTATCAATGGAATATAATGAAAAGTTGAAAAGAAGGAAAGAAAGAAAAAAAAAGAGATAATTTTTA
>CM042138.1:11976699-11994657 GCA_023376005.1 Doryteuthis pealeii | reverse complement strand
GAGAGAGATCAATCCAAGATTTTGTTTGAAGAGTCGCTTAGGCGAGAAAGTGTCAGCAACAAGTCTGTTGACTCCATGTCCACTCTACCTTACTTCAAACTAACACACAATACATACACAACTCACGCACAACAACAATATATATAATATATATATATATATATATATATATATATATAATATATATATTGGAGGATATGTGCTTAATTGAAGTCATTAGCTAATTTTGAAAATTATTAGTAATAATGAATGAATTTTAGGCGGGCATATATGTTCAAATGTAAGACTAAACAAATCGAGAAAATTCAGGGATTGACATTTTCTTGATTTGTTTAGCCTTACTATGAACATATATGCCCGCCTAAAAATTCTCTATCTATCTATATATCTATCTATCTATATAATTAATTATATAAAAATAAAGCTAATGTGCTAGATATACCTACGAAAAGTTTCGCTTAGTGCTCTTCGGAGCTAAGATCTCACTCCCCAGTAATGTTAGGTAGTATATTTTTACAATCAAACTATTTGCCGGGTTTTTTCTTACCGCAACAGTTTACCAACAAGTTTGGTATATATATATATATATATATAATATATATATATATTAGTCATCCACAGACACGTGTTTCGACTTATCGTGTTTCTTCAGTGTGGCTAGACATCTTGGGAGTAACCTACAGCCGGGATAGAACTCGATCGAATCAGCAACAGTCGGACAGCTTAACCGCTCGTACACACGTCACCCACATAAATCGAAGAGGATTTTAACAGTTTTTCCTACACACAACTCTATGTGTGTGAAGGCCGCCACGATGATCATGATCGTACAATTAAGGAACACGAGTAATAATATATAAAAAAAGTAAGGTAAGTAAAGTCGTCGGGGTGGCCTTAAGTCGGTATCGGCCAGGCAGCGAGGGAGTCTATCCCATTTTCACTAGCACTAGACCAAGGAGATTTTTTTGCATCTTAGGTCGAGCGCA
Organism: Doryteuthis pealeii; assembly: GCA_023376005.1. Taxonomy (NCBI): domain Eukaryota; kingdom Metazoa; phylum Mollusca; class Cephalopoda; order Myopsida; family Loliginidae; genus Doryteuthis; species Doryteuthis pealeii. The sequence continues at coordinate 11,993,671 of CM042138.1, read as the reverse complement.
ACACGTACAAACAGCCCTTACTTTACCGCACACAACATCTCTGTACTACTCATACGCTGAGTTGGCGAGGGCAGGTATCGAATCAGGAACCTTGGGATTTTTAGCCGAACGCTATACTGGCTGAGCTAAACCGGATAATTTATATCGCTATCAGTCCTTTTGAAAGAATCATGACAATCCAGACTACTGCACTGTTGCAATCGGATAGAATACTCACAAGAGTCCTGGAGACCTGAGGAGACTTGTTGTCACTCAGACTCCAGTGAAATATCATCAGCTGACGCTGATGTGAAAACTCAAAAGGAGTGAAAATAATAATAATAATGATAATAAAAAAAAGAAAGAACTTGTCAACTGGTGGATTTTGCAGTGCCAGCAGATCACAGGGTGAAGCTGAAGGAAAACGAAAAAATTGACAAATATCTGGACCTTGCCAGAGAACTAAAAAAGTAATGAAATATGAAAGTGAAGGTGATACCAATTGTAGTAGGTGCACTTGGAACGGTCCCAAAAGGATTGGAAAAGGGTCTGGAATGTTTGGAAAATCAGAGGAAGGATTGAAATCATTCAGAACACTGCACTGCTGCAATCTGCCAGAATACTCAGAAGAGTCCTGGAGACCTGAGGAGACTTGGTGTCACTCAGACTCCAGTGAAAGACCATCAGCTAATGCTGATGTGAAAACTCAAAAGGAGTAAAATAATAATAATAATAATAAAATAATAATAATAATAACAATTAACAAAAAAGAACTTGTCCACTGGTAGATTTTGCAGTTTCAGCAGGTCACAGGGTGAAAAGGAAAAAAGACGAAAAGATAAAAAACTTAAACCTCGCAAGAGAATTGATAAAGTGGAATATGGAGTGAAAGTGATACCAATAGTAGTTAGGGCACTGGGAACGGTCCCGAAAAGCTTAGAAAAAAGAATTGAGAAACTGGAAATCAGAAGAAGAATTGAAACCATCCAGAAACCAGCATTGCTGAAATCAACTAGAATAATCAGAGTTGTGCAAAAATATTGGAATTAAATAAATACATGACTGGGGGCTGTCTTGAATATTTCAGGAACCCTATTTTTGGTAGATTTCCTGTGAGGAGCACCATCGAAACTGACGTGAAAACTAATAAAATAAAAGCAATAACAATTAGCATAATGTTCTTATAAAATCTCCAGTAGCCATTAAAAGTATTCGTTAATTGTTGCCATTAAGTAGATGGAAATATTTTATTGCGTCTAAGCAATACATCAGTGAACATTAAAACGTGTCTTCAAGTAAACAAAGGATATTTCTTCCCTTCTTCAAGTATAAAACAGATTCTTAAACACAGAGGTTCATCCATTGAATAAACAAAACAACAATTAAACCTTTTGTTATTTTTCGATGAAGCTTTTTATTCTGCCCAATGCAAGACTTCAAGCTAAAGTGTTCATCAATAATGTACAAGGTGTTTGAAAAGAACGAAAAAAAATTCCCAAAAATACAAGAACTGTGTCCCCATAAGCAAAGGAGGGTGAATTAGTAACAAGTACAAAAAAACAAAGACTACTAATTTAGAAAAAAAAAGAAAAAAAAAAAAAAAAATATGAGTGAAAGAATGGAGCAATTATGATAGCGCCGAGAGTCAGTGTTATAAAACTTCAATGAGTTTGTCTAAATGAGAACAGAAGGAAACTAAAAAATTCAATAGTTGTTACTTTATTTTTAATGCGTATTTTCGTACTTCTCTCTCTCTCTCTCTCTCTCTCTCACACAAACTCTCTCCCTCATTCTTTCACTCATTCTGTCCCCTTCCCTCTCTATTCCCATCTATCGTTCTCTCTCCTTCTTTCTAATCTTCTCTCTCCTTCTCTCCTTCTATCCTTCTCTCTCTCTATTTCCATCTCTCCTTCTCTCACATTCTTTCCTTCATTCTTTCATTAAATTCCCCCGCTCTCCCCAACTCTCTCTCTCTCTCTCTCTCTCTCTATATATATATATATATATATATATATATATATTTCCATCTCTCTTCTCTCACAGTCTTGCTCTTATTCTCTCGCCTTCTCTCCACCCTCTATTTCCATCTCTCTTTCTCTTTCTCTATTCCCATCTCTCCTCTCTCTTTTTCTCATTTACACTAATTCATTCTCTCTCTCTCTCTCTGTCTCTGTCTCTGTCTCTCTTCTCACTAACTGTCTAATTCGATCTCTCCTTTTCAATCTATTTCTCCCTTTTCATTCCCCCTTCTCTCTCTCTCTCTCTCTCTCTCTCTCTCTCTTCTCTCTCTCTCTCTGTCCTGTCCCAGTCTCTGTCTCTCTGTCTCTCTGTCTCTCTTCCTGTCCTGTCCTATCCCAACCTCTTTCTGTCTGTGTGTGTCTCTGCCTCTCAGTCTCTCTCTCTTTCTATCTATCTATCTATCTATCTCACACACACACACATTCTCTCTCTCTCTCTCTCTCTCTCTCTTCTCTCTCTCTCTCTCTGTCCCTGTCCCAGTCTCTGTCTATCTGTCTCTCTGTCTCTCTCCCTGTCCCTGTCCCTATCCCAACCTCTTTCTGTCTGTGTGTGTCTCTGTCTCTCAGTCTCTCTCTCTATCTATCTACTCTCTCTCTCACACACACACATTCTCTCTCTCTCTCTCTCTCTCTCTCTCTCTCTCTCTCTCTCTCTCTCTCTGTCCCTGTCCCAGTCTCTGTCTCTCTGTCTCTCTCCTGTCCCTGTCCCTATCCCAACCTCTCTTTCGTCTGTGTGTGTCTCTGTCTCTCAGTCTCTCTCTCTTTCTATCTTCTCTCTATCTCTCTCTCACACACACACACATTTCTCTCTCTCTCTCTCTCCTCTCTCTCTCTTTCTCTCTCTCTCTCTGTCCCTGTCCCAGTCTCTGTCTATCTGTCTCTCTGTCTCTCTCCCTGTCCCTGTCCCTATCCCAACCTCTTTCTGTCTGTGTGTGTCTCTGTCTCCCAGTCTCTCTCTCTTTCTATCTATCTCTCTCTCTCACACACACACACATTCTCTCTCTTCTCTCTCTCTCTCTCTCTCTCTCTCTCTCTCTCTCTGTCCTGTCCCAGTCTCTGTCTACTGTCTCTCTGTCTCTCTCCCTGTCCCTGTCCCTATCCCAACCTCTTTCTGTCTGTGTGTGTCTCTGTCTCTCAGTCTCTCTCTCTCTCTCTCCCTCTCTCCCTCTCTCTGTCACACACAACTCTCTCTCTCTCTCTCTCTCTCTCTCTCTCTTTCTTGTGTGTGTGTGAATGAATATCGAAAGGAAATGTCGAAAAATGTGTTACACCATATTCAAACATCATAAGACCCGAGATGAAGGATGAAATAGAAAAAGGTTCTACTCATAATTCTAGACACATCACTCGACACAAAAGATCTTTATTTGCCAGTTAAGAATTTGCATTAGATTTCAACACAATGTTCAAACATAATGATTTACTCGCTTTCGAAACTCAATTAAAGGTAATAAAATATAAAATTGATATTGAAAGACAAAGACATGCACACTGACTCATACATTTTGCGTTTAATTATAGCTACGGCAGAGATAGGAACCCCTACCTTCACCGTCGTTGCAGTTGGTTGGTTGTTTTTTACGGCATGTCAAGCCTTGTTGAGTTATTTCATGTCGAATAAATTTTGTTTTATTCATTCTTGTTGGGTATTAATTTGTTTTTCAAACTGCATTTTTTAAACACATTTTTAAAAACTCATTTTAAAAATATATTTAAACTATAAATGTGACCCTAACCGGTACTACCGCTCCATGTCAGAGTGGACCTGGGAGTTAATGGCGGTGAAGATGTATTCCACACTCTAGAATTGAAACATACACTGGGTGCGGTGTAACGTCATAAACAGTGTAGTGACGAGTCGAACTTACCTGACTCAAAGCGTCCTCGTTGCCTGGTCTGCGAAACTATCCATGGCAGAAGAAGGAATGTAGTTGGGGCGGTACGACATTGTACCCACTCAAGAAGTTGGAATGGGCAGAATGGACTTTTTATAGAGGTTGCGAGGCATTATGATTACCCATGGTGCATTGCAACTTTTATTTGGCTATAAAAGCGACTCTTTTTTGCCTGAACGTTGCATTGCATTTTTGTCCTTCAGTAACAGAGTGTCGAGGAAGAGGAAGAGGAAGAAGAAGAGAAGAAAGAGAAAGATAAGGAGAAGCTGGTGGACAATTTTCAGACAGGAAACGATCAAACTGAATACCGAATGGTCAATTAGTGATCTGAGGTGACGACACTCATAAGAAATAAGAATTAGCAATACCCGATAATCAGGATTTACATTATTACATTTATTCTTGGACGATTTGGCCGGTGCGATTTTTAACCAGAAGGTGTTGCAAGATGATAACGTCCGTACAATTAATGAACACGAACAATTTGAGCATTAATTCTTTTCAGATATCTTCATCCTTGACAATGGTCCAAATTGTGTGGCGAATAATCGTATAGATCGGGAATTATCTAGGGAAGAGGTCATGTAGACCTGTAGATAAATTGATAGATGCGTGTCTGTGTGCTCCTATCTTCGTGCATGTTAGATCAAACCAACACGAAATCCATTCGATATTAATTCATAATAGAAACCGGCTCAATTCGTGTGAATCAAACACAATATTATACGAACATGTCGAATCAATCAACCTTTTATATGCAGTGCACGGTAAGTGAAATACTAGGAATGGCAGTAGAATAATAATTTTCTGGTCGCATTTACAGTTAATGATGAATTCCGGTCACGTAGCGAAATACGCTGGGGTATTCCTAATGCGAAATACGATGCCTGTATCTTGATTCACACTTCCGGGATTCGATAATGATAACTTAAATCTGTTTTGGGAATTTCTGCTGCTTGCATCTCACTTTCGAAATCATTTGGGCAATGAGAAAATAATAGAATTGATAACTTTTCTCATTCAGGTGATTGTAGTTTGAACAGCGGACAATTACTATTGTCATTCATAAACTATTATTCGCTGCAACCTTTACTTTATGGGAATTGATCTCACCAAGAAAGGATTATTGTACTTTACGATAGGAACTCTAGGTCACACGCCCTAGCAAAATAGAAATATATAGATGATTCGCCAACATTTATTATATCGTATATTGAGTATTATTTGTATTATTCGGACTATTGTCCTCATCTTCATTGTTATTTGTACAACGTTTCGGTCGATGTGCCCCACGGCATTCTTCATGTATTTCTTGTCCGACTCGGGAACCTTCCCGGACTCGGAAAACTTCTTGTCGTAATCGGGAACCTTATATCATAATCGGGAACCATCGCAGAACTTTGAACTTAACACTTTAATCAGTCCACGGATGTAACCTGTTCTCATTCCACTAACCATAGTTGGGGTACAGGTGTTAACCTGTGTTAATTATTATTCTATGTTACTGCTGACCCTGGCCAGTAAAAAAAAAGGAAAGTCGTCGGGGCGGCCTAAAGTTGGTATCAGCTAATCAGCGAGTCTATCCCCTTTTTAATAGCGCTAGACCAAGGAGATTTTTTTGGCATCTGAGGTGGAGCGCCACACCTAACATCAGATCCTTACTTTACCGCACATATCCCTGTGCTACTCATACACTGAGTTGGCGAGGACCGGTATCGAACTAGGAACCTTGTGGTTTCTAGCCGAATTCTCTCTACCGACTGAGCCAGTAACATAGAATAATAATTAACATACTGAAACGTTGTACAGAAAACAATGAAAATAAAGACAATAGTCCGAATAATACAAATAATACTAATTATCAAGCTTCATCTCAGAATTAAGAGAAATATCATATATTGAATTTTTCACATTTGTCATAGCCGATGTTTCACTGGACGCTGAGTGACAGCAAGTCTCCTCAGGTCTCCAGGACTCTTCTGAGTATCCTAGCCGATCTTAGCAATCCTGTATTTTGGATGGTCTAGATTTTTCCTCTGATTTTCGATTTGCCCATATTATTATGCAGAACTACCGTTTCAAGGGCACTAATTACAATTGGTACGACCTTCACCTTCATGTTCTATAGTTTTCTCAGTTCTCTGGCTAGGTCCTCGTATTTATTCATATTTTCGCTTTCATTCATTAAAAGTCGGTGGTTGGTCAGGAAGGCCAAATCCAAGAGATGATGGGTTCTCTCCTTGTCAATCAATGCTAGTTCCGGTCTCCTGGCCGTGAATAGGTGATCCGTCTGTACCTCGAAGTCCCAGAGAATTTTATGCGTCTCGTTCTCCAGGGCAGGTTCAAGCTTGTGCATATACCATTTCTTTCTATGGAGAAAATTTAATTAAATTATTATTATTATTATTATTATTATTATTATTATTATTATTATTATTATTATTATTACCAAAATGTGCAGTCCAGATACAAGTATCTAACTCTTAATATAATTAATTATTATATTCAATAAGAAAGACTAATTAAATTAAATACAAACACAAAAAATATTACACCAGTATTATATTCTAGAAACACCTATAATATTTTTGACAATGTTTCGAAAATATAAACGGTTATAGTAATTCATGTTTTTCTAAATAACCAACAACCCTCTTTTTTAGAGCTGATAAATGAGAAACTTATCACTTGAGGTTTCACTTTATTAGCCATGACCAGGTCATCTAATACACAATCTTTTCAGTTGGTCGCATCAAATATATATGTTCTTTTTTCCATTCTTATTTTCTGTCGTTTATTATTGTGGGTGTGTGTGTGTTATGGTAGCGAATACATAAAGTCATCGGTGCTTAGTAACTGACTATGAGATTTTCAAACCAACATCGATTTAGTTTGGTTTGAAAATCGCATAGTCGAAAAAATATATTACATTAACAATGCGGCATTGACTTCATGTTTTCGCTACCTAAACTTAGATAGACAGGCGCTATCAAAATTATTGAGACTTCTTTATTCTAGTTACAAATATCTATATTATCAATCAATATATATATATATATATATATTATAAAATGGGTACAAGAGATAACCTACTCGAGTTTCACCATAAGGATCTTCAGGGTTAGATCCACTTCAGGGTTAGATCCACTGAATTAATCTAGACACTGATTAATAGCAGTCGATTTCACGCGTGTGGTCATTACATTAAAATGTGACCACACACATGAAATCGACTGCAATTAATCGGTGTCTCGATTAATTCAGTGGATTTAACCCTGAAGATCCTTATGATGAAACTCGAGTAGGTTATCTCTTGTACCCATTTTATAATAAATTGGCTCTACTTAGTATTGAGCACTTTGTATTTGTTATATCGCTGACTTACCCCTCTGAAATCTACACTTACTAACCATCGTGACCAAATTCACCGGTAAGTCAACGTTTCCTTTATCAATATATATATATATATATATATATATATATATATATACCAAGCTTGTTGGTAAACCCTTGCGGTAAGAAGAAAACCGACAAATAGTTTGGTTGTAAAAATATACTACCAAACATCACTTGGGGAGAAAACAAAATATTGGAAAAAAGAAAAGACCAAGATAGTCGTACCAACCAAAGATAATCGGTTGATACTATCATACTTTGCCAAAAGAAAAAAATAATTTTTTATATATATATATATATATATATATATATATATGAAAAATATATATAGATATAAAAACCACCAGGATATTCTAAAGCTAACAAGTAAAGAGTGCTCAATACCTAAGTAAAGCAAATGATGAAGATAAACCTAATGAATCAGATATACCTACTAAAATACCTAAAAAATCTTAGTGCTCTTCAGGGCTAAGAGTCAGATCTTAGCCCTGAAGAGCACTAAGCGAAACTTTTAGTAGGTATATCCGACTCATTAGGTATATATATATATATATATATTATATATATATATGTGTGTGTGTGTGTGTGTGTGTGTGTATGTGTGTGTTGTTGTTGTTGTTTTTGTTGTTAAGAATAGAGGAAAATGTGGATATAACAACTGAAACAACTAAATTTAATTGATATTTCGCCTCATTATTGTCTGAAGCTTTCTCAAATTATTTTATCCCGGGCCCCCTGGTACACATCTGACATCATACATTTGACCCACACAAACGACTGACCACATAGAAATAAAAATACAATCCCCCAATTACCAAGCTCACCGACTTTCCTCCTCTATGCTACACACTAAACCCTTTCTCTCACTACTTAACAATTTACCTTTTCACTATAAAAGCAGAATGTACTAGAACCTTCAGCTAATAATGAGGCGAAATATCAGTTGAATTTAGTTATTCGTGATGTTATATCCACATTTTCCTCTATTCCCAACCACATTTTGTCGGATTTATCCAATCCTTCACTCCTATAATGACTAGAATATATATATATATATATTATATATATATATATATATATATATATATATGTGTGTGTGTGTGTGTGTGTGTGTGTGTGTGTGTGTGTGTGTGTAAAAATGTAACTGGAAGTGAATCCGACGGTATGTTGAAAGAATGAATAAAGGAAAGAAAGTATAGAATGGATAAAAAAAAAAGTATAATTTTAATTAATATCACTTACAGGTGTTTCAGTCAGGAGTTTATCTATGTGTACAGTATTCAAAACAATTATTATTATTATTAAATAAACAAATGAAACGAAATAATAACAATAGAAAAAATGTTCGGCACACAAAAAAAATTCGACCTCCATTTATTTGAAATGAAAATCGTTGGAAAACGCGGAGAATTTTTGAAGTGTTCGAAAGAGAACTTTTTTAAAATTCACTTTAGACGCGACCGATAAAGAACCGTTAATGACTTAATCTTCGATGTTTTATTTACTTTTGATTTTGCAGCTTCAGAATGAAGTAGAGTTGGGCGTGTGGTTATATATATATATATATATATATATATATATATATATATATATATATATATATATATACATGGGGGGGGGAGATTATGTGCTTAATTAAAGTCATACCTAATTTTGTTAATTAATTCATTTAGTTATAATTAATTAATTAACAAAATTAGGTATGACTTTAATTAAGCACATAATCTACCACAAATTGTCGGACTTCGCCATTTTCAAACACACTGTTTGACTACTTCATACTGTCGTGCCATAAGTCACCCAATAAGTGCGATATACATACCAGTTTAAAATGAATGAGAAATCATGGGGAAGCCAGCTAGTGTAGTGGTTAGAATGTCAGCCTGACAGGTAGGGTTCGAATCCGGCACAAAGCACTGCCCTGTCTATAGGTTTGCTGATGAGGCCTAATGAGCTGAAATGTACACACAGAGAAGACTTTTTCTCGATTTGTTTTCGCTTTACATTTAAATCCGATATGCACGCCTAATTCATTTAGTTATAATTAATTAATTAACAAAATTAGGTATGACTTTAATTAGGCACATATTCTCCCACAAATTGTCGGCCTTCGCCATTTTCAAACACACTGTTTGACTACTTCATATATATATATATAAATCTGTGTTTGTGTGTATGTGAGCCAGTCTGTGAAAGCGTGAGAGCGTATGTGTGTGTGTGTGTGTGTGTGTGGTGTGTGTGTGTGTGTGTGTGTGAGCGTGTGTGTATGTGCTGATCTTGATATCGGCCTATCATCCCTTTTCGGACCATTTAATGCTGAATCAAGTCATTTCTTATCCCATTTGTAAGTTTCTTGCAGTATCTGTTGTTGCTTAAATGGTCACCCATCTAAGTATTGAACTGGCTCATCGCTGCTCAACTTCGCTGATCTAGCAGGAACTGCTGCTTTCTACGCGGTATATCAAATATTTTCCGGTCATTTAAGGCAGAATCAAGTAATTTTCTAGTCATGTGTATGTTTCTTACAGTATCTACTGTTGTTAAAATATTCACCCATCTAAGTATTGGACTCGTTCATCGCTGCTTAACTTGGGTGATCTAGCAGAAACTGGTGCTTTCTACGTGGTATATCAAATATTTTCGGGTCATTTAAGGTAGAATCAAGTAATTTTTCTAGTCATTTGTATGTTTTTTTCAGTATCTACGGTTGTTAAAATATTTACCCATCTAAGTATTGAACTCGTTCATCGCTGCTTAACTTGGGTGATCTAGCAGGAACTTGTGCTTTCTACGTGATTTGGCCGTTAGCCATGTGTGTGAGTGTGTGAGCAAGTGGGAGACACACGCATACACGGAGAGATAGAAAGACAGACAGAGAGATAGAACATACACGCGCGCTTGTGTGCGTTTGTCATCCTGGCTTATCTTGGCTTTTATGACCAAATTCAAAGAGCAGTATTACACATTCAAACAAAAGGAAAGAAAGATGCTGTAGATAAGCCCGTAAAAGAGCAACAATAGACGAAGATGCCAGAAATGAATTAAACGCGAGATGTGTCGTGAAGGACAGCAGCGAATGAATTACGAGGAATGATATCCGATAAAGATCGTAGGAAAAAAAAACACAATCAACCGAAAGATGCAACCTACGACTATCCAGACAGCTTAACGCAAACGGAGCAAGGAATGATCAAGTTAAATATTATACGCAAGAGAAGGCAATTAGAATAATAGGCACACTTTAGACAAGTTTTCCTCTGGCTTATCGAGCAGGAAATCAACGTTTTATAGCGGCAAGTAAAACATACATCAACTGTTTGTGCGTTAATCACAAAGGTATCTATTAAATGATGTACAGTTTTTGGTCGCCTGACCATGAAAATACAGATAAACAAATAACAGGATTATGCAAACGGGACTACGTGCTGCTAACAGTGCAAATGTCTCTTAGAGAATACACACACACACACACACACACACACACACACACATATATATATATATATTAGGGCTTCTGTTTCAAAGACAGCCAAAATTGTCTTAAGTGTCTAGTCTACTGTATAATTAAAGAAGTTTTATTTTATTTATTCGAAACATTATTTAAATGTGTGGAATATTCTGAATGTAAAAGACATAGCATAAATAACAGCACAGATTATATCTGACAGGTGCCAATATATCTGGAAAGTGTATACATGAATTTGTATTGTTCGGATTTTACGGACTGTTATCCTTATCTTTTTTGGTATATATACAACGTTTCGGTCGATTGGACACATCGCGCAACAGCTATAGGGGTTGTCTGAGTGACACTCATCTGTGGGTTGCAGGTTTAGTCCTAACAGAGGACGATTATAACCTAGAATACTTAACATAGTTAAACATTTGTACTCGGTTATGGTTAAAGAAATGAGAACAGCCTACCCCCGTTGATTGAATTAAGGTTTTGATTCGAAGTTTCCTCAAGGCTTCTGATTACGACACGAAGACTTCCGATTACGACATGAAGGCTTCAGAGTTCGAAAAGAAGTTCGACAAGTAAACCCTGAAGAAGACGGAAAGACACATCGACCGAAACGTTGTGTATACAGGGTGTCCCAGAAGTCATGTATTGTCCAGGTTTTGAAAAACAACACCTTTATTTATTTCAAAAACATATTCATAAATATTAATTGACGCAATTAATTTTCTATCTCTCAATTTGAGCATTTATTATAATTATTCTCAATAACAGTGATTTGAAATCAACAAAGTTGTGTTTTTGAAAACCAGGAAGTGTGTAACTTCTGGGACGTCCTGTATAACAAACAAGCCTCATCTAAAAAAATTTCAGACAAATTGGATACAATAATATTTCTAGAATCAATTGTAACATTAACCTTTATATGAAATGTGGGTAATAATTTATAAGCCATATTATGTGTGTGTGTGTGTGTGTGTGTGTATGTATGTGTGTGTGTGTGTGTGTGTGTTTGTGTGTGTGTGTGTGTGTGTGTGTGTGTGTGTGTCTGGAAGTATGCGGTGTGATAGGTAAAGTCGTAGGATACCAGATAAGTTCAAATCCTTGACGGGGCTATTTGCATTTCACACTGCTCAAATCGCCTTGGGAAAAGTATGAATCAAACTAATTTCACTCCAGTTAAGAGTATAGAAGACAGGCTGGTCACTTCAATATTTGTTCGCCAACCACTTTTAACAAGGAAAACACTGAATTTAAACCTGTTTAACCCCACTTAAGAAACTGACCTTCTTTCACATATTACTTACTCGAAGAAATCGATATATATATATATATATATATATATATATATATATATATATATATATATGGGAAGAGAAAAATGGAAGTGAATCCGACGGTATGTAATATAGGGAAAAATTTGAAATAACACAGGTTCAATAAAATGAGTAATATGTATTCAACCAACGCTGCAGTGTTTCAATCTGTTTAGTAGATCATCTTCAGGGCTTTTGTTGATTTAAGGAAAAATAACATTTATCACAGATAATAAGGAGACTGTCAGAGTCTATTGTTGGTAAGTCTGTTTAAAAATGTTTGAATGAAGAATTAGCGGTCTTAGAATTGTTTGAGATTAACGGTTTTGAAGGTGACATAGAACATTCTCTTACGTTATATATATATATATATATATATATATATATATATATATATTATATATATAATGTTGTTCTGGTTCCAACGGGAGAAAATGTAATATTTTATAAAAAAAGAAGAAGGTCCGCAAAATGTATCGTTCTCAGAAAAAATGTTTTATTCTTTTTATTTCACATACGCAACACGTGTTTCAGATATTCTGGTATCTTCTTCAGGCTTTGATCAATACATATATATATATATATATATATATTATATATATATATAGGTTGTGCGTGTTTCTGTAATTTTTCTGTTAAGGTTTTTTCTGTTATATATATATATATATATATATATATATATATATATATATATATATATATATATACTAGCAATATATGCACCCTCCGGGTGTAAGTATTTAAGTTTTAATGTAATGAAATATCGTATTAAATTAGAAACGCTAATGAAACTAAATAAGAATGCAGATAAAAAGATTTGAAACAGAGGGGGATATAATCGAAAAATAGAACTACTGAAATTTACTCTTCCATCACTCTCGTCTTTCATTGTTATTTTTTCTAATTTAAGTATTTAGTTAAAAGAGGAAGTAAAGAATAAAATGACAGTTATTTTTCTTGTTAATGGATTTCTTTTAAGATTCATTGAAGAGATTTTTGCTTATATTCATTAAAATAAAGCCAAACAGTTAGAAACCAATAATACTAAGCACATATTTATTAAAATTACATTTTTAATATTCATATGCAAATTAGCCTTCCCGTTCACACTGTAAACCGCTATTTTGTTGTATATATAAATATAATTGCATGTTAATAGTATGTAGATATGATTAACAGTGTTAATAATGTAAAACAATTTTATTAATAATTGAGGTTAAAATAAGGATAAATTCATGGTGAATGTGATGTCAATTACTAAGGGAATTGTGACTTGAGTAGTGATTTAGTTTCGGTTACAGACAGAAAAACACACAATCTCCATTATAATAAGATATATATATATATATATATATATATATATATATATATATATATACCTACTGGCATGGGCCGGTATTGAACTAGGAACCTTGTGGCTCCAAAGCGGATGCTCATTTAAACGAGCTAAACTGGCCCCACGCAAATCTGGTGTACACGGTTCAGAAAGGACGATAAAAAATGATAATATTTCTAAGCTTACATAATAAGAGTATAAGATTAAGTAAGGTTTAGACAATTCTATATATGTTTTCAATGCTTAATATTGAAAGTTCATAATAGCTTTATTCCGCCCTGTCGGCTGGGGAGTTAGAATGCACCGACTGCACCTCTGCAGAGGGGTAAGACTCCCCCAATGGGGCCACCTGTTTACTGAGGGTGGCGACCCGTGATGCTTAAGGATAGAGCCCAGGTGGATGAGAAGTCCATGACATGCAATACTCCACTTTGGCCCTATCTTGGGCTAGACGGGCGGTCGGAGAGGCACCCTCCGATCAATCGGCTGGTCACGTCAAGCCCTAGCACCTATATGATTTTCCCAACCCTATTGCCCTTATGGCAAGCCCCAAACTCTTTTTATCATATGGATGCTAGAAGGCGGTGGCTGCGGTTCTACATGTCCTGGGAATGACGTTAAACTCTATCTGATGGTGAGGTTCCAGTTTTGGAGGTTTGGGGAATATGGAGCACCCCTTCATCACCATTGCTCCCTGGTCCACTCTGATCCGGAGTGGTAGTACCTGTTAGGGTCCAATCAATGGGTTAAATAGAAAAAGGTATTTATAAAAAATTGTATTATCCATTAAGAATTGATTTATTTCAAAACATTATTGGCGTTAAATGACCCACTGAGGTTGATATGCCGTAAAACAAAACAAACCAAACCAAACTAGCTTTATTACAGATTCTAGATTCAAATTGAATTGAAAAGGTAATCATATTCAAAATAGAATAGCGAAATTCAAAATGAAATAGCCAAATTCAAGTTTGAACCGCACATATTTAAAATGGCAAAGCCAAATTCAATTTGGAACCAAGCAAGTTTAAAAAAAGGTAGTCTCTCAACAACGTAACACGTGTATTTATCTCATTCCGTTTTTATTATTAAGAAATGAAGGGAAGAAAAATGACATACTACACATAAAAATGAAAGAAAGAAAGGCAGAAGGAGGAATATATAGAGAGGGGGTGAACACGTGAAAAGAATAACGCTAATATGTTTTAATCAATGATGAAAGGAAGGAAAGAAAGAAAAATGAGTGAGGGAGAGTTAAATTATATATTATATTTTTGTATATTGAAGTATTTAGCAATAGCTCTTAAGTAAATATATCAAACGTTGTAAAAATCAAGTTATCATACTGTTGTATATCTACAGGTACAGCTACTACGTATACTTAAATTACCATGACCAGAATGGGGCTTTGTGACGAGACTGAAAGGCAGCCCTATGAACAAGTTTGGCCTATGGCGAGCGGCTACGGATACCCGAACTCGCTAACTCCTCGTAGCTGAGGTATTTTTAGTAGAGACCCAAATAAAGTATATCCGAATTTGCATGAGCGCAGTCGAACGAGCAAAAATAAAGACGGACTGTCGCTGACAGGGCGAGAAGGAGTAAGAAAGTGTTTGGACGGCAAGTGAAATCTGACGACAAGTGAAATCTGACGACTGATATTTGATGTGAGAGTGGCGTGTTCAGTTGGGTAAGGAATTGCATTTCGTTTGCTGGAGACACATTCAAAGAATTGATATTGCCTTGATTTTTTGGACCCCTTAAAAAGAGGCTTATCAAGTCTATATATATATATATATATATATATATATATATATATATATATATATATATATAAAGAAGTTAAAATAAAAAAACAAAAATATCCAAAAAGATAAAATCTCAGCAATGTAATACATGTATTTATCTCAGATTCTCCCATCCCCGGGATGAGAAAGAGAAGAGGAGAAAAATCCTTCTTTTTCAGCTTGGCCTTCGTAAGGGGCAGACAGAGGTTCCTCATGATGTGTTTCGCATAGTAGTACCGAACATGATATACGATAGAATAATTAAACCATACCTTCTCTTCCTCTCTCTGAAAAAAGAACCCATGAGCCTAGAAAGGAATAAACAACCCCTTTGTGACTATACGACTTGCTGAATGTTGTTTCTGAACTAACTAATTATCATCATCCTCATCATAATCATCTTGTCGCACTGTTAGCACAGATATCTATGACAATCTCTCTCCATCCGTCCCTATCACTCATCATTCTCGGGAGGTCCTCTATGCAGCATCCTGTATCTGCCCAGAGCTGGTCAATGTACGTCTTTGCTGGTCGGCTCGAATTTGGCCCTATGCAATATATGGTCTCCAACCATATATTACAGTGGACTAGATAGATAATGATAGTAATTCTCATACAACGTGAAGAATTCTTTTTACATTGTCTTGGAGGTGAATATAACGGCGATCCGAAAGAGTTTCTGTGTAAATTCTGTCTTCTTCGCACCTACTTAAAAAGCTACTTAAAAAGTACATTGGCAGTGCGCACGATGGATACTGCTATACTTCAGTCTTCAAGAAGTCACCTTCAAGTTCTTCCTTGTTTATACCTACTTCACAATCACACATCAGCTGGAGTGAGAAAAAAAAGTCGCATCTACTATTTAAAAGGTATCTCCCCGTTTTCAAATGGCAAGTCTGATCTAATTCCCGAGATAAAATATTCTGTTAAATTCCGAAGTTTAAATAGATTGAATTATTTTTTTATCATCTCCGTTATCTTGCGAATTGTGGGATAACATTTAACTCATAATATATCAGAAGATGCTTTCATATATATATATATATATATATATATATATATATATATATATATATATATACGGTGTTCAGGATAAATTTGACATATTTATATTTGGTTATAGGGCCGGATTAGCTCAGTCGGTAGAGCGTTCGGCTAGAAACCACAAGGTTCCTAGTTCGATACCGGTCCTCGCCAACTCAGCGTATGAGTAGCATAGGGATCTGTGCGGTAAAGTAAGGAGCTGATGTTAGGTGTGGCGCTCCACCTCAGATGCCAAAACAATCTCCTTGGTCTAGCGCTATTGGAAAGGGGATAGACTCCCCCGCTAACTGGCTGATACCTACTTTAGGCCGCCCCGACGACTTTACTTACTTTCTTTTTATTTGGGTTAATTTTATCCGTAGGCTGGAGGTATTGACGCATACTATGCATCATTTAAAACCTTCTTCATTCATATACGTGATGACACATAGAAAGTATGACTGGAACCCATCTGAATCATGGTCATTGCATTAAAATGTTCGCAACGAACATTTTAATGCAATGACCACACACCTGAAATTGACTGCTATTAATCGGTGTCTCAATTAATTCAGTGGATTTAACCCTGAAGATCCTTATGGTGAAACTCGAGTAGGTTATCTACCCATTTTATAATATATATATATATATATATATATATATATATATATATATCGCTTGCTCAGAATATGAAGAAAGATTATGCCGATGAATGTCATTCGATTTTTCCACCATTTCTGTGCTGATGCCAAAAATAATGAA
>CM042138.1:11944199-11971699 GCA_023376005.1 Doryteuthis pealeii | reverse complement strand
GAAATATTTTCAATTTATACAATCTGAAATTTCTTTAAGTCGTGTTGCAGGAATAGATTTAGAGACGGGGGACATGTGTCCGTATTTCCGCTGTTTTGTAGATATTGAAATAAATAGCACGTAACGTCCCTATGTCGTCCCGGTCTAGCTTAAAACCGGAATTATTCCATGCTTTATTCGCTCGCACACACACACACACACACACACACACACACATATATATATATAATATATATATATATATATATATTTATATAACTGAAGAGCGTCTTATTAAACAACAATCGTTAATGAAACTTGTGTTTTTTTCAATTTTTATAATATTACATATTGTCGGATTTACTTATATATATATATATATATATATATATATATATATATATATATATATATATATATATACTCTCAGCGTCTTCTGATGATGATATTTAGATAATGAACCAAAAAAACGAAGTACTATTAAAACGTCATAAATATAGATTCAGTCTTTCTTAGAAAACACACGTTCTCTTTTTCCCGTCTTTCGTTCTACTTAAAAATTATACGTACGATAATGGTAAATATCAGGGTTAGTTAATAAGTTAATTATTTATATGAATCAATATGAAATGTTAAGAATATATTTTAGCGTTAATTATTGTTATTTATTTTTCTTATTTTTTTTTTACTTTTTAAGTTCTAATTGTAATTTCATTTAGTGTTGATTGGTATTATTCCAGCATTCAAGCCAGTTTGTTTTCCTATCTAACCACTTAAATTTATAGACATGAGCCGAGGTCACGTGGCTTAAACCTCAGCCATCAAAAGTCCGAATACATGCTTGTTAACTACATAATTGCTGATATTGAGAGACGTTCATTTGCAATTATTGACGAAGATCTGAAAGACTGAGGACCACCAAGGAACAACCAAAGGATTCTTCACTAAGGATCGCGCTCTGCTTAACACAAAGGAACTCTGCTGGACAAGCGCTCTTGCTTGAAGCCTAAAGGATGGCCACAAAAATCGTAAAAAGTGCCTTTAATTAAACATTAATTTTATCCTCATTCCTATGCGTAACTCATATTTTAAAAATCTTAAATCAATTTTTTTAATGAACGATTAAGTTAAGAAGTTTATACGTTTATCTAGTTAAAATCTAGTATACACTAAAATTTAAAAATGTTTGAATATATTGTAATGATTTATAATGAAATGACTTAAGTTTTTTTTTTATGGTTTGGACTGAGTTGAATTTTAAATTATGACGTATACCGATGCAAAATATTTTCTATGGTCTATGTACCTTGCTACATCAAGAAGTTCATAATCCAACTATGGAAATATTTTTATTTTATCTAATTTTTTTATTTTTCGGACTGTTATCCTCATATTTATTGAGGTATGTAAAAATGCAATATTCGCACACTGTATCCTCCGGTCTTCTTCAACTGTTCCCTGTTCCTTGTTTATCTGAACATAGCATTGACCCAAACTGGTTATGCCCAGATAGATAGGGAACAACTGAAGTAGGCTTGTGTACCGTTGTGGTATATTTTCACGGTACCAAAATGATATATGTCGCGTTGTCCCTTTTTTCCGAGCGCTACTACGATATCAGTCAGGTGGCGGCGGCGTATATATTATATAGCGAGTCTCGTCCACGTGCCTCCAAATTCACAGTGCTAAAATGGTGTTGATAGAAATTATAACACGAGAAACATGTCGTCACAACTGCCAGCCTTTATTCCCAGGGTAGGTTCGTCTCGTGTGCTGTATCGGAGAGGAGGAAAGGCAGAGAGAAAGAGAAAGAGAGAGAGAAACTGTTAAACTACTGTAACCCCATGCTAGGGTCCAGAGACCCGTCCGGTCCCCTAGGCGTCCGAAAGCAAAAAGACGCCGATCCCTTTCTTCATTGTTCCACGTCACCACGTGACATCCGGTCAGCACCTGAAGCTTCCGGTTCCGGTCAACACCCGACTTCCGCTTGACACTCAATTCTCCGTTCGGGGTCACGCTACGGTCAAACCATCGTTCATCCTGTTTTGGCTCATCACTATTTTTTAAACCTTTATCATCTCTTATTTATTTATTTCTTCCTCTCCCTTCCATTAGTAGTCCTAGCTCACAACAGTCAGGATAATATATACCCATCTTGCAACACTAGAGCATACAATAACCTAGACGTTGTATTTTTACATACTTATTCTGATCTTCATAACTATTTCCTGTTTGTATTTTCTATCCCTAATTTTGACACCTGTGCAAGTTCAGTCCTATCTATCTATCTATCTATCTATCTCAATGTTCACATCATCTATTACGGTCAACTCACGCTGACAACTCCGGTTCCCGTTCGATCACAGAAGTTAAGCAGCAATGAGCCTATTCACTGCCTAATTTGGTGACCACTTAAGCAACAGTAGGTACTGTAAGCCATCTGAGTCTTTTGTTTATACAAAATGACTTGATTCGGTATTAAATAACTTGAAAGGGGGGTTGATATACCGTAAAACAAAATAACCAAACCTATCTATCTCGTTTTGTTCCAATCTATATCTCACAGGAAAATTGGTGGAGACCAGCAAAAAAAAAACAAAAAACATTCAATTAAATCCACACCCTATTTTTGTCTGAGAGGGGATTAGACAAAATCTAGGGACGAAGTTTATTAACTGCTTTTAAATGTTATGAAGTCCCGAGAGAAAATGAGACCACTGAGTCGCATGAATTCCATACCACCAGTTAAAGTTGATTCAGTTTTGCTCTAGAGACACCTTAGGTCTGCAGGACTCTTCAGACATGCTCGTTTGGATGACTTCGATTTTTCCTCTAATTTCGAATTACTCCAGATTTTTTCGAGATACTTGCGTGTCGTACAAAGGGCACCAAGTTCAAATAGTACGACCTTTACCCTCATGTCCCAGAATTTGTTTTCAGTTCTCTGGCTAAGTCAAAGTATTTGTCGTTCTTTTCGTTTTCTTTCATTTTTATCCTTTGATCCACCGGAACAGCAAACCTGTCTTCTTCTGGATAATCAACACTAGGTCTGGTCTCCCAGTCGGAATCAGATTATTCGTCTGTATCTCAAAGTCCCAGATAATTTTATACGTCTCATTCTCTAGGACGATTCACTTATTTTGGGATTGAGCATTTCGTCTCTATTATTATTATTATTATTATTATTATTATTATTATTATCATTTTCACTCTTTTTGAGTTTTTCACGTCAACCTTGGCTGATGGTATTTCACTGGAGTCTGAGTGACAAGAAGTCTCCAGGACTCTTCCGAGTATTCTAGCCGATTGCAGCAGTGCAGTAGTCTGGATGGTCTCTTCCTCTGATTCCAGATCCTCTATTCTTTTTTCCAAGTTTATTGGGACCGATCCAAGATTATTATTATTATTATTATTATTATTATTATTATTATTATTATTATTATTTACTCCTTTTGAGTTTTCACATCAGTGTTAGCTGATGGTCTTTCACTGGAGTCTGAGTGACAGCAAGTCTCCTCAGGTCTCCAGGACTCTTCTGAGTATTCTGGCAGATTGCAGAATTGCAGTGTTCTGAATGGTTTCAATCCTTCCTCTGATATCCAAACTTTCCAAACCCTTTTCTAATCCTTTTGGGACTGTTCCAAGTGCACCAACTACAATTGGTATAACTTTCACTTTCATATTCCATAGCTTTTTCAGTTCTCTGGCAAGGTCCAGATATTTGTCAATTTTTTCATTTTCCTTTAACTTCACCCTGTGATCCGCTGGCACTGCAAAATCCACCAGTTGACAAGTTCTTTCTTTTTTGTTAATCAACACTAGGTCTGGTCTTCTTGCTGGGATAAGGTGATCCGTTTTAATTTCAAAGTCCCAGAGAATTTTGTGCGTTTCGTTCTCAAGAACAGATTCTGGTTTATGCATATACCATTTTGTTGTGTGGTCAAAATTTAATTTCTTGCATAATTCCCAGTGGATCACCTTCCCAACCCAGTCGTGTCTAGTTTTTGTATTCTCGTTGTGCTAGTTTGCTACATTCGCAGAGTATATGGTTAACAGTCTCATCTCTATTACCGCAAAGTCTACATTTACTATTTTGTTGGGTCTTATCAATTTTTCGCTTTGATGTAGTTTGTCCTTATGGCATTATTTTTGTGCAGCAATTATAAGTGATTCTGTTTCTCTTTTGAGGTTTCCCTTTCTTAACCATGTCCAAGTCTTTCCATGTGCAACCTCATCTATTTGTCGTTTGAAGCGTCCATATAATTGTTTTTCTTCCATTTTTTTTCTAGTCTTTGTCGTTTTCTGTGGTCCATCTGCCGTTTCTACTATTGTTGGTCGCCATAAGTAATTTTGTCTTTGCTCTTCCTTGTGTAATCTTCAAGTTGTTGGATTGTGGTTTCTACGCATTCCTCTATGTTGGCAAGACCTCTTCCCCCTTCCTTTCTTGACACATACAATCTATCTCTATCATCTCTAGGTGGAGAGCCTTGTGCATGGTCATTAATTTTCTCGTCCTTTGGTCTATCTGTCTGAGTTCTTCTTTTGTCCATTTTAAGAATGGTCCTGAGTATCTTATAATGGGGACAGCCCAGGTATTAATTCCTTTGATCAGATTTCTGCTGTTAAGTTTCGTTTCTAGAAGTTTTCTAGTTCTCCTGAGATATTCTTTTTTAACTTTTCCTTTCATTTCTGCTTGCATGATATTGTCCGCTTCTAAAATTCCTAAGTATTTGTAGCTTTCATTTTCATCAAGAGATTTTATAGTTTCCTGATTTGGTAGTTGTATTCCATTTAATAGTTTTCTTTCACCCCTTTTTATTACAAGCATAGCACATTTTTCGATTCCAAATTCCATCCCTATATCCTGGCTATATATTCTAATAATTTGTACTAGGCTCTCCAATTCTTTTTCATTTTTTGCAAAAATTTTAATGTCATCCATGTACATAAGGTGGTTGATCTTTTCTTGTGAATTGCTTATTATTATTATTATTTTTATTATTATTATTATTATTATTATTATTATTATTATTATTATTATTATTATTTACTCCTTTTGAGTTTTCACATCAGCATTAGCTCATGGTCTTTCACAGGAGTCTGAGTGACAGCAAGTCTCCTCAGGTCTCCAGGACTCTTCTGAGTATTCTGGCAGATTGCAGCAGCGCAGTGTTCTGAATGGTTTCAATCCTTCCTCTGATATCCAAACTTTCCAAACCCTTTTCTAATCCTTTTGGGACTGTTCCAAGTGCACCAACCACAATTGGTATCACCTTCACTTTCATGTTCCATAACTTTTTCAGTTTTCTGGCAAGGTCCAGATATTTGTCCATTTTTTCACTTTCCTTTAGCTTCACCCTGTGATCTGCTGGCACTGCAAAATCCACCAGTTGACAAGTTCTTTCTTTTTTGTTTATCAACAGTAGGTCTGGTCTTCTTGCTGGGATTAGGTGATCCGTTTTTATTTCAAAGTCCCAGAGAATTTTATGCGTTTAGTTCTCAAGAACAGATTCTGGTTTATGCATATACTATTTTGTTGTGTGGTCAAAATTTAATTTTTTTGCATAATTCCCAGTGGATCACCTTCCCAACCCAGTCGTGTCTAGTTTTGTATTGCCGTTTGGCTAGTTTGCTACATTCGCAGAGTACATGGTTTACAGTCTCATCTCTATTACTGCAAAGTCTACATTTACTATTTTGTAGGGTCTTATCAATTTTCGATTTGATATAGTTTGTCCTTATGGCATTATTTTGTGCAGCAATTATTCATGATTCAGTTTCTCTTTTGAGTGTTCACTCCTTTTGAGGTTTTCACATCAGCCTTAGCTGATGGTATTTCACTGGAATCTGAGGGACAAGAATCTCCAGAACTCTTCCGGGCATTCTAGCCGATTGCAGCAGTGCCCTAGTCTGGATGGTCTTTTCCTCTGATTCCAGATCCTCTATTCTTTTTTCCAAGTTTATTGGGAACGTTCCAAGATTATTATTATTATTATTATTATTATTATTATTATTATTATTATTATTATTATGTTCACTCGTGTGAGTTTTTCACACCAGTAATAGCTGATGGTCTTTCACTGGAGTCTGAGTGACAACAATTATCCTCTGGTCTTCAGGACTCTTCAGAGTATTCTAGCTGATTTCAGATTATTATTATTATTATCATTCTTATTATTAATTGATTATTATTAAATATCAAATATTTGTTCTGGGGTTTCATGAAAACAATTGACTTCAGTTTTACATCGTTTTCCTTTTTCTTCAATGTTACTTATTTATGTAATGATGCCCTACAAAAATATGAAAGCAATGGTCTTTTTACCCTGATGGTGACGCAGATTTATTTGACATTTTCTATGGAGTCTTAAAAGACGATACATTAGCACCATTTATATCTATAGTAAAGTAAAGGGGCCGGGTTATCTCAGTCGGTAGAGCGTTCGGCTAGAAACCACAAGGTTCCTAGTTCGATACCGGTCCCCGCCAACTCAGCGTATGAGTAGCATAGGGATCTGTGCGCTAAAGTAAGGAGCTGATGGTATGTGTGGCGCTCCACCTCAGACGCTAGAATAATCTCCTTGGTCTAGCGCAAGTGGAAAGGGGATAGACTCCCTCGCTGATTGGCTGATACTGACTTTAGATCGCACCGTCGACTTTACTTATATCTATAGTATGCCTATAGTATGTAACACGAACAGCAATATACCTAATGGAGTAAAAAAAGGCAAATATCCCAGAGAACATGTTACTAGTGCAGACTGCGTACATGATCTACAACTTCTCCCAAATACACCTACACAAGCTAAATTACTGATGTAAAGGTTAGAGAGCGCAGTTTGAGAATACAGATAAACCAGAATTAATGTGTTTTAAAATTGGTGTTGATATCTCCACACTGGATGACAAACCCTCTGATATTAGTAGATCAGATCACATAAGTCGGTAGCAATATATCATCATCAGAAAGCGATGTCAATGTAGGTATAGAGAAAGCTGGAACAGATATTGACAGATTATCGATCATTGGGATATCTGATTTTTCTGATATTATTATCAAACAATCTGATAGCAAGTACAAAGATGGAAAATACAGAATGAATGGATTCATATTATATCGCTTGAAATAGTAGCGCCAGCTGTAAGAAATAAAATAGTGCTCAACTCAAACATTTTGTAAAACAAATATAACAATGATATCTTTATTATCTTATTATAATGGAGATTGTGTGTTTTTCTGTCTGTAACCGAAACTCTATCACTACTCAAGTCATAGTTCCCTTAGTTATTGACATCACATTCTCAATGATTTTATTTTTATTTTAACCACAGTTATTAATAAAATGGTCTTACATTATTAATACTGTTAACTATGTCTACATGCTAACAACATGCTATTATATTTATATATACAACAAAATAGCGGTTTACAGTGTGAACGGGAATGATAATTTGCATATTAATATTAAAAAATTGAATTTAATAAATATGTGCTCAGTGTTATTGATTTCTAGCTGTTTGGTTTTATTTTAATGAATATAAGCAAAAATCTCTTCAATGAATCTTAAAAGAAATCCATTAACAAGAAAAAATAACTGTCATTTTATTCTTTACTTTCCTATTTTAACTAAATACTTAAATTAGAAAAAATAACAATGAAAGACGAGAGTGATGGAAGAGTAAGTTTCAGTTGTTCTATTTTTCGATTATACTCCCTCTGTTTCAAATCTTTTTATCTGCATTCTTATTTAGTTTAATTAGCCTTTCTAATTTAATAAAATATTTTATTACATTAAAAGTTAAATACTTGCACCCGGAGGGTGCATATATTTGCTAGTTAAGATAATATTGATAAAAATGTAGTTTAAATATAGAAAAAAAAGGCTGAAAATTGCATAAAATAACCCAATGGATTGACATGCCGTAAAATCCAACCAACCAACCAAAACTAAACGAAAAGTTTGCTTTATCATTTACTGTTATTTTTCAACTATCAGTTGTCAATAAACCAAAATTGTTTCATTAGATTCGATTTTGTGTATTTTCAGATTGACTGAAATTTCATTGTAAAACCAATATTTTTAAGATTCTTTGTACGTAGATCGGAACTACGCTCTGCTACACGGTCAGATATATCGCCAATTAAGTTCGTTGAATAGAACAAATTATGAATCAATCACTGATTACATAATCCAAACTGAGAGAATTGCAAGCTCATTAAGGGAGGCTGGGGAGATTGTTAGTGATAGCTTATTAATTGTCATGGTATTGAAGGGCTTGCCCTCAAATTTCAAACCCTTTGCCACAGTAATAACCCAAAGGAATAAGCCTATGACGTCCACGGAATTCAAAGTAAGTCTCCGGAGTTATGAAAAAACAGAAAGTATGTACTCGGGGGAATCCGAACATGGAACTATACAACTGAGGACCCAATTTAAAAAGGGTAAAACCAGCCCCCGCTATGAGGGCAGATCAACTTGATATATCAACTACCAGAATTATCTGGACAAACCTTGGAAGGGTAACAAGGATTCGCCATTAAAAACAAATATAACATGTTATATTTGTAACAAAAACGGCCACATGTCCTACGACTGTAGAAAAAAGAAAAAGGATTTTTGTCAAAATGTTAAGTATTTTCCCCAAAGAAAACAAAGTGGGCGTTCCTGGAATAAAAAATATAACAATGATATCTTTATTATTAAGATAATATTGATAAAATGTCGTTTAAATATAGAAAAAAGACAGAAAGTTGAATAAAATAACCCAATGGATTGACATGCCGTAAAATCCAACCAACCAACCAAAACTAAACGAACAGTTTGTTTTATCATTTACTGTTATTTATCAACCATCAGTTGTCAATAAACCAAAATTGTTTCATTAGATTCGATTTTGTGTATTTTCAGATTGACTGAAATTTCATGGGTTACCAATAATTGTGACCAGGACGCGATGTTCATATTATCGATCTATATTGTCTACCTATCTGTATATCAATCAATTGGTGTTCATATGTATACAATGCATATTCATATCTATCTCTCAATGTATCTATCTACTGAGTTCATAAGTATGTAATGATTTTCATATAAATTATTGTGCGTAAGTATGCATATATGTAAGTGACTGTAAATCATCTTCTTAAGAGAGATATGGTGGTGCATAAGCATCAAATTTGATCATCTGAGCCATCCGATACAATGGGAAAGACGTCCTTCCAATGTCATATTTGCATCAAACTTTGTGGATCTGCAGCACGTTTGATGAGTCATTTGAGGGTTCATGAGAGGAAAGGTTCTGGTGGTGGAGTTATAGGATTGTAAGGGACGGCAGTGATCTTTTTCTTCTTTTCCTGGTAAGGTAATCTCTAAAGATCACTGTCGTCCCTTACAATCCTATAACCCCAGCACCAGAACCTTTCCTCTCATGAACCCTGAAATGACTCATCAACCCTGCTGCTGATCCACAAGATTTGATGCAAATATGACATAAAATGGACGTTCTTCCCATTGTATCGGATGGCTCAGATGATCAAATTTGATGCTTATGCACCACCATATCTCTCTTAAGAAGATGATTTACAGTAACTTACATATATGCATACTAACCGACAATCATTTATATGAAAATCATTACATACTTATGAACTTAGTAGATAGATAAATTGATAGATAGATATGAATATGAATTGTATACATATGAAAATCGAAAGTGAGTGGATATTTTATATGTATTAGACTGGAAATGAGGAGGGTTGTAGGAGCATGATCAGAGTGAAAACATGTATAAAAGACTAAATAAAAGAGATAGATTTTTGAACAAAGGCAAACACAAGCTAATTGTGAGTACAGAGAAAGAGAATGAACTTGGAGTGAGAAATAAAGAGAGAGAGAGAATCTCCCAGAGAGAGAAAGAAGGATAAAACTGTTGAAGAGAAACATTTTTGAGATAGTTTAAGCAGATGGTTTGAGCAAACTGATTCAAACATTCTCATAACAAAGATTGAGTTTTTTGCTGGTAAACAAACACTGGTGTGTCCATGCGAAGTAGTTTAGAAATCAGATAGGTAAATCATGTTACAATCAATCGGGAATATCCCGCTCCAAGCGAAAGAGCATTGGTAATTTTATGTAATGATTTAAATAATTGTTGTTATATGTCACATTATAATGTCATTAGTTTAACACTTATTCTTTTATTGAGCTAGAAGCAGCTACTCAGCATCACCTCGGTAGTGGGGTGGGGAAAAAACCTGGCGTACTGATTTGTTTATTTTGGGATTTATAAATGCTGAAAATGGTTAAGTAGAACTTCAAGGATATTTTTATATATATTTTAATATTTATATATCTTCGAATAGGAATCAAATCTTCCTAATTTTTCCCAAAAAGCAAGAACTGATGATATTTAAGGTGTATAGATATTTATTTCGTCGATTTTATTTTGTAGATTCTTCCGGACATACGTACATAAATACACACCAACTGTAATTATATAAAGTAAGAAGTGAGTAAGTAAAGTCGTCGGGGTGGCCTAAAGTCAGTATCAGTCAATCAGCGAGGGAGTGTATCCCCTTTTCACTAGCGCTAGACCAAGGGGATTGTTTTTTTGTGTCTGAGTTGGAAGCCACACCTGCTATTATCTCCTTACTTTACCGCGCAGATCCCTGTGCTACTCATACAGTGAGTTGGCGAGGGCTGGTATCGAACTAGAAACCTTGTGGTTTATAGATAGCTAGATAGATAGATAAAGTCATTCATAGATAGATGAATAGATAGATAGATAGATAGATAGATATATACATACATACATACGTAACTTTACCGGGTTACTTTTTCTTTTAATCAATATCTTAATGTTTCTTTTCACTTTCTTTGAGGATTCTCTATCAATCACTTCTGTGTTTTCCACTTTATTCCTTTATACAACATGTAAATATTTATTCTTCATACCCTTTACTTCTCTCTGTCTCCCATTATATATATATATATATATATATATATATATATATATATTATATATATTGTGTGTGTGTGTGTGTGTGCGTGTGTGTGTGTGTGTGAGTGTGTGTATGTGTGAGTGTGTGTGTGTGTGCGTATATATATATATACATATATATATTATAATATGTGTGTGCATATATATATACATATATATGTATGTGTGCACATATATATATATATATATATATATATATATATATATGTGTGTGTGTGTGTGCATATATATATATATATATACCCACATTTTTATCTAATCTTTTTTCCCCCAATCTCTAACTTTTCCTTCCGCTACATGATACTTTTTCCCCTACCACTATACTACAGTTACCTTACAATTTCACCTGATGGAGCCAGTCATTTTATTCGCGCGCCGACTCGCTGTGATGCCCCGAGGAAATAGGACAGTTTACTTTGACTCCATTCTTTTTACTCTGGCTCTTCTCAAGATCGTATGGTTCCAATCATATTACAACAAGGTAGATGATTAGCGGTCAGCCGATCTCGGATCGCTGCCAAAATGTTTTCGAGTGGCCAGGTTCCTGAACAGAGAGTAATTTGTCCTTTTTTATACCTTGCCCTTGATATTTTTCTTGAATAAAATATTTCTTTTCAAATCTTGTTACCAAGCACAGCACACTTCATTTAGTCTTTTTGAACGAAGAAGTCGATCATTAAATCAGAAGATAGCAAATCAGACAAGCTAGTTTAACCCTATGCTATAAGTTTTCATACATGAGATACTGTCAAATACTCTTAGGGTATGGAAGATTGTCTATTTTACCTTTCAGGGCACAAGGAATTTGATAGGAAATTAATTTGGCGGCATAATATCTAAAGTAATTAAAACTATTTATAGTTAAGATATTGTCAAATATATGGGTATAATATAAATTGTCTATTTTTTTAGTGAGCTAGAAGCAGCTACCCAGTATCACCTTGGTAGTGGGGTGAGAAAAAACCTGGTGTATTGATTTGTTTATTTTGGGATTTATAAATGCTGAACATGTTTAAGTAGAACTCCAAGAATATCTTTATATATATTTTAATATTTGAATATCTTCGAATAGGAATCAAATCTTCCTAATTTTTCCTAATTAGGCGGCATAATATCTAAAGTAATTAAAAAGAAATATAGTTTAGATATTGTCAAATATATGGGTATAATATAAATTGACTATTTAACCTTTTTTGCCACAAGAAATTTGATATAAAATTAATTATGATGCATAATATTTAAAGTAATTAAAAAGATTTATAGTTAATATACTGTCAAATGTATGGGTATAACATAAATTGTCTATTTTACCTTTTTTTTTGGCACAAGAAATTTGATATGAAATTAATAAGGAGGCTTAATATTTATAGTAATTAAAAAAGATTTATAGTCAAGATACTGTCAAATATGTGGGTATAATATAAATTGACTATTCAATCTTTTTTGCCACAAGAAATTTAATTTAATGTATATCTAAAATAATCAAAAATAAGAAAATGGAAGATTCCCGAAATATGAAGGAGAGATGAATAAAATTGACACCATTCTGATTTTTGTAAATATCAATAGTATTAAAATGTAATCGTGTGGAGAAAATCTGTGAATCGTGCAATAAATTCAATTTTCACTGTACAACTAAATGGTATATGCACATACTGGAATCAGTCCTTAAGAATGAGACGCATAAAATCCGTTATGACTTTGAGATACGGACGGACTATCTAATCCCGGCTAGGATACCAGACTTAGTGTTAACACACAAGAGGAAAAGTGGTCATCTGGTGGATTTTGTCGTCCCGGTGCATAACAGTGGTGGTGAATGAAACATAGATAAATACTCGGAATTGGCCAGAGAGCTGAACGTAAAGGCCGTACAATTGTAATTGAGGCATCGAGAACGAGGAGGAATCGAGACCATGCAAACAACTGCATTGTTAAGATCATCTAGAATAAACAAAAGAATCCTGTAGATCTGACGAGAGTTGCTGTCACTCAGCGTCCAACACAGAGAGTAATTTGTGCTTTTTATACGTTGCATTTGATATTTTTCTTGAATAATTTCTTTTTCAAATCTGATAGATTTTGCAGTTCCAGCAGATCACAGGGTGAAGATGAAAGAAAGGGAAATATTTTCAAATACCTCGACCTTACGGGAGAATTGAATGAACGGTGGAATATGAGGTAAAAGTGATACCAATTGTAGCTGATACGCATGTAACACTCTCCAGAAGTTTAGAAAACATTCTAGAGGATATCGAAATCTGAGAAATCATTGGGGCCATTAGTCTGTAGAATATGCCGACTGCTGCTCTACAGAGGGATAAGACCCCTCAAAAATGGGACTACCTTTTGGCCGTTGGTGGAGTCCTGTGATGCTTAAGGGCGGAATCCTGGTGACTGCGCAGTTCTTGACATACCTCTAATTTGACGCTTACTTACTCTAGACGGGGGATCGAAGTGAGTATTTTCGACTAATAGGCTAGTTACATATATGTATTTCTCAACTGTACTTATGCCACCCCCAAATTATTTCCGACAAATATGTGTTAGAAGGCTGTGGCTGAGGTTCTTAGTGTCGTGGGTATGCCGCTAAACCGAATCTCGTGGTGAGGTTCCAGTTCTAGAGCACTGGGAAATGTGATGTACCCCTTCTATGTCATTACTCCCAGGTCCACTATTACTGGAGTTGTAGTGAATGTTAGTGTCCCATGTATAGATTAAATAAATATGAAAATAACTTTTAAAAATGTGTTTAAAATAGTTTAAAAAATGAATACCCATCAATAATGAATAAAACAAATATGTCTTTGGCATAAAGTGACCCAAGGATTGACATACCGTAAAATTTAGCCATCAATTTTGGGTCAGTTCGTTCCAATATTATACGAATGAATGGCGATATATTCTACATATAATGACCTGTATATGTAGAAATGTAATAAGAAATGTTTATAAATATATATATATATATATATATATATATATATATATATATATATATTGTATATATATATATGTGTGTGTGTGTGTGTGTGTGTGTGTGTATCTGTGTATGTATGTATGTATATATGTATATATATGTATATGTATGTATTTATACATATATAAATATCTCTCTCTCTCTCTATATATATATATAAATGGTAAAAATATTAAAAAAATAACGATATATTATATATATGCTGACATGTATATGTATAAACTTACATAAAAATAGACATTTATTCCATATACCAAAACTAAAGAATGGATATTACCAACATATCTTCGGCATAGAATAACCCAAGGGCTGACCTGCCGTAAAATCCAACCAACCAATCAACAAATTGGTATTTAAATTAGCTTAAGCCAAAAATATTTCTGATACGGGGACACACATAAGATTTGTTGTAAATTCTTTTGTTTTCTTTTATCGATACAATGCCAAAAATATATCTCTGGCACAAACATATAAATGTAAGACAGATTATAATGACGTGTATGCTGCTGTTGCTCTTGGTAACGTCAATAACGCTGAAGGCACCTGTAGTCAAGATAAAGAGAATAATGAAGATGTTGATGATAGTAATGCCAGGAATTCTATAACTAATGTAGCAGCCAGGACACTGAGGAACGACTAAAAAAAAGGATCACATATGAGAGCACGCATATATATAATAAATTTATCGGAATCTAGTGCAACAAGAAATAACAAAAATACATAGAAATCATAAAGTTGAAGTTGGGGACAAACAGCAGAGGATAACTGTCATAAACATGCAAGTTTGTGATATGTTGTCAATGTGGATTATAAGAAACATGAAATTTCACAACCGAGGCCTGTCAATGGCAGAATATGTCGACATTTTTCTATGGTTCGTAACAATATATATATATATATATATATATATATATATATATATATATATATATATTATATAGACAGGGTTAAAAACGATGGAAAATGTTAAAATATTCTATAGATCATGACATGTATAAAGTTAAATAAGTGCATTATATATATATATATATATATTATATATGTTGTGTGTGTGTGTGTGTGTATGTATATATATATATATATTATTTATATATATATATATTATGTATAGATATATATATTAAACATATGTATGTATATATGGATTCCAGACACACACACACACACACACACACACTCACACACACACACACACACACACACACACACATATAATATATATAACACGATTAAGAACGATAGAAAATGGCGATATATTCTACATAACACTGGCATGAATATGTACAAAATTAATAATAACATGTAAATAACGATAAATTATATATATGCTACATGTATATGTATAAACTTAAATAAGTGCATATATATACATATATATATAAGTACATATATATATAAATTTGAATATATATGAATTTAAATATATGTTTATTTTTAAATATGAACTCTTTCGTCAATCTCGACATAGGCCCGACAGTTCAGTTAAAGATATGAACTGCTGTACTACTTACACAGGTGAATGTTTATAGTGTTAAAGGCGGGCAACGAACACACCACGCTGTATGAAAAAGCTGAAAATATATTCATAGTGCATCATGTTCTTCCAAATAGCATTCATCATATCTTGAATTCAGAGATGTTACTTCTGCTAGACAGCTTGGTCTACCATGGATTTATTTCATTCTGTCTTCTGTGGGGTGGAATTTTGGGAGATCACGTTGTTTGATACATCTGTTGACAGTGATATGTTAAAATGTCAGTTAAATGTACACCATGGGTTTACTGTTGAAACTATATTTAAGATAGGAGAATCTGTAATTGTCACACATAATGCTTTTCCTATTGATTTCATGTTGTGGTTCAGAATGTAGAATAATCATACTAATTCCAATTACCGTCGAATTGGTAAGACAAGACAGCAAGCAGTCGTAACCCAATACGATTCTGGTATGCTGTAAAGACCACTGCAAAGTGGCAGGATTTATGAAGCCTCAGAGGATCATACAAACCAAGCAGCCAATCAGGACTCAGGGAATGGAATTACCCAAATGCATGAGTGGACTGTTCTGAATTCCCATGAGTACCAGTTGTCTTGACACTGGTTCAGTTTTGCTTGGCCAGTCACATTGTTCAAACCAATAGTAGACTGAGTGACTGACTGACTTCAATACAGAATAGAAAATCATTATTACTATTAGTTGAACATTCTATCCAAAACAGAATCCTTAAATCCTAACATGAAATGAGCACGAAAATCTCTTCTAGCATTTTCATTCACTAATTAAAAAATGTTCTGTAAATAAATGCAAGTTTTGCACTGAGCGTACATATGATCGTATCTGGCCATAACTGAAAAGCAAACTAGGACATTAACTAGATGGGGCTACTATAGGGGGCAGCGATTGGAAGGGGGAGAATTGGTTGGACAAACGTTATAGACATTTTATAACCAGACAGCTATATTCAAAATTAATCTTATTCAAAACAGGTTTCATTAAAATTGATTTTGAATATAGCAGCAAATTATAAAATGTATATAATGCATTTCCAACACATTCTCCTCCTCCCAATAACCTCACCGTTTCATATAATTTCTGTGAGATTCCACATCTACTTACTCCCACTGCTACACATTCCGTGTTTAAATAGAGCCAGGAGAATCTATCCCTGATGATGGGGGATGACGACTTTGGTGGAATAAAAAAGAGAATTCGACTAGAAATCATTAAATCCTGGTATCATTATTTTTTAATAATTAGGGATATACTTATTTATATATACTAGCAAATATATGCACCCTCCGGGTGCAAGTATTTAAGTTTTAATGTAATGAAATATCGTATTAAATTAGAAAGTCTAATAAGAAGGCAGATAAAAAGATTTGAAACAGAGTGGGGGTATAATAGAAAAATAGATATGAAACTTACTCTTCCATCACTCCCATCTTTCATTGCTGAATTTTACTTATTTAACTATTTAATTAAATTAGTAAATAAAGAATAAAATGACAGTTATTTTTTCTTGTTAATGGATTTCATTTAAGATTCATTGGAGAGATTTTTGCTTATATTCATTAAAATAAAACCAAACAGTTAGAAATCAATAATACTAAGCACATATTTAATAAAATCACATTTTTAATATCAATATGTAAATTAGCCTTCCCATTCACACTGCAAACCGCTATTTTTGTATATATAAATACAATAGCATGTTATTAGTATGTAGATATGGACAACACTAATAAAAAGGTGAAGCAATTTTATTAATAATTGAGGTTTAAATATAAATAAAATCATGGAGAATGTGATGTAAATAACGAAGGGAATTGTGACTCGATTAGTAATATAGTTTCGGTTACAGACAGAAAAACACACAATCTCCATTATAATAAGATTTACTTATTTATGGGTGATACAGTAAAAGGATGATTTTTTATTACTTAAATTTCTATTCCAAATTTCAAATCTTTTATTTTTTCTATTTAGCTCGGCAGAGCATCCACCTAGGAACCATGAGTACCACGGCTTGGATTTGTGCGCTAAATTGGGGAACTAATGGTATGTATGGCGCTCTACCTCCGATGCAAATCAATCTCCCGGTCTAGCGCATGTGATATTTAAAACATGGCCTGAAACATCGAAACGAAACTTGTCAGACATGAACGTCCATCTTTTTCAACATCGTATGTATTAAAGAGTAAATGCTGCCCAAATATACCTATATATGATTATTCTGTTTACTTGAGCCGCATAAGTGACATTCTAAATTATAGGGGATATTTCTGTCAGACACTCTAAGTTTCAGTCACATATAATCAATTTTGATATTTCTATATATTAAAGTAACTATGCAAATAAAAGTCACTATGTGAATTAGAATTTCCACTAAATATTTCATTATTAGATTGATGAAGTGATTATAAAGACAGTCGTTGCCTGTGGAGATAGATTGGCCAAAAATGTTTAAAGTATCCTGAGTAGATATTTTTTATGAAATCACTCATTTGAAAGAAATTTTAATGATTTCAAATAATTATCATAGGTGTTAGATGTACTTACTTTGTAAACGTCCTTAGGTCTTTTTTACAAGTATGTAATTCTTGAACTGATAATTTAAGTACACACACACAGAATTATATATATATATATATATATATATATATATATATATATATATATATATATATATATATATATATATTCTAGGCAAGGACTCTGCTAAAGTATATTTTAAAATAAGTTTTGTTACGTTCTTCTGAATCAAATTGCAGTTTGGTAGCGAATACATGAAGACTACGGCTATTGCTAACTGAGAGTTAAAACAATTTACACACACACACACACTAACACACACACACACACACACACACACACACATACACACACACACACACATATATATATATTATATTGTATGTATATATAATATACATATATATATGATATATATGTATATATATATATATATATATATATATATATATATATATATATATATATATACTGTGTATATATTATATATATATTGTGTATATATATAATATATCGTATATATACATATATATCTATTATAGTTATATAATATATATACATATATCTATATATATTATAGCTATATATATATATATATATATATATATATATAAATAAATTTCTGGTACAAGCAAATTTAAATAATACTCTAAGGGTAATCATGATGATCACATAGGTGGATACGAAGGAAAAGAGTGATAAAAAAAAAAAAAAATGTTTTATTTAATAAAACAAGGGCCCTTTCGTCCGGTTGCTCATCAAGGTTTTTACAGCCGGAGACGACTAAAAGTCAAATTGTAAATACATATGGGTATATATATATATGAGGGGGGTTTTTTAGGGAGAAGAAGAAAAGACAAAAAAAAAAAAAAAAAAAAAAAAAAAAATTTTACTTTCTTCTTTCAAGTCCCCATCAAGTGATACCAGGCCCCAGACACTCGCCCAATAAAATAAGCGAGTGCCTAGGTCTGATCTGTCTGCACAAGGTAGGACGAAAAAAATTAATGATTACGGCCTCAAGGACCTGTAAATGGTGTTTCGTCCTAGCCCTGTGCAAAACAGAGAATTGGTGATCATTATAACTAGACCGGCAAGTGCTCATGCTGATTAGATGTTCGCAAATCGAAGACTCGTTGCTCTGCGACAACCCGGATGTTATTGGTCTGTGTTCGCGTATTACTCGGGGTATGTGCTGGTTAACCCTGACAGCCAATCTTTGGATCGTACGGCCAATATAAGTGGCTTCACAGGCACACGTATATTTATAAACAAGTAAGCTTTGATTGAGTATTGGCAGTACGTCCTTATTAGCAGAGCGAAAAGCGGCCCTGGTAGAAAAGATTGTTCTAACTTTGGCTGCGGGATAGCAACGGCCCACCGAGAAAGTAATTTTATCAGCTAAAGTCTGACTAGCCGGTCCAACCCAAGGTAGACGAATATACACTGGGCACCTGGATGGACCAAAAGGTCCATCACGATAGAATTTTGCCACAGTAATTCTAATTGTGTCTGTGATGACATCCTCGGGATACCCATTATTTAAAAAAATTTTCGTGATGTTCTTGAGTTCTCCATTGATTTTGTTACCTGAACAAATTTTAAGTGCACGAAAGGTTAGGCACTTAATCAAATTAATCTTTCTGGCTTTTGGGGCAAATGAATCCCAGCTCAAGTACAGTCCAGTGAACGTCGACTTTCGAAACACGCTGGTCTCAAAAGAAGAAGAACACCTTTCTACAAGAACATCAAGAAAAGCCAGGGCACCATTATTTTCCTCCATAGTAAACGTTAAGGAGGGGTGCAGATTGTTTAAGCTCTGGAATAATTTTAGAGCTTCATCCCGGTTACTAAAGCACGCAAATGTGTCGTCAACATACCGTAAATATATATGCGGTTTGGGGACTTTGTTGAACAACTGCCTCTCAAGAAACCCCACAAATACATTGGCCATAAGAGGACCTAAAGGACTACCCATACTAACACCGTCTATCTGACGATACATTAAGTCGTCAAAACTAAAGGACACAGATTTCGTAGCCAATTCCATCAGTTCCACAAAGATATTCTCCGGAAACGGGGAGACTTAACCCCAGGGCGACGGTACAAAAAATCCGCGCAAATGGAAATGGTCTCATCTAGTGGGACATTGGTGAACAAAGACGCAATATCAAAGGAAACAAGATATTGCGTGTCACCACTCACAGGCAACTGACGGATAGTAGAGGCAAAGGAAAAGGAATCAAGAATACAGAATCCTGAATAAAACTGAAGTACAGGATTCAGTAAAATTACCAACCATTTAGCCAAATTATGTTGGACTGAATGGCACATAGACAAAATGGGTCTAAGTGGGACGCCGGGCTTATGAATTTTGGGCAGCCCGTACATCCTAGGTCGTTGAGATCCCACAGGACGGATTAACTCATAAACTTCCTTTGACAGAAATTTGCACTTTGATAGTTCAAGGAACCGCTTCTGAACCCTAATTTCGAGTTTATGGGTATCGTCAAAAGATAGATCACCCAATTTCTCGAATTTATCATTGTCGTCAAGAATAACAAGCATCTTGGCTATATAGTCAGAGCGATTAAGGATAACCACCCCAGCCCCTTTATCAGGTCTACTAAGGCAGATATCGGTATTTCGCTTTAGACTATTAGCCGTAATGAAATGGTTTCTCTGCCAAATGAACCCCTTACAATCAGTAGGGTGTTCTAAAAATTTATATATATATATATATATTTCAATGTATTTCTCTGATGAGAATTGACCAAAAAAAGAATATTTATTTTAGATTATACATCTAATTATAAGGGTACCCTAACTTTCTTTTTAGAAATTTTTTCCATCGCTTTTAAGATGAATTCACTTTTACGTATCCTAATATATATATATATATATATATATATATATATATATATATATATATATATATATATTATTTTTTTTGTTGTCTTTTCAAAAAAAGCCGAATCCGATACGACACAAGATCCCTTTTTTACTGAGCCCGTCTTGTGCAGGAATTTCGAGTCGAGGGCAGTGCTAAAAATTGATACCTGACAGGAAGGCCTCTTCAAAGTATTAGTACTTATTTGCACACGGCAACAATTTCTTGCGCCTGTATCGTCGATACATAGATATAGTGTAACCTTTACGATAGCTGTGTGACTTGATTTAATCAATACAGTTAACATCAATATGGGTCTATTATATCTTTCGTTACGTCACGTCAGGAGGATGGACAAAGGCCGCATCCACAAATACCTACTGTATGACGTATTAGTAGAAGGCACCCGACTGGTGGGGTAACCACGCCAACGCTTTAAAGATGTCTGCAAGAAGGAGATGAAGACATGCCTCATCAACACCGACACATGGGAGGCTTGTGCAGAAGTCCGAGCGGCCTGGCGCCTCCTCGTCAAACAAGGGATGAAAAGGAGTGTACAAGAGAGGAAAGTAGCCACCAAAGAAAAGAAAGCCAGAAGGAAAGAGAGACAACAGCAACTCCAGCAAGCATCACTGTTTGTTTGCAGTCACTGCACCAGAGATTGCCATTCAAAAATTGGTCTGTTAAGCCACTCCCGCAGTTGCAGATTTTTTTGTTAAATGTGGACACTACGCCATCGTCTTTAGTAGACAGAAGGATGCCAAAAATATAAGTATATTTTGATACACTTACTAACCAGTTTATTGTTTAGTTTGAGTGTGCTTATTCTGTAAGATTAGAAAATACATCTGTCTATTTAACCTTTAGTACCGTTATAAATCAATTATCAGTCATATGAAAATCCAAACTCACAGACAATTGAAAGAGAGAATTCTTTCAAGCCGTTGTTGTGTCAGTACTGCTGTATGGCTGCACCACTTGGACCCAAACGAAGCGCCTAGAAAATAAACTAGATGGTTGCTTCACAAGAATGCTGCGTGTAGTATTAAACAAATCGTGGATATAACACCCCACGAGAAAACAGGTGTACGGCCACCTGCCACATATCACCCAAACCATCCGAATAAGACGGACAAGACACACAGGATACTGCTGGAAAAACAAGGACGGAATCATAAGTCACGTCCTCCTGTGGAAGCCAGAACATGGGCACGCTAGTGTGGGCCGACCAGCAAAGACGTATATTGACCAGATCTGTGCGAATATTGGATGCTGCGTAGAGGAGCTCCCGAGTACAAGTACTGATAGGGACGGCTGGTGAGAGGATGTCATGGTTATCCGTGCTAATAGCGTGACATGATGATGATGATGATTTAACCTTTAGTCGACTTTTTTTATTGGAATGCTGACAAGGACAAATTAAATTATTATAAATGTTATTTGAAATGAATGACTTGACATAGACGTTGTTGCGTGAACATTGTACAACATGTTTGAATACTAAATATTCCCGGTTCAGCTCAGTCGGTAGAGCAGCCTCTTTGGAAACACAAGGTTCCGGGTTCGATACTGATCCCGGTCAACTCAGCGCTGAAGTGGCACAGTTTGGATCAGTGTGGTAAAATCGGGGAGCTGAGGGTAGGTTTATATTATTATTCCTTATGGTTGTCGTCACCCAAGCTAAATAATGAACCATTCCGTGTTTATTATAAAGAAAGAAAGGTAAGTAAAAGAACATGCTAAACAGAAAATTATAATAAGAAAGAAAGAAAGATATTCGGTGGAAGATAGAGAGAGGGGTTTAGTGTGTGGAAGTGATTACGCTTAAATCCGTCTATCGAACATAATAAAAAGATTAAAAGAAGGGAAAAAAAGGAGTAAGAGAAAGAGGGTTGAATTAAGATTATCATACATTTACATATTAAACTATTTGGTCATTTACCAAGCTTTTTTATGTAAACTAGCAAATATATGCACCCTCCATAGGGTGCAAGTATTTAAGTTTTAATATAATGAAATATCATATTAAATTAGAAAGGCTAATTAAACTGAATAAGAATGCAGATAAAAAGATTTGGAACAGAGGGGGTATGATTGAAAAATAGAACAACTTTGAAACTAACTCTTCCATCATTTTCCATTACTCCCGTCTTTCATTGCTAAAATTTCCTAATTTAACTATTTAGTTAAAATAGGAAGTAATAAATAAAAGTACAGTTATTTCTTTTGGTTAATGGATTTATTTTAAGATTTATCCCCGAAACTTTTGCTCATATTCAATAAGATAAAACCAAACAATTAGAAATCAACAATACAAAGCATATATTTATTAAAATCAAATTTTTATTATCAATATGCAATTAGCCTTCCCATTCCCTGTAATCCGCTATTTTGTTGTATATATCAATACAATTGCATATTATTAGTATGTAGATAAGAAAAACGCCAGGCGTCCAGTGGCTTCGGCCCTGGATCTTTACCAGTTAATAGCGTCGATCCCAGGGGGCTATCCCCCAGGCAATACCTGCCCCTTTCATTTAAAGGGGCAGGTCTGGGTTTATAGCCCAGCGCTTGAAGCGCCCCCTTGAGGGGTAATGCCGACAGGATCAACGCAATTTTTCCACCTACCACCCATGAACCTAGGCTTGTGAGAGGGCCCATATAGAAATGTCCTTGTGTCAAGCCCTCATAAGTGGGATGAGAGGCAAATACCTGTAGATAAGGCCAACAGTATTAATAATGTAAAACAATTTTATTAATAATTCAGGTTTAAATAAAAATTAAATCATGGAGAATGTGATGTAAATAACAAAGGGAATTGTGAGTTGTATAGTAATATAGTTTTGGTTACAGACAGACAAACTAACAATCTCCATTATAATAAGATATATCAAACTGTATATATCAGTTAAAAAAGCTTTCGGAGATTTTTGAGCTACCAGCCTCATGGATTGAACCCAATTTTAGGTGTCGGTATGACAAACTTCATATAGTGGTATGGTTCAAATTCTTGAGTTCGGGTGATTGTTGAGTATGTATTCATTGGCATTACGTTAAGGTTCACACTGATTCGGAGTTGTAGTTAATTTTTCATCTATGGGATAAATAGAAGAAAAAATGAGTCTGAAAAAAGAAAACTGTTTTATATAAACTCTGAATTCTCAGCAACAATGAATAAAATAAAAAAGGAATTCTGCATAAAATGAACTAAGGGTTGACATGCTCTCAAATCTAAACACCCAAACCCTCAATTGACGTTCCAAAATTGTATAAATTATTACAAAATAAAAAAAACACCCTCCGGTCGATGTAAAAATAGATTTTTGAAACATATTGCCTGAGGGGTGGGAGCAAAAAATTCAATGTCAGCGAGTTTGTACCCTAAGTAAGTAAAATCATCAAATTCATTAAAGGATTAAAAAATAAAACAATTTGAAATGTAAACTTTAAATATGTATTAAAATAAAACAAACTATATATAGATATATAATACCAGTCATGTATTTATTAAAACTTGTTACAAAAAACAATGAGGACTGTCTAATGTTTTCATGTTCAAATTTTAAGTGTATTTATTCAATGTTATGACGATTGCGGGTAATGTGACGTAAGCAGTGACGTAATTTTTGTTACAGACAAAACCCGGAAGCGAATCTCCATTATTTATAGATAAGTACTCAATAAATACGTAAAAGACTACCATTTATAAATAGACATTTATTCCAGTCGCAAAAATAATATTTTATATTTGTGTCGGAATATTTAAAATCAAAAGTGGTTATTTGCGAGTATTATTTATAACAAAAACCTACAACATTTTTACTCTGTTGTCAGTGATAGTTGTAATTTCTTGTCACATATATTGTTAAGAATTGGTTTTGTCTCTTTCATAATCAATGATATATATATATATATATATATATATATATATATATATATATATATATATATATGTGTGTGTGTGTGTGTGTGTGTGTGTGTGTGTGTGTGTCTGTCTGTGTCTGTGTGTCTGTGTGTATTTGGGCAGCATTTTTTCATTTATACATGTAGAATTAAACAAAAGACACATCTCCGGTTTAACAATTTTATTTTTTATCTTTTCGAGTTTTCTGGCCAACTGTTAATATTAAAAAGTTGGCCAGAAAACTCGAAAAGATAAAAAATGAAATTGTTAAACAGGAGATGTGCCATTCTGTTTAATTATATATATATTATATATATATATATATATATATATATATATATATATTATATATATTATATGATTGATTATAATCAATTATAAACCAAAAAGTTTATGCTTAGAGGGTGAGCCAGATCACAGTTAATCAGAAACTGTTGAACAGGCACATTCACACACACACACACAAACACACACACACACACACACAAAACACACACACAGATATAGACACATAAACAACCCCCCCCCCCCACACACACAGACAGAGAGTTTGGAAGGCATGAGACCGAACCAAATGGACAGCCACTAGCAATAACTTCAGTTCCGGAGATCTTCTGTGGATGAGATTTTTATCTCAAGATATTAAGAATAAATCACAGGTTAACAAACAACACCATAGTTACCTTATTTTTCTTTACACTTGTATTGCAATAGCCTTCAAAACCAACTCGCAAACTAATATATATATATATATAATATATACACATACACACACACACACACATACATATATATATATATATATATATATATATATATATATATGATTTTCACTGCCTCTCTCTTTCTCTCTCTCTCTCTCTCTCTCTACATACACACACACATATATATATATATATATATATATATATATAGATAGATAGATAGATAGATAGATAGAAAGATAGGTGTGTGTGTGTGTGTGTGTGTGTTGTTACTTCAGCATTTTGGTTAGATATGTCACACAGGCTTTTGTGCCTTTAGTTGCTTAATTATGTATTCATCAAACTTATTGCTGCTTAAATCTGCTGCTTATACACTGAAATAAAAATGATAGGTGTCGGCTCACTTATGGGTATACTGTATAATATATTTCCTAAAGGGGAAAGACAATATTTTAAAAAAATTCAACTCAATTATTATTTTTTATTAGAGGCAGACTGTCATCAAGGGCTTTTATTCCCCCGTGGATAATACAATTTGTTTTAAAGCAGAACCACGCCGTGTCAAAATTGGAAAATTGCTTGCTATACTTCAAATACTTTGGCTACTTAAAGAGAACAGACACAATTTTCATTATCTCTCTCTCTCTCTCTCTCTCTCTCTCTCTCTCTCTCTCTCTCTCACACACACACACACATACACACGCACGCACGCACGCGCATGCACATACACACATACATGCAAAAGCACAAACATCCATACACTCTTTCTCACACACACGATCGTACGTGTGTGTTTGTGTACGTATGTATGTATATATGCAGACTCATTTAGGGTGGCTGCAGATGATTTGATGCAATGCAGCTCGTGAAGCGGGCTCTACGGAAGTGGCACGAATCGGGGGTCCTGGATACATTTCCTACATTAAGCCTGACCATATATGTTGTGCGTGTGTGGCATGGGTTGCCTGTCACGGCCTGGTCAATTGAGTCATATACGGTCCCATACTGACAGACGACCACATGAAAAACATGTGTGCACGAACGAAAGCCAGGGGTCTTACGTGTCTTTTATGAGACAGGACGTGTAAAAGCAAAGCTGGACTTCTGAGCCACTTACGTGCTCTCAACTGAACTGTGAAGAATTGGCAATCAAATTACCGTGCATTTATATATCAGGAGTATTTCTATGATAATGTTTGGCTGTGAAATGAAGCAAAAAGAGTACACCAAATAATCTCATTTCGAATCTCTCTTTCTGTTGGATTATATGTAGTATATTGTAGTATATAAGCAGTGCTGCAATCCACCACTTAAATTCATAGACTGAGCGAGGTCACTGGGTTTAAACCGCAGCCAATCACCAGCCCGAATATTTGGTTGGTTAACTACTTAATCGGCTGATACTGACAGAGGTCCCTTTGCAATCATTGAAGAAGGACCTGCAAGACTGAGGAGCACCAGAGAACAATCAAAGGATTCTTTATTAAGGATCGCTCTCTGCTTAACTCGAAGGATATCCGCTGGACAAGCGCTCTTGCTTGAAGCCTAAAGGATGGCCACAAAAATCGCAACACTTTCTCTCACATACAATAGAAACACGCACACATACAAACGCACATAGACTCTAACACGATCACACACACTCACATACACGCACACATACACGCACACATACACGCACACTAACCCACGGGCACACGCATATACTTCTAGCCTTGTGCCAAACCAAACTAAAAACATAATCAATGGCTATATTTTATTAGGAAATAAATGAAAAAGTGTGCGAGTGTATAAGTGTGCGTGAGTTCATATATATATATATATATATATATATATATATATATATATATATATATAGAGAGAGAGAGAGAGAGAGAGAGATGATAGTCCCAATTCTTGGCTTCCAGAGATCTTAAACCCATGGATTATAATGTATGTGGCCCTGTTGAGAAAGACATCAGTCGCTGTGCCTGTACTACAAAAGCCCAGTTAATCGACAGAATTAAGGTAG
>CM042138.1:11916114-11939099 GCA_023376005.1 Doryteuthis pealeii | reverse complement strand
ACTCTACAAATATACTGCAATTTGGCGCCACCATTCAGTGAAAGCAGAAGCGTGACTATCCCAGACTATAGTTTTAATATATATATATATTATATATATATATATATATATTATATAATATATATATATAAACACTTTTTTGTGATGAAACAAAGAAAAATACAGTGCTCAATCACGAATTGTGAGAGCTAATATTTATTTAATTTGCTGAGTTTTTATAGATCAATGTTTATTATAAAACAGCTACCCAGGTTCATGCCAAGGGGCAATCATCAGGCCGTTGAGTAGA
Source organism: Doryteuthis pealeii (assembly GCA_023376005.1). Taxonomy (NCBI): domain Eukaryota; kingdom Metazoa; phylum Mollusca; class Cephalopoda; order Myopsida; family Loliginidae; genus Doryteuthis; species Doryteuthis pealeii. The sequence goes on along the minus strand of CM042138.1, from coordinate 11,938,810 downwards.
TCCCATGGTGTTTGTTGAAGATCTTTACTTAATGTCACATTCTGGACCGTAAATAACGTCGGTTATTTCCGCGGACGCTATTATACTTTAATAAATCCGAAGTACAATAGCGTCCGCGGAAATAACTGACGTTCTTTACGGTCCAGAATGTGACATTAAGTAAAGATCTTCAACAAACACCATGGTATCTAACTCAACAACCTGATATTGCCCCTTGGCATGAAACCTGGGTAGCTGTTTATAATAAACATTGATCTATTAAAAGCTGATCTATAAAAAACTCAGCAAATTAAATATATATATATATATATATATATATATATATATATGTGTGTGTGTGTGTGTGGTTGTATGTCATGTATAGAAATTACATTTACTAGAAAAGAAAATGCCTTAAAAAATTAAACATAGATGTTTGTGCTTTTTTCTATATATGCTATAGAAATGTTATATCATTTGAACGAGAACCAAACGTTGTAATAACTAACCTATCATACTGTGGTGTATCCACAGGTCCTGCTAGTAACTGTAACAATATATAAGTCATTTACTTGTGTAGAATTGGCCTTTTGACCTGATCCTTCGTCCTGTTAATGGCATCAACGTTGTGCGCTTGGGAGAAAGCTGAGTATTTTTCTATATTGGCCATGTTTCATATTGGAGGTCTGTTCGTGCACAAATTCCGATGTTTGGATGTCTTTCCTCATTTCAAATCTCTTTTACATACGATATTTACTTGGCTTTCTTATTGTTTTTTGCTTTTTTTGTTTGTTTTTTGTTTTGTTCTCTTTCACATTTTTGTCATATTTTTCAATGTTCCATTTCATCGTGTTACTCTTTGACTTCTTTTTTTAACTCACTTTCTTTCTCTTAAATTCGCTGTTTATATAATATATATATATATATATATATAATATATATATATATATGTGTGTGTGTGTGTGTGTTGTTACTTATTTATAATATATATATATATATATATATATATGTGTGTTGTGTGTGTCTGGTGTCTGTATTATATATATATATATATATTATAAATATATATATATATACTTGTATGTCTGTCTGTCTGATTGTTCTCTCTCTGTCTCTCTCTGTCTCTGTTCTGTCTGTCTGTCTGTCTGTCTATCTCTCTCTCTCTCTCTCTCTCTATATATTATATATATATAATATATATATATATATATATATATATACACGCATACACATATATATTTCTTTCCGCTTAAATTCTCTGTACACACACGCACATACAAACATATATACATATATATATATATATATAATACTTGTCTGTCTGTCTGTCTGTCTGTCTCTCTTTCTCTCTCTCTCTCTCTATATATATATATATACATATACTATATATATATACATATAAATATATATATATATATATATAATATATATACATACCGCAAACATTATACACACATATATATACACATGCACACACACATATATATATATATACACACACACACACACATATATATATATACACACACACACACACACACACATATATATATATATATATATATACACACACACGCATACACATATATATTCTTTCCACTTAAGGTTTCTGTACACACACCACACACACACATTAAATATATATATATATATATATATTATATATATATAATATAACTTGTCTGTCTGTCTGTCTGTCTCTATATATATATATATATATACACACACACACATATACACATATACCCATAGATATACACATATACACGCACACATACATACACGCATATATATACACATACATACATATATATATATATATATATATAAAACTACACACATACGCATATATATGTATCTATATTTTTCATTTCGTTTTTTTCTTCTTTTTTCAACGGCTTCCAATTAGCTAACCGTTCGCTGAATAAACTCTCAAATCTCTTGATATTTTCATTTCATTATTTTTTCCTTACGGCCAGAGAATTTTTATCTTTTCTATCTTTTTCGTTGCTTTCTTCCATTTTATCCTCATATTTGTTCATTTATATATTTACTCTTTATTTTATTTATTTTATATGTGAGTGTGTTTATTTTTGTCTCTCACTCTAGATTATATTTGTATCGTGTGGAATGTTGTTCTTTACTTCTTTCCAACCAGTGTTCTATTTTCTACTACCCGTGACTCATTTCTTTTGTTGTTATTTCCAAAAATTGGGATTATTTACTTTCTCTCTGTGCCTTTCATTTTTTATTTCCTTTGGTTCTTTTCTTCAGACGTCAGTTGTCCTTGTTCTGTCGCCATTATTCCAAACTTTTTACCTTTCCCATTTCCTTCTTTTGAACCTTTGATCTGATTGGTTCAACCAATATCGTATCCTGATATTCGTAACTATTTTTCCGTTTTGATTTTCTATATTCAATGTGCTTAGGTGCATCAAAAAGTTCGGAACCCGACGATGAAAATCTTTTATTTTAGACAATTCTGATTTCTCTGTTGGTTTCGTTTGATTTAGTTTGTTATATTTTATGTCAAGTCAATACTTAGCTCAGTCGGTAGAGCGTTCGGCTAGAAACCACAAGGTTCCTTATATATATTTACCAACCCCTCCTCACGAGCAGGATGCGACACAAGGTCAATTTCTTAAGTGGAGTTCAATAGGTTTGAATTCAGAGTTTTCCTTCTCCTAGACCGGTTGCCTAACCAAGGTTAAAGAGCCCAGTCTGCCTTACTATTTACCCATAGCTGGAGGGAGAGTATGATTCATACGTTTCCCATGGGCATTAGCGCTAAGTGAAATGCAATTACCACGTCCAAGATTTGAACTCGGGGCGACAAGTCCATTTCCCATGACTTTAACCATTACACCACGCGCTTACAAGGTTCCTTATAGGGCCGGGTTAGCTCAGTCGGTAGAATGTTCGGCAAGAAACCACAAGGTTCCTAGATTGATATCGGCCCTCACCAACTCAGCGTATGAGTAGCACAGGGATCTGTGCGGTAAAGTGAGGAGCTGATGGTAGGTGCGGCACTCCACCTCAGATGCTAAAATAATCTCCTTGTTCTAGCGCAAGTGAAAAGGGGATATACTCCCTCGCTGATTGGCTGATACCGACATTAAGCCTCCCCGACGACTTTACTTTTACTTATGCCGAAAACGTTTATTTCTTCATGGCTGATGGTATTCAATTTTAAACCTAATTCTTTAAACGCCTTTTTTTCTATTTAAGCCCTAAAGGCAACCTAGCAGGTACTATCACTCCGGGTTATAGTGGACCTGGGGGTAATGGTAATGGCGGCGTAATCCACACTTCCTAGAGCTCAAGAATTTGAACTTCACCATTTGATGCAATTCAACGTCATACACAGGAAACTATGACCCTCAGTCACCGCATGCTACCACATATATAATAAAAGGGTTGGGGTTTGACATAAGGGCAATATTGTCTGGACAATCATATAGGTGATAGGGCTTGGCGTGATCAGCTGATTCATCGGAAGGGGTCTCTCCGACTATCTATCTTGTAAGGGCCAAAGTAGAGTGTTGAAAGTCATGGACTGCTCCGTCACCAAGATTCCATCCTTAAGCATCACAAGTTGTCTCTCACGGCCAACAGGTGACTGCACTGGATGTTGTGTTTTCGGAATGTTATCATATCTTTATTTTGTTATGTAAAAATACGAAATTTCTAACACTGTATACTCCGGCCTTCTTCAGGTGGTCCTTGTCTATCTGAACATTGCAATGACCCAACCTGGCAAATCATTGCTATTTTTCGCATAGATAGGGAACAACTGAAGAAGCCCGGAGCATTTAGCGACCAAAATGTTGTGTTTTTACATAGTTATCTTCTCATGATTTTCGTAACTATTTTCTGTTTTTCTGTTTTTATCTTTAATGTAACTTGGTAAGTTCAAAACCCAACAATGGAAATATTTTCAATTTATACAATCTGAAATTTCTTTAAGTCGTTTTGCAGGAATAGTTTTAGAGACGGGGGACATGTGTCCGTATTTCCGCTGTTTTGTAGATATTGAAATAAATAGCACGTAACGTCCTTATGTCGTCCCGGTCTAGCTTAAACCGGAATTATTCATGCTTTATTCGCTCACACACACAACACACACAACACACACACACATATTATATATATATAATATATATGTGTGTGTGTGTGTGTTGTGTGTGTGTGTGTGTGTGTGTGTAAACCGAAGAGCGTTGGCTTATTAAACAACAATCGTTAATGAAACTTGTGTTTTTTCAATTTTATAATATTTACATATTGTCGGATTTACTTCCAGTTTTTCTATATATATATATATATTATATATATATATATATATATATATATATAATACTCTCAGCGTCATTCTGATGATGATATTTAGATAATGAACAAAAAAATTATTACTATTAAAACGTCATAAAAATAAATTCAGTCTTTCTTAGAAAACACACGTTCTCTTTTTCCCGTCTTTCGTTCTACTTAAAAATTATACGTGCAATAATGGTAACTATCTGGGTTAGTTAATAAGTTAATTATTTATATCAATCAATATGAAATGTTAAAAATATATTTTAGCGTTAATTATTGTTATTTATTTTTCTTAGTTTTTTTAAAACTTTTTAAGTTCTAATTTTAATTTCATTTAGTGTTGTTGGATTATTCGTAGGATATAAGCCGTGCTCCTATCTACCACTTAAATTTATAGACTGGCCGAGGTCACGTGGCTTAAACCTCAGCCAATCAAAAGCCCGAATATATGCTTAGTTAACTACATAATTGCTGATACTGAGAGACGGTCATTTGCAATTATTGACGAAGTACATGCAAGACTGGGGAGCACCAAGGAACAACCAAAGGATTCTTCACTAAGGATCGTGCTCTGCTTAACACAAAGGAACTCAGCAGGACAAGCGCTCTTGCTTGATGCCTAAAGGATGGCCACAAAAATCGTAATAAGTGCCTTTAATTAAATATTAATTTTATCCTCATTCCTATGCGTAACTCATATTTTAAAAATCTTAAATCAATTTTTTTATTGAACGATTAAGTTAAGAACTTGATACGTTTATCTAGTTAAAATCTATTATACACGCAAATTTAAAAATGTTTGAATATATTGTAATGATTTATATTGTAGTGACTTAAGTTTTTTTTTAATGGTTTGGACTGAGTTAAATTTTAAATTATGACGTATACCGATGCAAAATATTTTCTATGGTCTATGTACCTTGCTACATCAAGAAGTTCATAACCCAACTATTGTAATATTTTATTTTATATAATTTTTATTTTTCAGACTGTTATCCTCATATTTATTGGGGTATGTAAAAACGCAATATTCGCACACTGTATCCCCCGGCCTTCTTCAACTGTTCCCTGTTTCTTGTTTATCTGAACATAGCATTGACCCAAACTGGTCATGCCCAGATAGATAGGGAACAACTGAAGTAGGCTAGTGTACCGTTGTGGTATATTTTCACGGTACCAAAATGATATAAGTCGCGTTGTCCCTTTTTTCCGAGCGCTACTACGATATATGTCAGGTGGCGGCGGCGTATATATTGTATAGCGAGTCTCGTCCACGTGCCTCCAAATTCACAGTGCTAAAATGTGTTGATAGAAATTATAACACGAGAAACATGCCGTCACAACTGCCAGCCTTTATTCCCAGGGTAGGTTCGTCTCGTGTGCTGTATCGGAGAGGAGGAAAGGCAGAGAGAAAGAGAAAGAGAGAGAGAAACTGTTAAACTACTGTAACCCCATGCTAGGGTCCAGAGACCCGTCCGGTCCCCTAGGCGTCCGAAAGCAAAAAGAGGCCGATCCCTTTCTTCATTGTTCCACGTCACCACGTGACATCCGGTCAACACCTGAAGCTTCCGGTTCCGGTCAACACCCGACTTCCGCTTGACACTCAATTCTCCGTTCGGGCTCACGCTACGGTCAAATCATCGTTCATCCTGTTTTGGGTCATCACTATTTTTTAGAGCTTTATCATCTCTTATTTATTTATTTCTCCCCCCCCTTCCATTATTAGTCCTAGCTCACAAAAGTCAGGATAATATATACCCATCTTGCAACACTAGAGCATACAATAACCTAAACGTATTTTTACATACTTATTCTGATCTTCATAACTATTTCCTGTTTGTATTTTCTATCTTTAATTTTGACACCTGTGCAAGTTCAGTCCTATCTATCTATCGGTCAACTCACGCTGAAAACTCCGGTTCCCATTCGATCACAGAAGTTAAGCAGCAATGAGCCTATTCACTGCCTAATTTGGTAACCACTTAAGCAACAGTAGGTACTGTAAGCCATCTGAGTCTTTTGTTTATACAAAATGACTTGATTCGGTATTAAATAACTTGAAAGGGGGGGAGGGTTGATATACCGTAAAACAAAATAACCAAATCTATCTATCTCGTTCTGTTCCAATCTATATCTCACAGGAAAATTGGTGGAGACTAGCAAAAAAAATTCAATTAAATCCACACCCTATTTTTGTCTAAGAGGGGATTAGACAAAATCTGGGGACGAAGTTTATTAACTGCTTTTAAATGTTATGAAGTCCCGAGAGAAAATAAGACCACTGAGGTGCATGAATTCCATACCACCAGTTAAAGTTGATTCCGTTTTGCTCGAGAGACACCTTAGGTCTGCAGGACTCTTCAGACATGCTCGTTTGGATGACTTCGATTTTTCCTCTAATTTCGAATTACTCTAGATTTTTTCCAGATACTTGCGCGCTGTACAAAGGGCACCAAGTACAAATACTACGACCTTTACCCTTTACCCTCATGTCCCAGAATGTGTTTTCTGTTCTCTGGCCAAGTCAAAGTATTTGACGATCTTTTCGTTTTCTTTCATTTTTATCCCTTGATCCACCGGAACAGCAAACCTGTCTTCTTCTGGATAATCAACACTAGGTCTGGTCTCCCAGCCGGAATTAGATTATTCGTCTGTATCTCAAAGTCCCAGATAATTTTATACGTCTCATTCTCTAGGACGATTCACTTATTTGGGGATTGAGCATTTCGTCTCTATTATTATTATTATTATTATTATTATTATTATTATTATTATCATTATTATTATTATTATTATTATTTTCACTCCTTTTGAGTTTTTCACATCAACCTTGGCTGATGGTATTTCACTGGAGTCTGAGTGACAAGAAGTTTCCAGGACTCTTCCGAGTATTCTAGCCGATTGCAGCAGTGCAGTAGTCTGGATGGTCTCTTTCTCTGATTCCAGTTCCTCCATTCTTTTTTCCAAGTATATTGGGACCGTTCCACGATTATTATTATTATTATTATTATTATTATTATTATTATTATTATTATTATTATTATTATTATTATTATTATTATTATTATTATTATTTTTAGTATGCCTATAGTATGTAACACGAACAGCAATATACCTAATGGAGTAAAAAAAGGCAAATATCCCAGAGAACATGTTACTAGTGCGGACTACGTACATGATCTACAACTTCTCCCAAATACACCTACACAAGCTAAATCACTGATGCAAAGGTTAGAGAGCGCAGTTTGAGAATACAGATAAACCAGAATTAATGTGTTTTAAAATTGGTGTTGATATCTCCACACTGGATGACAAACCCTCTGATATTAGTAGATCAGATCACATAAGTCGGTAGCGATATATCATCAACAGAAAGTGATGTCAATGTACGTATAGAGAAAGCTGGAACTGATATTGACAGATTATCGATCATTGGGATATCTGATTTTTCTGATATTATTATCAAACAATCTGATAGCAAGTACAAAGATGGAAAATACAGAATGAATGGATTCATATTCTATCGCTTGAAATAGTAGCGCCAGCTGTAAGAAATAAAATAGTGCTCAACTCAAACATATTGTAAAACCAATATAACAATGATATCTTTATTATTAAGATAATATTGATAAAATGTAGTTTAAATATAGAAAAAAAGTTGAAAACTGCATAAAATAACCCAATGGATTGGCATGCCATAAAATCCAATCAACCAACCAAAACTAAACGAAAAGTTTGTTTTATCATTTACTGTTATTTATCAACTATCAGTTGTCAATAAACCAAAATTGTTTCATTTGATTCGATTTTGTGTATTTTCAGATTGACTGATATTTCATTGTAAAACCAATATTGTTGAGATTTTTTGTCCGTAGATCGGAACTACGCTCTGCTACTCGGCCAGATATATCGCCAATTAAGTTCGTTGAATAGAACAGATTATGAATCAATCTCTGATTACATAATCCAAACTGAGAGAATTGCAAGCTCATTAAGGGAGGCCGGGGAGATTGTTAGTGATAGCTTATTAATTGTCATGGTATTGAAAGGCTTGCCCTCAAATTTCAAACCCTTTGCAACAGTAATAACCCAAAGGAATAAGCCTATGACGTCCACGGAATTCAAAGTAAGTCTCCGGAGTTATGAAGAAACAGAAAGTATGTACTCGGGGGAATCCGAACATGGAACTATACAACTGAGGACCCAATTTAAAAAGGGTAAAACCAAGCTCCGCTATGAGGGCAGATCCACTAGATATATCAACTACCAGAATTATCTGGACAGACCTTGGAAGGGTAACAAGGATTCGCCATTAAAAGCAAATATAACATGTTATATTTGTAATAAAAACGGCCACATGTCCTACGACTGTAGAAAAAAGAAAAAGGATTTTTGTCAATATATTAAGTATTTTCCCCAAAGAAAACAAAGTGGGCGTTCCTGGAATAAAAAATATAACAATGATATCTTTATTATTAAGATAATATTGATAAAATGTAGTTTAAATATAGAAAAAAAAAAAGAATGAAAATTGCATAAAATAATCCAATGGATTGACATGCCGTAAAATCCAACCAACCAACCAACCAAAACTAAACGAAAAGTTTGTTTTATCATTTACTGTTATTTATCAACTATCAGTTGTCAATAAACCAAAATTGTTTCATTAGATTCGATTTTGTTTATTTTCAGATTGACTGAAATTTCATGGGTTACCAATAATTGTGACCAGGACGCGATGTTCATATTATCGATCTATATTGTCTACCTATCTGTATATCAATCAATTGGTTTTCATATGTATACAATGCATATTCATATCTATCTCTCAATGTATCTATCTACTGAGTTCATAAGTATGTAATGATTTTCATATAAATGATTGTGCGTAAGTATGCATATATGTAAGTGACTGTAAATCACCTTCTTAAGAGAGATAAGGTGGTGCATAAGCATCAAATTTGATCATCTGAGTGATCTGATACAATGGGAAAGACGTCCTTCCAATGTCATATATGCATCAAACTTTGTGGATCTGCAGGAGGTTTGATGAGTCATTTGAGGGTTCATGAGAGGAAAGGTTCTGGTGGTGGGGTTATAGGATTGTAAGGGACGGCAGTGATCTTTTTCTTCTTTTCCTGGTAAGGTAATCTTTAAAGATCACTGTCGTCCCTTACAATCCTATAACCCCAGCACTAGAACCTTTCCTCTCATGAACCCTCAAATGACTCATCAAATCTCCTGCAGATCCACAAAATTTAATGCAAATATGACATAAGGACGTTCTTCCCATTGTATCGGATGGCTCAGATGATCAAATTTGATGCTTATGCACCACCATATCTCTCTTAAGAAGATGATTTACAGTCACTTACATATATGCATACTAACACACAATCATTTATATGAAAATCATTACATATTTATGAACTTAGTAGATAGATAAATTGAAAGATAGATATGAATATGAATTGTATACATATGAACATCGAAAGTGAGTGGATATTTTATATGTATTAGACTGGAGATGAGGAGGGTTGTAGGAGCATGATCAGAGTGAAAACATGTATAAAAGACTAAAAAAAAAAGAGATAGATTTTTGAACAAAGGCAAACACAAGCTAATTGGGAGTACAGAGATTCAGAATGAACTTGGAGGGAGAAATAAAGAAAGAGAGAGAATCTCTCAGAGAGAGAAAGAAGGATAAAACTGTTGAAGAGAAATATTTTTGAGATAGTTTAAGCAGATTCTTTGAGCAAACTGATTCAAACAATCTCATAACAAAGATTGAGTTTTTTGCTGGTAAACAAACACTGGTGTGTCCATGCGTAGTAGTTTAGAAATCAGATAGGTAAATCATGTTACAATCAATCGGGAATATCCCGCTCCAAGCGAAAGAGCATTGGTAATTTTATGTAATGATTTTAAAAATTGTTGTTATATGTCACATTAAAATATCATTGGTTTAACACTTACTTTTTTTATTGAACTAGAAGCAGCTACCCAACATCACCTGGGTAGTTGGGTGGGGAAAAACCTGGCGTACTGATTTGTTTATTTTGGGATTTATAAATGCTGAAAATGGTTAAGTAGAACTTCAAGGATATTTTTATATATATTTTGATATTTAAATATCTTAGAATAGGAATCAAATCTTCCTAATTTTTGCAAAAAATCAAGAACTGATGATATTTAAGGTGTATAGATATTTATTTCATCGGTTTTATTTTGTAGTTTCTTCCGGACATATGTACATAAATACACACCAACTGTAATTATATAAAGTAAGAAGTGAGTAAGTAAAGTCGTCGGGGTGGCCTAAAGTCAGTATCAGTCAATCAGTGAGGGAGTGTATCCCCTTTTAACTAGCGCTAGACCAAGGGGATTGTTATTGTGTCTGAGGTGGAACGCCACACCTGCCATCATCTCCTTACTTTACCGCGCAGATTCCTGTACTACTCATACAGTAAGTTAGCGAGGACCGGTATTGAACAAGCAACCTTGTGGTTTATAGATAGCTAGCTAGCTAGATAGATAGATAAAGTCATTCATAGATAGATAGATAGATACATACATACATACATACACAACTTTACAGGTTTACTTTTTCTTTTAATCAATATCTTAATGTTTCTTTTCACTTTCTTTGAGGATTATCTATCAATCACTTCTGTGTTTTCCACTTTATTTCTTTATACAACATGTAAATATTATTCTTCATACCCTTTACTTCTCTCTGTCTCCATAATATATATATATATATATATATATATATATAATATATATATATATGTGTGTGTGTGTGTGTGTGTGTGTACGTATACTATATATACCTATATATATATATAATATGTGCGTGCATTATTATATACATATATATGGATGTGTGCACACACACACACACATATATATATATATATATATATATATATGTGTGTGTGTTGTGTGTGTGTGTGTACATTTTATCTAATCTTTTTTCCCCCAATCTCTAACTTTTCCTTCCGCTACATGATACTTTTTCCCCTACCACTATACTACAGTTACCTTACAATTTCACCTGATGGAGCCAGTCATTTTATTCGCGCGCCGACTCGCTGTGATGCCCCGAGGAAATAGGACAGTTTACTTTGACTCCATTCTTTTTACTCTGGCTCTTCTCAAGATCGTATGGTTCCAATCATATTACAACAAGGTAGATGATTAGCGGTCAGCCGATCTCGGATCGCTGCCAAAAGTTTTCGAGTGGCCAGGTTCCTGAACAGAGAGTAATTGTCCTTTTTTATACCTGCCCTTGATATTTTCTTGAATAAATATTTCTTTTCAAATCTTGTTACCAGGCACAGCACACTTCATTTAGTCTTTTTTGAACGAAGAAGTCGATCATTAAATCAGAAGATAGCAAATCAGACAAGCTAGTTTAACCCTATGCTATAAGTTTTCATAGATAAGATACTGTCAAATACTCTTAGGGTATGGAAGATTGTCTATTTTACCTTTCATGGCACAAAGAATCTGATAGGAAATTAATTAGGCGGTATAATATCTAAAGTAATTAAAAATATTTATAGTTAAGATATTGTCAAATATGTGGGTATAATATAAATTGACTATTTTACCTTTTTTGCCACAAGAAAGTTGATATAAAATTAATTATGATGTATAATATTTAAAGTAATTCAAAAGGTTTATAGTTAAGATATTGTCAAATATATGGGTATAATATAAATTGTCTATTTTTTTATTGAGCTAGAAGCAGCTACCCAGCATTACCTTGGTAGTGGGGTGGGGAAAAACCTGGTGTATTGATTTGTTTATTTTGGGATTTATAAGTGCTGAACATGTTTAAGTAGAACTCTAAGGATATCTTTATATATATTTGAATATTTGAATATCTTCGAATAGGAATCAAATCTTCCTAATTCTTCCTAATTAGGCGGCATAATATCTAAAGTAATTAAAACGACTTATAGTTAAGATATTGTCAAATATACGGGTATAATATAAATTGACTATTTAACCTTTTTTGCCACAAGAAATTTGATATAAAATTAATTATGATTCATAATATTTAAAGTAATTAAAAAGATTTATAGTTAATATACTGTCAAATGTATGGGTATAACATAAATTGTCTATTTTACCTTTTTTTTTTTTGGCACAAGGAATTGATATGAAATTAATAAGGAGGCTTAATATTTATAGTATTAAAAAAGATTTATAGTCAAGATACTGTCAAATATGTGGGTATAATATAAATTGGCTATTCAATCTTTTTTGCCACAAGAAATTTAATTTAATGAATATTTAAAGTATTCAAAAATAAGAAAATGGGAGATTCCAGAAATATGAAGGAGAGATGAATAAAATTGACACCATTCTAATTTTTGTAAATATCAATAGTACTAAAATTTAATCGTGGAGAAAGTCTGTGAATTGTGCAATAAATTCAATTTTCACTGTACAACTAAATGGTATATGCACATACCGGAATCAGTCCTAGAGAATGAGACGCATAAAATCCGTTATGACATTGAGATGCGGACGGACTATCTAATCCCGGCTAGGAGACCAGACTTAGTGTTAACACACAAGAAGAAAAATTGTCATCTAGTGGATTTTGTCGCCCCGGTGCATAACAGTGGTGTTGAATGAAACATAGATAAATACTTGGAATTGGCCAGAGAGCTGAACGTAAAGGTCGTACAATTGTAATTGGGGCACCGAGAACGAGGAGGAATCGAGACCTTTGCAAACAACTGCATTGTTAAGATCATCTAGAATAAACAAAAGAATCCTGTAGATCTAACGAGAGTTACTGTCACTCAGCGTCCAACACAGAAAGTAATTTGTTCTTTTTATACGTTGCATTTGATATTTTTCTTGAATAATTTCTTTTTCACATCTGATAAATTTTGCAGTTCCAGCAGATCACAGGGTGAAGATGAAAGAAAAGGAAATATTTTCAAATACCACGGGATAAATGAATGAACGGTGGAATATGAGGGTAAAAGTGATACCAATTGTAGCTGATACGCATGTAACAGTCTCCAGAAGTTTAGAAAACAGTCGAGAGGAAATCGAAATCTAAGAAATCATTGGGGCCATTGGTCTGTAGAATATACCGACTGCTCCTCTACAGAGGGATAAGACCCCTCAAAAATGGGACTACCTTTTGGCCGTTGGTGTAGTCCTGTGATGCTTAAGGATGGAATCCTGGTGACTGAGCAGTTCTTGATATACATCCCTCTAATTTTACGCTTACTTACTCTAGACGGGGGATCGAAGTGAATATTTCCGACTAATAGGCTAGTTACATATATGTATTTCTCAACTGTACTTATGGCACCCCCCAAACTATTTCCGTCAAATATGTGTTAGAAGGCTGTAGCTGAGGTTCTTAGTGTCGTGTACCCCTTGTATGTCATTACTCCCAGGTCCACTATAACTGGAGTTGTAGTGCCTGTTAGTGTCCCTTGTATAGGTTAAATAGATATGAAAATAACTTAAAAATATGTTTAAAATAGTTTAAAAATGAATACCCATCAAGAATGAATAAAACAAATACGTCTTTGGCATAAATTGACTCAAGGATTGACATACCGTAAAATGTAGCCATCTATTTTGGGTCAGTTCGTTCCAATATTATATACATACGTACACCATAAATACGTACACCGCCATTCAAAAAATATAGATATTTATCATTATCAATAAAAAAAAATAGACACATTTATTCTACTACTAATACTAAAGAATGAATATTACAAACCCATCTTTGGCATAGAATAACCCAAAGGTCAAACATGAAATCTCAAAACATTTTCTATAGATCGTAAAGATATATATATATATATATATATATATATATATATATATATAATATAATATATATATATGTGTGTGTGTGTGTGTGTGTGTGTGGTGTGTGTGTGTGTGTATTTTGAGGATATGTGCTTAATTGAAGCCATACCTAATTTTGAAAATTAATTAGTTAATAATTAATGAATTTAGGCGGGCATATATGTTCAATGTAAGGCTAAACAAATCGTGAAAATGTCAATTCCTGATGTACATTTCGACCTATTGACAGGGATTGACATTTTCTCGATTTGTTTAGCCTTACATTTGAATATATATGCCCGCCTAAATTCATTAATTATTAACTAATTAATTTTCAAAATAGGTATGACTTTCAATTAAGCACATATCCTCCAAATATTGTCGGCTTAAAACCATATAAAAATAAACAATTTGTTTGTTTACTTACCCTCTATATATATATATATATATAATATATATAATATATATAGTGTGGTGTGTGTGTGTGTGTGTGTGTCTGTATAATATATATAATATATATATATATATATATATATAATAATATATTATATACCTGATTAAGAACGAATGGAAATGGCGATATATTCTACATATAATGACCTGTATATGTACAAATGTAAATAAGAACATGTTTATATTATATATATATATATATATATATATATATATGAATATATATCTGTATAGATATATATATAATATATATATATATATATTATTATATATACATATATATAATATATATATATATACATATATTAAATATATATATATATATATATATATATATATATATATATATTATATATATATATATATATATATAAATGGTTAAAAAATATGAAAAATAACGATATATGAATATCTATGCTGACATGTATATGTATAACTTACATAAAAAATAGACATTTATTCCATATACCAAAACTAAAGAAATGATATTACCAACATATCTTCGCATAGAATAACCCATGGGGTGACCTGCCGTAAAATCCAACCAACCAATCAACAAATTGGTATTTAAATGAGATTTAAGCCAAAAATATTTCTGATACGGGACACACATAAGATTTGTTGTAAATTCTTTTGTTTCTTTTATCGATACAATGCCAAAAATATATCTCTGGCACAAAGATATAATGTAAGACAGATTTATAATGAAATGTGTGCTGCTGTTGCTCTTGGTAACGTCAATAGCGCTGAAGGCACCTGTAGTCAAGATAAAGAGAATAATGAAGAAGATGTTGATGATAGTAATGCCAGGATTCTATAACTAATGTGTAGCCAGGACACTGAGGTACGACTAAAAAAAAGGATCACATTTTGAGAGCACGCATTATATATAAATTTATCGGAATCTAGTGCAACAAGAAATAACAAAAATACATAGAAATCATAAATTGAAGTTGGGGAAAAACAGCAGAGGATAACTGTTCATAAACATGCAAGTTTGTGATATGTTGTCAATGTGGATTATAAGAAACATGAAATTTCACAACCGAGCCTGTCAATGCAGAATATGTCGACATTTTTCTATGGTTCGTAACAATATATATATATATATATATATATATATATATATATATATATATATATATATAGACAGGGTTAAAAACGATGGAAAAATGTTAAAATATTCTATAGATCATGACATGTATAAAGTTAAATAAGTGCATATATATATATATATAATATATATATATATATATATTGTGTGTGTGTGTGTGTGTGTGTGTGTGTGTGTGTATATATATATTTATATATATATATGTATAGATATATATATTAAACATATGTATGTATATATGGATTCCCAGACACACACACACACACATACACACACATACACACAGACACACCAATATTATATATATAATAATATATATATATATATATATATATATATATATATATATATAAACACGATTAAGAACGATAGAAAAATGGCGATATATTCTATATATACTGGCATGAATATGTACAAAATTAAATAAGAACATGTAAAATAACGATATATTATATATATACTAACATGTATATGTATAAACTTAAATAAGTGCATATATATATACATATATATATATGTATATATATATATATATATATAAATTTGAATATGTATGAATTTAAATATATGTTTATTTTTAAATATGAACTCTTTTGTCAATCTCGACATAGGCCCGACAGTTCAGTTAAAGATATGAACTGCTGTACTAGTTACACAGGTGATTTGTTTATAGTGTTAAAGACGGGCAACGAACACACCACGCTGTATGAAAAAGCTGAAAATATATTCATAGTTCATCATGTTCTTCCAAATAGCACTCATCAGATCTTGAATTCAGAGATGTTACTACTGCTAGACAGCTTGGTCTACCATGGAATTTATTTTATTCTGTCTTCTGTGGGGTGGAATTTTGGGATATCACGTGGTTTGATACATCTGTTGACAGTGATATGTTAAAATGTCAGTTAAATGTACACCATGGGTTTACTGTTGAAACTATATTTAAGATAGGAGAATCTGTAATTGTCACACATAATGCTTTTTCCTATTGATTTCATGTTGTGGTTCAGAATGTAGAAATAATCATACTAATTCCAATTACCGTCGAATTGGTAAGACAAGACAGCCAGTCGTAACCCAATGCGATTCTGGTATGCTGTAAGACACTGCAAAAGTGGCAGGATGTATGAAGCCTCGAGGATCATACAAACCAAGCAGCCAATCAGGACTCAGGGAATGGAATTACCCAAATGCATGAGTGGACTGTTCTGAATTCCCATGAGTACCAGTTGTCTTGACACTGGTTCAGTTTTGCTTGGCCAGTCACATTGTTCAAACCAATAGTAGACTGACTGACTGACGGACTGACTGACTTCAATACAGAATAGAAAATCATTATTACTATTAGTTGAACATTCTATCCAAAACAGCATCCTTAAATCCTAACATGAAATGAGCACGAAAATCTCTTCTAGCATTTTCATTCACTAATTAAAAAATGTTCTATAAATAAATGCAAGTTTTGCACTGAGCGTACATATGATCGTATCTGGCCATAACTGAAAAGCAAACTAGGACATTAACTAGATGGGGCTACTATAGGGGGCAGCGATTGGAAGGGAGATAATTGGTTGGAAATACGTTATAGACATTTTAGAACCCGACAGTTATATTCAAATTATCTTATTCAAAGTAGGTTTAATTAAAATTGATTTTGAATATAGCTGCAAATTCTAATATGTATATAATGCATTTCCAACCGATTCTCCTCCTCCCAATAACCTCACCGTTTCATATAATTTCTGTGAGATCCCACATCTACTTACTCCCACTGCTACACATTCCGTGTATAAATAGAGCCAGGAAAATCTACACCTGATGATGGGGGATGACGACTTTGGTGGAATAAAAAAGAGAATTCGACTAGAAATCATTAAATCCTGGTATCATTATTTTTTAATAATTAGGGATATACTTATTTATATATACTAGCAAATATATGCACCCTCCGGGTGCAAGTATTTAAGTTTTAATGTAATGAAATATCGTATTAAATTAGAAAGTCTAATAAGAAGGCAGATAAAAAGATTTGAAACAGAGTGGGGGTATAATAGAAAAATAGATATGAAACTTACTCTTCCATCACTTCCCATCTTTCATTGCTGAATTTTACTTATTTAACTATTTTAATAAATTAGTAAATAAGAATAAAATGACAGTTATTTTTTCTTGTTAATGGATTTCATTTAAGATTCATTGAAGAGATTTTGCTTATATTCATAAAATAAAACCAAACAGTTAGAAATCAATATACTAAGCACATATTTAATAAAATCGCATTTTTAATATCAATATGTAAAATTAGCCTTCCCATTCACACTGCAAACCGCTATTTTTGTATATATAAATACAATAGCATGTTATTAGTATGTGTAGATATGGACAACACTAATAAAAGGTGAATCAATTTTATTAATAATTGAGGTTTAAATATAAATAAAATCATGGAGAATGTGATGTAAATAACGAAGGGAATTGTGACTCGATTAGTAATATAGTTTCGGTGACAGACAGAAAAACCACAATCTCCATTATAATAATATTTACTATTTATGGGTGATACAGTAAAAGGATGATTTTTTATTACTTAAATTCTATTCCAAATTTCAAATCTTTTATTTTTCTATTTAGCTCGGTAGAGCATCCACCTAGGAACCGGCTTGGATTTGTGCGCTAAATTGGGGAAACTAATGGTATGTATGCGCTCTACCTCAGATGCAAATCAATCTCCCGGTCTAGCGCTTGTGATATTTAAAACATGGCCTGAACATCGAAACGAAACTTGTCAGAACATGAACGTCCATCTTTTTCAACATCGTATGTATTAAGAGTAAATGCTGCCCAAATATACCTATATATGATTATTCTGGTTAACTTGAGCCGCATAAGTGACATTCTAAATTATAGGGATATTTCTGTCAGACACTCTAAGTTCAGTCACATATAATCAATTTTGATATTTCTATATATTAAAGTAACTATGCAAAATAAAAGTCACAATGTGATTAGAATTTCCACTAAATATTTCATTATTAGATTGATGAAGTGATTATAAAGACAGTCGTTGCCTGTGGAGATAGATTGGCCAAAAATGTTTAAAGTACCCCTGAAGTAGATATTTTTTATGAAATCACTCATTTGAAAGAAATTTTTAATGATTTCAAATAATTTATCATAGGTGTTAGATGTACTTACTTTGTAAACGTCCTTAGGTCCTTTTACAAGTATGTAATTTCTTGAAACTGATAATTTAAGTAACACACACAGATATATATATATATATATATATATATATATATATATATATATATATATATTATATATATATATATATAATATATATATATATTGTATAATTCCTAAGGAAGGACTCTACTGAAGTATATTTAAAATAAGTTTTGTTAAGTTCTTCTGAATCAAATTGCAGTTTGGTAGCGAATACATGAAGACTACGATAATTGAGAGTTAAAACAATGTACACACACAAACACACACACACACACACACACACACACACACACACACACACACAATATATATATATATATATATATTGTATGTATATATAATATATATATATATGATATATATTGTATATATATATATATCTGTGTACATATATAAAATATATTTGTATATATATATATATATAATATAGTAATAATATATATATATATATATATATATATATATATATATATATTAATATATATATATTACAACATATATATTATTTTTTTGTTGTCTTTTCAAAAAATCAAGCCGAATCCGATACGACACAGATCTATCTTTTTGACTGAGCCCGTCTTGTGCAGGAATTTCGAGTCGAGGGCAGTGCTAAAAATTGATACCTGACAGGAAGGCCTCTTCAAAGTATTAGTACTTATTTTCACACGGCAACAATTTCTTGCGCCTGTATCGTCGATACATAGATATAGTGTAACCTTTACGATAGCTGTGTGACTTGATTTAATCAATACAGTTAACATCAATATGGGTCTATTATATCTTTCGTTACGTCACGTCAGGAGGATGGACAAAGGCCGCATCCACTAATACCTACTGTATGACGTATTAGTAGAAGGCACCCGACTGGTGGGGTAACCACGCCAGCGCTTTAAAGGTGTCTGCAAGAAGGAGATGAAGACATGCCTCATCAACACCGACACATGGGAGGCTTGTGCAGAAGTCCGAGCGGCCTGGCGCCTCCTCGTCAAACAAGGGATGAAAAGGAGTGAACAAGAGAAGAAAGTAGCCACCAAAGAAAAGAAAGCCAGAAGGAAGAAGAGACAACAGTAAATCCAGCAAGCATCACTGTTTGTTTGCAGTCACTGCACCAGAGATTGCCATTCAAAAATTGGTCTGTTCAACCATTCACGCAGTTGCAGATTTTTTTAAAAATGTGGACACTACGCCATCGTCTTTAGTAGACGGAAGGATCCCAAAAATATAGGTATATTTTGATACACTTACTAACCAGTTTATTATTTAGTTTGAGTGTGCTTATTCTGTAAGATTAGAAAATACATCTGTCTATTTAACCTTTAGTACCGTTATAAATAAATTATCAGTCATATGAAAATCCAAACTCACAGACAATTGAAAGAGAGAATTCTTTCAAGCCGTTGTTGTATCAGTACTGCTGTATGGCTGCACCACTTGGACCCTAACGAAGCGCCTAGAAAATAAACTAGATGGTTGCTTCACAAGAATGCTGCGTGTAGTATTAAACAAATCGTGGATATAACACCCCACGAGAAAACAGGTGTACGGCCACCTGCCACATATCACCCAAACCATCCGAGTAGGACGGACAAGACACGGAGGACACTGCTGGAGAAGCAAGGACGGAATCATAAGTCACGTCCTCCTGTGGAAGCCAGAACATGGGCACGCCAGTGTGGGCCGACCAGCAAAGACGTATATTGACCAGCTCTGTGCGGATATTGGATGCTGCGTAGAGGACCTCCCGAAAACGAGTAGTGATAGGGACGGCTGGTGAGAGGATGTCATGGATATCCGTGCTAATAGCGTGACATGATGATGATGATGATGATGATTTAACCTTTAGTCGACTTTTTTATTGGAATGCTGACAAGGACAAATTAAATTATTATAAATGTTATTTGAAATGAATGACTTGACATAGACGTTGTTGCGTGAACTTGTACAACTTGTTTGAATACTAAATATTCCCGGTTCAGCTCAGTCGGTAGAGCAGCCTCTTTGGAAACACAAGGTTCCGGGTTCGATACTGACCCCGGTCAACTCAGCGCTGAAGTGGCACAGTTTGGATCAGTGTGGTAAAATCGGGGAGCTGAGGGTAGGTTTATATTAGTATTTCTTATGGTTGTCGTCACCCCAGCTAAATAATGGACCATTTCGTTTTTATTATAAAGAAAGAAAGGGAAGTAAAAGAACATGATAAACAGAAAATTATAAGAAAGAAATATATTAGGTGGACGATAGAGAGAGGGGTTTAGTGTGTGTGGAAGTGAGTACGCTTAAATCCGTCTATCGAACATAATGAAAAGATTAAAAGAAGGGGAAAAAAGGAGTAAGAGAACGAGGGTTGAATTAAGATTATCATACATTTTCATATTAAACTATTTGGTTATTTACCAAGCTATCTTATGTAAACTAGCAAATATATGCACCCTCCGGGTGCAAGTATTTAAGTTTTAATATAATAAAATATCATATTAAATTAGAAAGGCTAATGAAACTGAATAAGAATGCAGATAAAAAGATTAGGAACAGAGGGGGTATGATTGCAAAATAGAACAACTTTGAAACTAACTCTTCCATCATTTTCCATTACTCACGTCTTTCATTGGTAAATTTTCCTAATTTAACTATTTATTTAAAATAGGAAGTAAAGAATAATATTACAGTTATTTCTTCTTGTTAATGGATTTCTTTTAAGATTTATCCCCGAGATTTTTGCTCATATTCAATAAGATGAAACCAAACAATTAGAAATCAATAATACAAAGCACATATTTATCAAAATAACATTTTTAATATCAATATGCAAATTAGCCTTCCCATTCACACTGTAAACCGCTATTTTGTTGTATATATAAATACAATTGCATATTATTAGTATATACGCCAGGGGTCCAGTGGATTCGGCCCTAGATCTTTACAAGTTAATAGCGTCGATCCCCCAGGCAATACCTACCCCCTTGATTTAAAGGTGCAGGGCTGGGTTTATTGCCCAGCGCCTGAGGCGCCACCTTTAGGGGGAAAGCCGACGGGATCGACGCAATTTTTCCACCTTACTACCCATGAGCCTCAGCTTGTGGGTGGGCCCACATAAAAATGTCCTTGTGTCACGCCCTCATAAGTGGGATGAAAGGCAAATACCTGTAGATAAGGCCAACATTATTAATATTGTAAAACAATTTTATTAATAATTGAGATTTAAATAAAAATTAAATCATGGAGAATGTGATGTAAATAACAAAGGGAATTATGAGTTGTATAGTAATATAGTTTCGGTTACAGACAGACAAACTAACAATCTCCATTATAATAAGATATATCAAACTGTATATATATCAGTTAAAGAATCTTTGGGAGATTCTTGAGCTCCCAGCCTCAGGGATTGAACCCAATTATACGTGTCGGTATGACAAACTTCATATAGTGGTAAGGTTCAAATTCTTGAGTTCTGGTGATTGTTGAGTATGTATTCATTGGCATTACGTTAAGGTTCACACTGATTCGGAGTTGTAGTTAATTTTTCATCTATGGGATAAATAGAACAAACAATGAGTCTGAAAAAAGAAAACTGTTTTATATAAACTCTGAATTCTCAGCAACAATGAATAAAATAAAAAAGGAATTCTGCATAAAATGAACTAAGGGTTGACATACTCTCAAATCTAAACACCCAAACCCTCAATTGACGTCAGTTCGTTCCAAATTTGTATAAATTATTACAAAATAAAAAAACACCCTCCGGTCGATGTAAAAATAGATTTTTGAAAA
>CM042138.1:11901114-11913614 GCA_023376005.1 Doryteuthis pealeii | reverse complement strand
CAACACTTTCTCTCACATACAATAGAAACACGCACACATACAAACGCACATAGACTCTAACAGACTCACACACACTCACATACGCGCACTCATACACGCACACTAACCCACGGGCACACGCATATACTTCTAGCCTTGTGCCAAACCAAACTAAAAACATAATCAATGGCTATATTTTATTAGGAAATAAATGAAAAAGTGTGCGAGTGTATAAGTGTGCGTGAGTTCATATATATATATATATATATATATATATATATATATATATATATATATATATATATATATATAGAGAGAGAGAGAGAGAGAGAGAGAGATGATAGTCCCAATTCTTGGCTTCCAAACTTCCCAGATCTTAAACCAATGGATTATTATGTATGTGGCGCTGTTGAGAAAGACAGCAATCGCCGTGCTAGTACTACAAAAGTCCAGTTAATCGACATAATTAAGGTAGTTTTTGAGACCCGTCCCAGGGAAACTGTAACATCAGCTTGCTCCAGGTTCCCGAGCAGGATTGAGGCCGTGATCGACGCTGATGGCGGTTATTTTGAGTGAAACTTGTTGACATTAGTGTAATTTGTGTGCCTGTTGAATTTCTATTTTTTCTAGATAACGAGCACTTTTTCTTTTTCCTCATGAAACTGTCAAATTTCTCCCGAACACCCTGTATATATAGTAGGAATGTGAGTGTGATTGTTATTGAAGTGAAGCAAACGTGCAAACAAAAACATCACATTCTCAATGTCTCTGTATGTCTGTCGGCCTGTCTGCCTGTCAGTCTGTCTGACTCTAATCTTTATCTCAGAAAGACACACATACTCTCTCTCCATGTATGTATGTGTATATACTTGCATGTAGCTCGAGTTTTTTTAGTTAATAATTTTAGGCGTGTAAGTGTGTATGTTTGCGTATGTATGTATGTATGCGTATTGTCTCTGTATAAAACCTAACCAATAAAATAATATACCAAAATAAATGGAAGTAATAGCGAAACATAGATTATATAAATATATATTAAGAAATTTGAAAAAAAAAACAAGTGTTCCGAAAATAGGATGAAATTATTTATCATTGTTTAAAACATTTCGATTTCTTTAAACCTTCATCAGGATGTATCTTGGGGTGAAGAAATTGATGCATGTTTTTATAGATGGCAGGAGATGAAAATCTTCATAAAATCTTCTTTGTTGTGTAACTGTATTTGTTCAGCGTTATATTTTTGAAAGACAAGTCACGATCCACGTAAATTAAATTAGATTAAAGAAACCGAAATGTTTAAACACCGATAAATAAATTCATCCTATTTTCGGAACGCGCTTGTTTTTTCAAATTTCTTAATATTGTCGGATTTATTTTCCATATTTGCTCCCATATATATATATATAATATATATATATATATATATATATATATATATATATGTGTGTGTGTGTGTGTGTGTGTGTGTGTGTGTGTGTGTGTGTGAGAGAGAGAGAGATTATGTGCTTAATTAAAGTATTATCTAATTTTTGTTAATTAATTAATTATAACTAAATGAATAATTCGAATCATGCACAAAGCACTGCCCTGTATATAGCTCTGCTGATGAGGCCTAATGGGCAGAAATGTACATACAGAGATGACTTTTTCTCGGTTTGTTTACGCTTTACATTTAAACCGATATGTACGCCTAATTCATTTAATTATAATTCATTAATTAACAAAAATTAGGTATAACTTTAAGCACATAATCTCCCACAAATTGTCGGCCTTCGCCATTTTCAAACACACTGTTTGAGTACTTATATAATAATATATATATATATATATATATATATATATATATATATATATATATATATATACTAATTGTTTTTTCAAAATGTTAAATATATTACTAATTTTTCAATATGTTAAATATATTACTAATTGTTTTTTCAAAATGTTAAATTCATTCTGTCGGATTAACTTCCATTTATTTACACATTTGTCTTATGAAAAAAAAAAAAAGAAGATTTTTACACCTCGAAGATTATCAACGAACACTACAAAAAAAAAAAAAAAAATTACCAACACACAAACTTTTTGAAACTTAACATCTTCTTTCAACTGTGCTGTGGACATGTAAATAACTTTAATAAGCTGGATTATATTTTGAACATTTTTGATAATCTCTTACACTGTTTTATATATTTACACCAAACTCTTTTTGAGTTTACTTTTGGATTAAAAATGCTTCGGTTTTTTTTAAATAAAATTTATTTTATTTTTGATACAGAATGAGCATTTGAAAAAAATTCAAGCATTCCAGCGTGTGTTTGTACCCCCTATTTCTTCCAACGGTTTTTTTTATCCCTTCTTTCCTTCATATGTTTTGCTCGATGATGATGACCCATTCTACTAAGCGGTCGAAACAGATTCTGTCAGCAGATTATAATTACTAATTTTTTTTTCAAAATGTTAAATTCATTCTGTCGGATTAACTTCCAATTTATTTACACACATATATATATATATATATATATATATATATATATATATATAATATATATAATATATATATTGGTTCTTATTCTGTAATACTACTATTTTTTTATTCTAAGACTATTCTTTTTCTTTATAAGTAAAAAATATAAACACAAAATGGATTAGAACCTGTATGAGAACAATAAACAACTCTATTTAAGAAACAAAAATACGGAATTGTGTTAATGCGATTAGGCAATGGTACTAAAAATGGTGTTGAAAATAGTTACGTCAAAACAGGCATGAGAGGATATTTTTTTTTTTTGAAAAACAGGAGAGAGAGAGAGGGTGATATCAACTTGTCAAGCAACACAAGCGTCACGTTATATTTTAGAATAAATTCCAAGGTGTCTATCCGCCCGGGAAATTTGTCTTCTTCGACGGAAGTGTGAAAATATTTATGTAATTAATTTTTCATTTTTAGGTACATCTTTTATACCCTCTTCACCTCTACATCTCGCATCCTACACATATCCCATCCTGCTTACACACACACACACACACACATACATACATACATATATATATATATATATATATATTATAATGGATGATGTTTTGTGCAGGATGTGAATATATTTATATATATATATATATATATATAATATATATATATTAAGATAGATAGATAGATAGATAGATAGATAGATGAAAATGTATTCACATCCACACAAACATCATCATCCTTATATAATATATATATTGTGGTGGATGTGAATACATTTTCATCTATCTATCTATCTATCTATCTATCTATCTATATCTATATATATATATATATATATATATTATATATATATATAAGGATGATGATGTTTGTGTGGGATGTGAATACATTTTCATATATATTTATATATATATGTATATACATACATGCATATATATATATATATATATATATACATGTTTTATTATTTGTAGTATTATTTGTAGTATAAAAGCCGTGCTGCAATCCGCCACTTAGATTTATAGACTAAGTGAGAACACGTGGTTTAACTCTCAGCCAATCGACATCACAAATACGTGGTTGGTTAACTACTTAATCGGCTGATATTGACAGACGTCCATTTGCATTCAATGACAAATGAGTTGCAAAACTGAAGAGCACAACTAAATATCATACCCAATATTAAGGGACACTAAGGAGGAACGCAATGATTTTTCACTAAGTATAACGCTCTGCTTAACACAAAGGATCTCCGCGGTGATCCTTTGTGTTAAGCAGAGCGCGATCCTGTAGGTAGCTTACAAAATGTCCCGCCACACTGAAGCGACTTGATAAGTCGAAACACGTGTCTGTGGATGACCCTATATATGCTCCTCATTACCTAAGGTTGAGCACTTTGGGGTGGAGGATCTCGCTGACGGCCGCCAACTCAAGCGTAAACGCAACGCTCTTCTATATAAGGAATGGAGCACTCTGTGACGACCATTTACACACAAAGCGATGTGTGTATTAAAACAGTTAAAATCCCCTTCCCATTCTGTAAGTGAAGACAGCCTAATGGTTAAGGTGCCGGACTGATAGGATCGGATTTCAATTCCGGCTGTAGGTAGCTTACAAAAGGTCTAGCCACCCTGAAGAGAATTGATAAGTCGAAACACGTGTCTGTGGATGACCTTATATATATATATATATATTATATATATATATATATAATATATATATCTGTGTGTGTCTGTGTATTGTATAGATACATATATTTCATGTTAGAAGGATGAAAAATGGCCGCATCCCAAAATATCTTTTGCATGGCGAATTAGTAAAAGGCCCCCTATCGGTAGGTAGACCACGCCACCACTGTAATGATGTCTGCGCGAGAGACACGAGGCTATGCCACTTGACACAAACATGTGGGAGGTAGATGCAGAAAGTACCTTTGTGCATTTACGTTAAGCAATGTACGAAGAGGAGTGGGCGGAGAGGAGAGTAACCTCTACAGCAAAGAGAGCCAGAAAGAAGGAGAGAAAACTGCATCCCCAGAAAGCATCACAGTTTGTGTGCAGTCTGTGCACCAAAAACTGTCACTCGGGGATAGTCCTGCGCAGCTACTTGCACAGACTGTGTAAGTTGGAGAGGTGTAGACATAAAGTCGGCGGTGTTTGGTAACTGCCAGTTTCTTGCCTATTTGATTTTTAAGCCAACTAATTTACGCATGCGCATATTTTTCTATAAGGCAATGAAAGGGTACTTCTTATTTCCAAAACCTCCAGAGCCATATGTAACGTTATGGCGTTTTACCGTGTTTTCAAAACACACGACTCTATCAGGGATTTATATCAGGGATCGACACCAGTCGTATATCAAGGTTCGGCACGTTGGTTTGTTTGTTAGCTCCAAGAACCAAGTGGTCGTTGTTTCTAGTCAGCCGACCCCAAATAATTCTTCCACACTTCTTCGCCTGGCCAGGGAAAGGTATCAGCTTACAAGTCATATGGTTCTTCATTGCGGTCAATTGACTTTATCTCCACGGGTGTCTAGTGGTCAGGGGAATCTCGTTTCACTCATAACATCTCCCGTAGTATTTTTCGTAGTAAAATAACTTACTTTTCGTTTCTTTTCAAATTACTTATTTATTCGATTCAGTTCCGTTTTCTTAACTTTGAGAGAGAGAGAGAGAGAGAGAGAGAGAGAGAGAGAGAGAGAGAGAGAGAGAGAGAGAGAGAGAGAGAGAGAGAGAGAGAGAGAGAGAGAGAGAGAGAGAGAGAGAGCTTAATAAATAAGTAATGTCTTTATATGGTCCTTAGAGTTTCAGTACTTTGAGTAAACTTTTGGTTACAAACTTTTTCTAGTCGGCAAATATCAGGACAGCCCTTTTCGTTCAGCGACAACAGATCGTTCTCCGATCCAACTGTCAGACCAACTCTGCTGATCTCCTAGTCAGGGTCCGGCCTTATATAGTATCTCAACAGAACAAATCCAGAAGGGTCCTCTTCTCGAAGAATCCATTTCTTCTTAGAAGGAAAAGACTGTTCTCGACCATTGTCGAGCCTTCGATTCGTTCTACTCATTCGATCCCTTCTACGGTCACTGTGAGTTCACGGCCGTTTGGATCAAAGGACAATTAACAGTCAAGATATCGGGATTTTTGTAAAAGCTAGACCCCATTCTCCAAAAATCTTGTTTATGTATTTATTTCGTTTCGGGCCGATTCTTCAAAGAGACCACCCGGTAAGGTCTGAGAATCATACTATATCTATTAAGCTTTCTTTCTGTTTGACACAAGGCCACAAATATGGTGTTCCCAAGTAAGACCGGACCATTATGCTACATGTAGTCTCACCATTAAAAGCAGTTTGTCGTTATACCAAGGACACTACGACACAGCTCGTTCAAATTGTTTGATGAAAAGGGTCGGGTTTTTTCCATAAGAAACATTGAGGAATGCGGTCGTGATAATCATATGGGTGTTAAATCTTGACGTAACCAGCCGATTGTTCATAGGAGGCATCTGCGTCTGCTCGTCTCGCCCAAGTAAATACGAAAACTGTTGAATGACATGGATTGCTCAACCATCATGATTCCGCCCTAGTGCAGACCCAGGAGATTTTTTTGCACCTGAGGTGGAACGCCACACCTACATTCTGCTCATCTCTTTTCTGCATATATTCTTGTGCTACTCATGCGCTGAGTTGGTGAGGATCGGTATCACATACACAGGAGCTTTGTGGTTCGTAGACGGGCACTCTACCGACTGAGCTTAACCGCAAATGTAAAAAGAAGTAAAAGTAAATTCGTCAGGGCGGCTTAATGTCGGTATCAGCCAAACAGCGAGGGAGTCTATCCCCTTTTTACTTGCGCTAGACCGAGGAGATTATTTTAGCATCTGAGGTGGAGCGCCACACCTACCATCAGCTCCTCACTTTACCGCACAGATTCCTGTGCTACTCATACGTTGAGTTTGCGATGGCTGGTATCGAACTAGGAACCTTGTGGTTTCTAGCCGAACGCGCTACCGACTGAGCTAACCTGGCCCTTAAAATGTAGTATGAGTTTATTAATTTCAACCCAACCATGAATGCGTTTAGCCATTATTTTTGCTCATTTCGATAGATGTTCTACTCAGTTTAACTTTGTTTACAGGTTATGGAAATGTTTTGAGACTCAAACTCAGTACTTTGGAACCTCGGTTCTTGAAAATAATTCGTTCAAAGATTTTGTCCGAGAAACGATTTGTTCGAAAACTGAAATAATTTTTTCGCCATAATGAATAGACCATCAGACATGGTAGGTAATGAGACATTTATTATCTGTTCAACCCATCAAAACGATAGAAAAGCGTTAATAACAACAACAACAAAATTAGAAATACAATATGACCTTTAGGCACCCCTTCTGCGATCTCGACTCACAAGGACACTTTTCTTATTTACACCGTAAAAATTCGGTTGTTTGTTAGGGGTTTGGGTTACGGGTTAGGGTTAGGGGTTAGTTTTATAATTAAAAAAACTCTAAAAATCGTCTGTTAACAATTAAACTGATTTTGACGGTATAAATGGAAAAAATGTCCCCAAGAATAGAGATCACAAAATGCCTATAGGTAATATGTTCCGAAATATCAATAAAGCACTCTTCGAGTTCTTCCTCCTGTAAGGATTAAAGTTCCAAATGCAAAACAAAACCTTCACAAAACGTTCACATCACGTCGGGGTCACCAGTTGTAAGATTCAAAGTGATAATACTTGAAGATAAAACTCCGACCAAGGTTGATAGACAAAACATTTTATATACAGCACAGAATAAACAGGGTACATAATACATAGAGGTGTACATAAACATATATACATAAGTACTATAAATACATATACAAGAGTAGAGATAATGACACATTCATGAATCGTAAAATAAAGATATTTATGTATCAAAGAGATACCTGAATGTACATAAAACATAGTTACGGATACATGACTAAAGGATAGTCATATATCGTATACGAGACTTACTAGCAGTGAGTGGCCAGTGTTAAGGGCCAAAGCCCCAACGAGAAGGGGGTAGACAGAGTCTAACCCATATTGGTGTATCGTAGGTCGGCAGGCAAAGAGAAAGAGACGTTCAAATCAGCCGCTTAAATATTAAAGACCCCTAGCGGGAACCAGCGAAACTAAACGGGCAGACAACTCCCCAGGCAAATACGAAAATAACGCCTACACTCCCTTCGGAGATTGCAGGTAAGTAAGGGATTTCAGTAACTTTTTTTTTCTAACGTATATAATTGAATTAAGTGTTGTACCCTCTTTGTGATATTTTAAGCTTCTGGGGATTGTAACGTCAACAGCAGACTTTTCAAGGTTATCTTGATTCTTTTTTTTATTTTCTGATTAGCGACAGCAGATTCGTAATTCTTGTTAAATAGTACACACCTATGAAAATGAATTTTCCCACATTCCCTTTCCGGTAGTATCACTACTGCCTTTCTTAGAATCAATGAATAAGAGTTCAACTTGCCGTAAAATTGAGATTATATACAATTAAGTGAAGTTGTCAAAGAAAAAATAATACCCGAGACTCATTCAAAATAGCGAATGACGCTAACTGTTGTTGAACGTGTCGAATCTACTTGCCGTTCGGTCGTCTTCGGTTTGCCTCGGTAATTCGTGCGACTTCCATTTTGTTGAGATTTTTTGTAATATAAGGCGTGTGTCAAATGTCCACTTCTACTTATAGACTCGCCGACAACCATGTGGCCAAGCTCTTGGCCAACCACTGGCAGTACTCTGCTGCTGATATTGTTATTTATACCGACTGTTCTGGTCATACCTACGCATATTGCTTTGAAACTTCGTGGATGACGAAACATAGGATTATATCACTGGACCTTTGATACTAGGTAGGATTCCATAACTCAGGACTTATTCACTTACCAAAGGATTCTATAGCTCAGGACTTACTTACTTTAAGTCCTTTTCAACTGGCCAAGGATGGCGGTCAGAAACTTAACAGATTTTCATCGACTCAACTCGGGTGTTTGTCAATTGAAGCCTTTTTTTATTGAATTTATTTGTTCGAACTCTGAATTGTTCGAGCTCAGAAATCGTTTGAGAACCGAGGTTCCACCGTACTCAATAAAGCACTTAATGTCTTCATTGTGTATTCCACAGTGAAAATAGTCTTTAATAAAGGCTACGAAGTCATAAGTTTTTGGAAGGATAATTGCTTAAGACAGTTATGTTTTTGTACAATGTTAAAGGGAAACTAAAAAGAAAGACAAGGAAAGCAGTTAAATGAAAGAGATATAATTACGTGTGTATTTGAGTAATTATTACGGTGAACTTACCCCCACTCTCTTCTACCATCTGAAAAAGAACCCACGAGCGTAGAAAGAAACAAATAGCCTCCTTGCGACTATACGAATGTTGTTCCTGGACTAACGACGATACTACTACTAGCGACGACCAAAGCAAGTCAAATTTGGCCCTAGGCAACACTATTAAACTAATTAATTCGAATCTAGCTGAGATAGATTTGCCTCAAAACAGCCCATATTATTAATGTGTTTAAAATCCTGCAATGTGTGTTATATATTGTTAGAAAATAAATGTATATGGCGTGAATAATTTGCAGAACGATTTTAACAAACCATGTTTAATAAATAATTACTTGGTTTTATTGATTTCTAATATTATTGTTTCATTCTCAAACGTAATAAAAGCAAGTATATGTATAATTTTATATGGAAATCAATTAGAATAAAGTAAAAATAAGTGTAATATTGTATGTGTTCTTATTTAATTTCGTTAATCTTTTTAATGCAATGTAATATCTAATATTAAAAGTTAGATACCTCGGCAGCACATATTTTGCAAGTATGGTTACATGTCGTGGGAATCTTTTGAGACTCAAACTCAGCACTCATTATTATCGATTTGCCACACTACAATAAGTACCCAATGTCGTCATCATATATTCTACAGTGAGAACAGTTCGTAGTTATAAGTTTTGGGGAGGATAATTACTTAAGACAGTTATGTCTTTCGTACAATATTAAAGCGAAACTAGAAGGAAAGGCGACGGAAGCAGTTAAATAAAAGGAAGAGAATTACGTATGTGTTTGAGTAAGTGCAATTCCTGGTTGACAGTTAATTATTTTAGGATGTAAACTAAATAGAAAAACATAAGTAACGATATATAGTGGCTATATTTCATTTTGTAAGTTTTTCTTGAAATAGTAAAAAAACTGTATCTAGTGGTGAAGTTACCAATCTTGTGCTCAGAGGAGTACGGAGTACAAGCTTCATTGATATTACTCCTGCATCCATTTTGACCCAGAGAGATAATACATGTTACAGCACAGCTCTGGGTTTAATATATTAAAAAATGGAGTTATATAAATGATTAAAATGATATTTCTCTGAATTTTTTAGATGATGCTTGATAATTAGTATTATGTGTATTATTCGGACTATTGTCCTCATCTTTGTTTTTATCTGTACAACGTATCCGGCTTTCTTCAGGTATTTCCTGTCAAACTCGGGAACCTTTTTTTCGTAATCGAGAACCTTCTTGTCGTAATTGGAAGCCGTCATGGAACTTTGAACCTAACCCTTTATTCAGTCCAAGGAGGTTTCCTGTTCTCATTCCGCTAACCATAGCTGTGGTACAGGTGTTAAGCTGTGTTAATTATTATTCCTATGTTACTGCTGCCCCTGACCAGGATCGAATCTGCAGTCTAGAGATAACTGTCAGTTGGAAATGTATTAACCTAACTCGTTTATGCACTACGCTATGTGTCCAATAATCCAAATAATACTAATTATCAAGCCTCATCTAAAAAATTCAGAGAAATAGTCAAAATTCGTTCCGTCTATTTTTTGTACTAGTACAAAATAAAAAACACCCTCCGTAAAAATAGATTTGTGAAACACATTGCCTGAGAGGTGGGAGTAAAAAATTCAATGTCAGCGAGTTTGTACCCTAAGTAAGTAAAATCATCAAATTCATTAAATGATTAAAAAATAAAACAATTTGAAATGTAAACTTTAAATATGTATTAAAATAAAACAAACTATATATAATATATATATATATATATATATATATATATATATATATATATAATACCAGTCATGTATTTATTAAAACTTGTTTTAAAAAACAATCAGGACTGACTAATGTTGCATGTTCAAATCTTGAGTGTATTTATTTTATGTTATGCCGATAAATACTTTTGCTACCACATATATTAGATTTACGATTGTCTCTTATTCTTATAAATAATTCGACTATAGAAACTAAGATACACAGAACCAGGTGTCGTCTTTCTCTAGATGTAACTGCAGTTGTTTTATTCTATTTTTTTTGTTTTTGATTATCAACATAGATTGCAATACAATATGAAATACGTTGATATGACAATTTCTTACAGCACTCCTAGAAAATGGCGATTAGATTAGACGAAGTCTGTTGGAATGAAGAATGTTTTTTCAACAATTGTTGCATACACATTTGCTGAAAACAATTTATCTTGGTACGTACAAATATCACCCTCTAGATATATAGATATATATATTAAAGAAAATTGAAAAAACACAGGTTTAAATAAATTTAGTGGTAAGTTTATTGACTGACGCTGTGTAGTATGTGTTTCGATCTATTAATTAGATCATCTTCAGGGCATTCATACACACACGTGCAACCACACACACAAAACACCTAAAATTGCACAATGCCTTTTTTCGATACACACACTCACACACTCTCATACTCATACCGTAAAAGAGAATATTTGACGTCATATTTCAAACCGTCCACATTTTTCAGCGTTCTTTTTTCAGATTTCAAATTTTGAACAGACTGATAAACAAGGACTTTCACTTGCTTTTCTCGTTATTCTGTGATACATTTTTTTATCACCTTCCATATACCAACAAATGCCCTGAAGATGATCTAATTAATAGTTTCGAAACACTGCAGCATCGGCCAATAAACTTACCAGTCAACTCATTTAAACCTGTGTTTTTTCAATTTTCTTAATATACTACATACCGTCGGATTCACTTCCATCTCTTCACACACACACACACACCCACCCCCCCCACACACACACATATATATATATATATATATATATATATATATGTGTGTGTGTGTGTGTGTGTGTGTGTGTGTGTTGTCCTTGTCGTCATAT
The DNA here is from genome assembly GCA_023376005.1 of Doryteuthis pealeii. Taxonomy (NCBI): domain Eukaryota; kingdom Metazoa; phylum Mollusca; class Cephalopoda; order Myopsida; family Loliginidae; genus Doryteuthis; species Doryteuthis pealeii. Next base: position 11,901,984 of record CM042138.1, on the reverse strand, counting down.
CCCAAGTATAAAGGTGCCAAGAACAACATAAACCATTCTTGATAAAGGAAAGTCATACTTCCGAAATATTGAACGAAATTACATTCAACTTAACACTTAACATCCAACGGAGTTTCCCATTTATTTCACATCCATGCTTCACACAAACTCCCAAAAATATATAACATATGTAAAAATATGATATATTCACACTGAGAACTAGACTCACTATATATATTATATATATATATATATATATATATATATATAATATAGAAAGTAGCGTGGACATGAAGTCATCACCTGGTTACTGACAGTTTTTCTCGCCTTTGCGATATTGGTCTAATGATCGCATATACGAATAACTGTCAGCGTTGACTCCATGTCCATTATTCTATTAAGTTATTCTGTAATTTGTTACTAGCAAAAGTACCCGGTCCATGACCGGACGAAAAAAGATTTTAAGAACACTAGGAAGGGAGTGGGTAAGAGAGAGAATAAGGGAGAAAAAATTTATAGAATTAAAAACATCACCGAAACATTACAATATTTATTTTTGGATTTTTTTTTTTACATTTAAAATATTATTTTAAAAATGTAATCCTTAACTTATTTTTCTAAAAATTGTTTTGTACATATGACAAAAACTTCTTAATTGCGTTCAAGTGATAAAAATATTAATTTGATTTATTTTCTTTTTTATCCCTAAAAAGTAACAATTAAAAAGAAGCTAAGTATTAAACTCGTGTTCTTATTTATTAACTCTATCAGCTGAGGCTGTAGAATACACCGCCTGAACTTCTGCTGTTTAGTAAATTTCTGTACATTAGTGATTTAATTTTTTTTGTTATTGTTTACTAAGAAGAAACTGTTATAAGTGTCTAAAGAATC
>CM042138.1:11871114-11898614 GCA_023376005.1 Doryteuthis pealeii | reverse complement strand
TGTGTCTTATGTATCACTAAGAAATAAAGGTTTACATAATATATGGTGTGGCTGATTTACATACCGGTTTTCAGAAAAAAATAGATTTCATAAAAAAAATACTTGGTGTTATTGATCTCTAATATTATTGTTTTATTCTCCAACGTATTAGAATCAATCCTATGAACGATTTTATATAGAAACCAATTAAAATATAATTAAAATAAGAGTAATCCTTTTATATGCGGATTATTTCACTTTGTAAGTCTGTTTAATTTAACATATTTTATTACGTTAAAACTTAAATATTTCAACCTGGTGGGCGCATATTCTTGCTAGGATAAATAAATACAATCCGAAGAAAAATCAGTAGTAAGTTTATTTTCTTTAATTTCCGATTTTATCTATATGTACCGTTGTGGTATATGTTCACGGTACCAAAATGATATAAGTAACGTTGTCCTTTTTTCCGAGCGCTACTACGATAACGGTAAGGTGGCGGCGGCGTATATTGTACAGCGGGTCTCGTCCACGTGCCTCAAAATTCACAGTGCTAAAATGGTGTTGATAGAAATTATAACACGAGAAATATGTAGTCACAACTGCTAGCCTTTATTTCCAGGGTAGGTTCGTCTCGTGTGCTGTATCGAGAGGAGGAAAGGCAGAGAGAAAGAGAGAGAGAAACTGTTAAATTACTGTGACCCCATGCTAGGGTCCAGAGACCCGTCCGTTCCCCCACACGTCCGAAAGCAAAAAAGACCGATACATTTCTTCGTTGTTCCACGTCACCACGTGACTTCCGGTCAACACCCGACTTCCGGTTGCGGTCAACACCCGACTTCCGGTTTCCACTCAATTCTCAGTTCGGGGTCACGCTACGGTCAAATCATCGTTCATCCTGTTTTGGCTCATCACTATTTTTTAAACCTTTATCATCTCTTATTTATTTATTTCTTCCTCCCCTTCCATTAGTAGTCCTAGCTCACAACAGTCAGGATAATATACCCATCTTGCAACATATCTTATTATAATGGAGATTGTGTGTTTTTCTGTCTGTAACCGAAACTATATTCCTACTCAATTCACAATTCTCTTAGTTATTGACATCACATTCTCCATGATTGTATTTTTATCTAAACCTCAATTATTAATAAAATTGTCTTACATTATTAATACTGTTAACTATGTCTACATACTGAAAACATGCAATTATATTTAAATATACAACAAAATAGCGGTTTACAGTGTGAACGGTAAGGCTAATTTGCATATTAATATTAAAAAATCGAATTTAATAAATATGTGCTTAGTATTATTGATTTCTAACTGTTTGGTTTTATTTTAATGAATATAAGCAAAAATCTCTTCAATGAATCTTAAATGAAATCCATTAATAAGATAAAATAACTGTCATTTTATTCTTTACTTCCTCTTATAACGAAATACTTAAATTAGAAAAAATAACAATGAAAGACGAGAGTGATGGAAGAGTAAGTTTCAGTTGTTCCATTTTTTATTATACTCCCTCTGTTTCAAATCTTTTATTATACTCCCTCTGTTTCAAATCTTTTTATCTGTATTCTTATTTAGTTCCGTTAGACTTTCTAATTTAATATAATAGTTTATTACATTAAAACTTAAATACTTGCACCCGGAGGGTGCATATATTTGCTAGTTATTTCAATAAATATTTTTGTTTTTATAATTCTTACTTCCTAATAACTCAACACTGATTGCTTTGAACATATCGTACCTTAGTATTCTCACAACTTAGAACAAAGGGAGTTCGTCGCCACTTAACAATAATGACCTGATACGATGTAGTGCTTTCAAAATGACATTATGTTGTTAATTATTGCTACTAACAAATATATTAAGTATATATTTAAGTTTTAATTTAATAAAATATATTACATTAGAAGGGCTAAGGAAACTAAACAAGAATGCAGATAAAAATATTTGTAACAGATGGGGATATAATCAAAAAATAGAACAACTTTGAAATTAACTCTTCCATCACTCCCGTCTTTCATTGCTAATTTTTTCTTGTTTAACTATCTAGTTAAATTAGAAACTAAATGATAAAATTACAGTTATTTCTTCTTTTTAATGGATTTCTTTTAAGATTTATCCCAAGATTTTTGCTCATATTCAGTAAAATAAAACCAAACAATAAGGAATCACATGTTTATAAAAATCAACAGTTCTAATGTCAATATGCAAATAGCCTTCCCGTTCACACTGTAAGCAACTATTTTGTTGTATATATAAATAAAATTCCATGTTATTAGTATATATATATGTTCTACATCCGGTTTCGACTAGGGGTCTAATGGCTTCGGCCCTGGACCGTACAATCTAACATTGTTACCTGGGGGTAACACCTGTCCCCTCGATTTAAATAGACAGGGCTGGGTTTATTGCCCAGTGCCTAAAGTGCCCCCTTGAGGGGTAATGCCGATGGGATCAACGCATTTTTTGCACCCGTCACACATGAGTTTCTGCTCGTGTGTGATCTCTCATTAATAGGGCCTTGTACCTAACCCTGTACACGTGGGTACGTGGTAAATAACCTATTATGTAGATCTGTTCAAAATTATTAATAATGTACAATTTTATTAATAATTGAGGTTTAAATAAAAATGAACTTATGGAGAATGTTACATAAATAAATTTGGGCATTGGGACTTGAGTAGTAATATGATTTCGGTTACAGACAGAAAAAAACCACAAATCTCCATTATAATAAGATATATTACCTCTGCTCAACACTATAAAATAAACATTTATGAGATTCATATTTGGCGTGAATCATCCCTCTAGCTATATGTGTACATATGTGAATATACACGCCCACTAACACAGGCATCACGTAAGATCTTCCCAATCCTAGTCATACATGCAATTAAATTCTAATCCGCATATAGGAAAGCTCATTTAAATGATCCGATTAAATGATCCATAGATCGATCCTTAAGAGTCAGCAGAATAAGTGCTCGAATGATCCAGTGACGGGAATGCAGATGGAGAGCTTCTCAATAGAATTATGTATCGAGAACATTCAGAAGAAATAGTTTGGCTTTTGTTGGGGGTTGGTGTTTATCAGAGAAAATCAAATTAAAAACTCCAACGCTGATACCATATTGAGTCAGTTGGGCCCAGAATATGCATTTCTTCCTCGAACGCCGAAGGGTATTGCAAGGAATTATAACACAGTGATTATTTAAGATGGATTCGGGGACCATGAGAAATGAGGTGGATTCTGCCTCGGGAGTTTGCAAAATCAAGGACTGTTTAAAGTTATACCTTCTTCAAGGAAACCAACAGTGATGAGTCCTTTCATTTAGCAAAGAGGGTTATTCAATAAATAAGGTGAATTTTGACCAGTGAGTTGCAGCTTTTACTTGGAAGTCAATTGGAATGTGTGATTGTCTCAGAAGACTATCAGCATGACATCCTTTACTGACCGCTGAGCCAGGAATTATTTCTTCACGTGAGATTCAGTGTGTTCTCCCCACACCCACAAAACACACCCACAAACACACACACACACACACACACACACACACACATATATATATATATATATATAGTATAATCCAAGAACATACTTTTTTTTGAAAATCTGCCCTGTTTTTTTTGGTCATCCTATATATATATATATATATATATATATATATATATGCGTGTGTGTATACGTGTGTATACGTGTGTGTGTGTGTGTGTGTGTGTGTGTGTGTGTGTGTGCGTGTGTGCCGCACAGATGAGACATAAACTTCGAAACACTTGTCTGTGGATGAATAATGATAATAGTAATAATAATAATAATAATATAATATATATATATATATATATATATACATATATATATATATATATATATATATATATATATATATATATATATATATATATATATATATATACAGGTCACAAAAAGTAGGCCTGACATTCAAAAAGAATTCTGTTTTTTTTTTTAATCCTTCTGAATATATATATATATATAATATATATATATATATATATATAATATATATATATATATATATATATTTATAAAGGATAGATAGATAGATAGATAGATAGATTAGAATAGGTTAGATTGTGTAATATATTTAATTATCTGGATATTTAAGCATTCGTTTTTTTTTTGCCTGTTAACATACAGTGCTAGGAATGGGTGCCGTCTAAAGGACTTACCAATATTAAATGGTAATAGAAACGCATGTGTGAGAGAGAAATGGTTGGAATAATCTCCCACTTCAAAAGGCTATGATGATGATTATGATAATGATATCATAAAAAAACAGAATAGGTTTAATAACCGTTTAAATGGCTTAAAAGTTGCTTTTGAATTAAAGTAAAATTTTGAAAACTTTCTACTAGATGAATTTTCTTTTGAAAAATTTGAACTTGGTTAAAAAGAATAAGTTGAAATAGAATTTTAGTTAAACTTTCAAAGAAATTAGAATATTGAAAAAAATTACAGAAAGTGAAATAAATAAGTAAATAAATACAAACACCAGCAAGGTAATTACTAAAAAAAATATTTTGTGATTTATTTCCTGCCTTTTTCTTTCTTTTTCCGTCTAAACACAAAGTTTGGAAATGCGAATTTCAAATCACCTACTGTCATAAGTATCTGCGTCAAAAAATAAAGAAACAAAACAAAACCAAAAACGAGTAGGGATTATAAATATGGCGTCATGTTAGCTAAATGAATTAGAAGCGGGAAAACGTTGATGAGTGTCGACTCGCAAGCAGCCGTGAAACAACTGTCAGTTTGTTTGCGAAAAGTCACATCTAATTGTGTGTTCATTAATCAAAACATCACTCGCAAGAACTTGAAGTTTCCTTGAGAAGTTATATTTTTCCAGGTTTGTTTTGTTGTTTTCATCAAGCATCTGTAAACAGCCTCACTGGTATTAGTGGATATCCAATAATATTACACACACAGACATACCCATATATCAGGGGTGTATTTAAACAGTTATCACAATGATTTGTTTGGTCTATCAGTCAGTTTCTCTCTTGTCCATTTTAAGAATGGTCCACAGTATCTTATTATGAGGACAGCCCAGGTAATTATTACCTTGATGAAATTTAGGCTGCAGAGCTTGGTTTCTATAATTTTTTTTTGTTCTTCTTAAGTATTGTTTTAAGTATTGTACCCCAGCTATGGTTAGCGGAATGAGAACAGGATACTCCCGTGGACTAAAGAAAGGGTAAGGTTCAAAGTTCCGTGATGGCTCCCGATTACGACAAGAAAGTTCCCGAGTTCGAAAAGAAGTTTCCCGAGTCCGAGAAGGTCCCTGAGTCCGAGGTTTCCGAGTCCGAGAAGAAATACCTGAAGAAGTCCGGAGGGTATATCGGCCGAAACGTTATACAAATAACAATGAAGATGGGGACAATAGTCCGAATAACGCAGATAATACTATTGTCTTTTTGTTTTTGTTTTAACTTTTTCTTTCATCTCTGTTCATTCACAGTTTCCATGTCCAGATCTTTTCATGTGCAATCTCCCTAATTTGTCACTTGAAGTATCCATCTAATTGCTTTTCTTCCCATTTTTGTTATCGCGTTTTTGTTGTTTTTCTACCTGTCAATATGACGCAATTTGCTATTATTCATTGCTGTAATTAATCTTTCTTGCTCTTTATGTATTATTATCATTATTTTCACTTCTTTTCAGTTTTTCCATCAGCGTTAGCTGATCGAATTTCACTGGAGGCTGAGCGACAAGTCTCTTCAGGTCTCCAGGACTCTTGTGAACATTCTGCGATTGCAACAGTGCAGTATTCTGGATGGTATCAATTCTTCCTCTGATTCTTCCTCCAGTCTATTTTCCAAGTTTATTGGGACCCTTCCAAGTGCACCAACAAGAATCGGTATAACTTTCAATCTCATATCACACAACTTTTTTATATTATTATTATTTACTCCTTTTGTGTTTTCACATCAGTGTTAGCTGATGGTCTTTCACTGGAGTCTGAGTGACAGCAAGTCTCCTCAGGTCTCCAGGACTCTTCTGAGTATTCTGGCAGATTGCAGCAGTGCAGTGTTCTGAATGGTTTCAATCCTTCCTCTGATATCCAAACTTTCCAAACCCTTTTCTAATGCTTTTGGACTGTTCCAAGTGCACCAACTACAATTGGTATAACTTTCACTTTCATATTCCATAACTTTTTCAGTTCTCTGGCAAGGTCCAGATATTTGTCATTTTTTCATTTTCCTTTAACTTCACCCTGTGATCCGCTGGCACTGAAAATCCACCAGTTGACAAGTTCTTTTCTTTTTGTTAATCAACACTAGGTCTGGTCTTCTTGCTGGGATAAGGTGATCCGTTTTAATTTCAAAGTCCCAGAGAATTTGTGCGTTTCGTTCTCAAGAACAGATTCTGGTTTATGCATATACCATTTTGTTGTGTGGTCAAAATTTAATTTTCTTGCATAATTCCCAGTGGATCACCTTCCCAACCCAGTCGTGTCTAGTTTTGTATTCTCGTTGTGCTAGTTTGCTACATTCGCAGATTATTATTATTATTATTATTATTATTATTATTATTATTATTATTATTATTATTTGTAAGTTTTTCCCAGTAGCGTAAGTTGATGGTCTTTCACTTTGGTCTGAATGACAACAAGTCTCTTCAGGCATTCAGGACTCTTCTGAGTATTCTAGCTGATTTCAACAATGTTGTTGTCTGAGTGGTTTCAGATCTTCCTCTATTCTTTTTTCTAAGCTTTTGGTGACCGTTCCACGTGGCCCAAGTACTATTTGTATCACATTTACCCTCATATTCCACATTTATTTCAATTCTCTTGCAAGGTTTAGGTATTTGTCTATAATTTCGTTTTCTTTCATCTTCACTCTGTGATCTGCTGGAACTGCAAAGTATACCAGTTAATTTTTTTTTCAATCAATACTAGGTCTGGTCTTCTGGATGGGATAAGGCGATCTGTCTTTATCTCAAAGTCCCAGAAAATTTGATGCATTTTATTCTCAAGAACAGATTCTGATTTATGCATATACCATTTTGTTGTATGGTAAAAATTTAATTTTTTGTATAATTTCCAGTGGGTTATCTTTCCAAACCAGTCGTGCTTAGATTTCTATTCTTCTTGTACCAGTTAGGTACATTCGCTTAATCTATGATTTATAGTGTCATCTCTGTCACCACACACTCTACATTTGTTGTGTCTTATCAGTATATGTTTATTATTATTATTTACTCATTTTGAGTTTTCACATCAGCATTAGCTGATGGTCTTTCACTGAAGTCTGAGTGACAGCAAGTCTCCTCAGGTCTCCAGGACTCTTCTGAGTATTCTGGCAGATTGCAGTAGTGTTCTGAATGGTTTCAATTCTTCCTCTGATTTCCAAACTTTCTAAACCCTTTTCCAATCCGCTTGGGACTGTTCCAAGTGCACCAACTACGATTGGTAGCACTTTTAATTTCATATTCCATAACTTTTTCAGTTCTCTGGCAAGGTCCAGATATTTGTCCATTTTTTCATTTTCCTTTAGCTTCACCCTGTGATCTGCTGGAACTGCAAAATCCACCAGTTGACAAGTTCTTTCTTTTTTGCTTATCAACACTAGGTCTGGCCTTCTTGCTGGGAAAAGGTGATCCGTTTTTATTTCAAAGTATTATTATTATTATTATTATTATTATTATTATTATTATTATTATTATTATTATTATTATTATTTCAGAAAGGAAAAGTGCAATTAGGAAGTGAAATAGAAGCTGTAAAAGTACATTAAGTTATAATTTGAAAAAAATATGCAAAATACATTCACTGCGTTACAAAAATAATACAAACAGAATAAGCAAAAAGGTAAGCTAAGATATATAGAGGGAAATGGTAATAAACAACGTAGAAAGGAATAAAGAACATAGACAAAGAAAAATTGCTTACTTGTGTTCGAAGGAAACAATTAAAACTCATATGATGCTAAATAATATGAAGAGAGCGAATAAGACATTTTTTTAAAAATATAGTAGAAAACTTTAAAGATTAAAATTATCTCAGAAAAGTAAGTGCTCAATACACACTGGTATTTCCAAAAAATAAAAAAAATAAAATAAGATAAGTATAGAAAGATTTATGAGAGTAGTTAAACTTTCTATTGATCGAAACGGAAGGAGAAATCTTAAAGTGAAAATGAAGGAAGAATTTCAAAGAGGAAAAGAAGGAAGAATCTAAAACAGTGAATGAAGGAAGCTAAATGCGAAAAAGGAGTAGGACTCTGAAGTGAAAAATAAGGAGGAATTTGAAAGTGTTAAAGAAGGCAGAATCTGAAAGAGGAAACGAAGGGGGGAAAAAAGCGAAACAGAAGGAGAAATCTAATAGCAAAAAATGAAAGGAGAATCTAAATGCGAAAATGAACGAGGAATCTAATAGTTTAAAAAGAAGGATTATCTGAATACTGAAAAATGAGTAGTATATGAAAACGAAACGGAAGGTGGAATTTAAAGCGACAAAGAAGGCAGAATATTAAGCAAAAATGAAGAGGAATCTATAAGCAAAAAGGAAAGCGCGTGGTGTAATGGTTAAAGTCATGGGAAATGGACTTGTCGCCCCGAGTTCAAATCTTGGACATGGTAATTGCATTTCACTTAGCGCTAATACCCTTGGGAAAGGTATGAATCCTAATCTCCCTCCAGCTATTGATAAATAGTAGGGCAGACTACACTCTTTAACCTTGGTTAGGCGACCGTTTCTAGAAACTGTGAATTCAAACCTGTTGAACTCCGCTTAAGAAATTGACCTTGTGTCACATCCTGCTCGTGCGGAGGGTTGGTAAATATATATAAGCAAAAAGGAAGAATAAATTTAAAGCGAAAATAATGGAGTATTCTAAAGGTGAAAAAGAAGGAGGAATCTAAAATGGAAAGGGAAGGCGGAATTTAAAGCGACAAAAAAGCGGAATATTAAGCAGAAATGAAGGAGTAATCTATAAGCAAAAATGAAGAAGGAATTTAAAGCGAGAAAAGAATGAGGATTCTAAAAGTGAAAAAGAAAGAATTTAAAGCAAGGTAGAAGGAGGCATATGAAATCGAAAAAGAAGGAGAAATCTTAAAGAAAAAAGAAGGATAAATCTGAAATCGAAAAAGAAGGAAATTAGAGAAATGTATTGATATAATAGAAGGACCCATTTTTCAGCAGTGGTGGTGGCGCTAACCACTATTTAAGTACACACAGATCACTCTGTTTGGGACTTATAGGAAGGGCTCTCCTCATAATACTCCCGTGATCAACCACTGGGTATAACTGGTCATTACGATATAACATATATTGTATCACTAACAAGCAAAAAAAATATTAAACAAATGAAATCAAAGAATTGAACCTGAAAAAAAGGAAAGAGAAAAACAAAGAAGTTGAAATTTACAATAGATGATAGATAAGATATGTAATTTTAAGACAAAATTGAAAAACACAAGTTCATAAATGAGTGATTTTTATTTCGATTACGCAGCAGTGTTTCGATCTGTTTCAATAGATCTTCATCAGGGCTTTCGTTAGTTTGAGGGAAAACAATTTATGCATCACAGAAAATTTGTGGTTGAGCACTCTGATTTCTTTGTTTCATCCCAAAATTTTATATATATATATATATATATATATATATATATATATATATATATATATATAATATATATATAACAAACTCTCTGCACGCGCAGGATTTGACTCAGTGTCTTTTTTAAGCAGATTTTAACAGATTTAAATTCAGAGTTTTTTTCCTTCTTTGCCATACCAACGCTAACGATCTCACTCTGTCCTATTATTTACCATAGCTGAAAGAAATAACAATTCAATATATAACTTTCCTAAGGATATTAGTGCTATGTGAAATGCATACAGCCTTGACCAGGATTTGAGCACATATCTTCGTCCATTTACAACGATGATATTACACAACACACTCCCCATGTGCCAGAGCATATACAAAAAAAGAGACGGAACGAATTTTGACTATTTGAAGAAAAACTGACAAAATGAAATATAGCTATTATATATTGTTACTTATGTTTTTCAATTTAGTTTACATCCTAAAATAATTAACTGTCAACCAGGAATTGCACTTTCTCAAACACATACGTAATTCTCTTCCTTTTATTTAACTGCTTTCATCGCCTTTTCTTTCTAGTTTCGCTTTAATATTGTACAAAAAACATAACTGTCTTAAGTAATTATCCTCCCCAAAACTTATAACTACGAAGCGTTTATTAAAAAACTGTTCTCACTGTAGAATATATGATGACGACATTCGGTACTTTATTGTAGTGTGGCAAATCGATAATAATGAGTGGTGAGTTTGAGTCTCAAAAGATTACTATCCCATATAACCTTTTCACAAATAAGAATATCTTTCAAAATTAAGAAAGTATGGATAAACACCTATTAATGTTGGGTTAGAATTAATTAGTTTATTAATAGTATATCATACTTGCAAAAATATGTGCCGCCTAGGTATTTAATTTTTAGTATTAGATATTACTTTGCATTAAAAAGATTAACGAAATTAAATAAGAACACAAAAAAGATTACACTTATTTTCATTTTATTCTAATAGATTTCCATATAAAATTATACATATGATTGCTTTTATTACGTTTGAGAATGAAACAATAATATTAGAAATCAATATTTTTTATTGATTATTAATTATTTATTAAATATGGTTTGTTAAAATCCTTCTGCAAATTATTCACGCCATGTACTATGTAAACATTTATTTTTTAACAATATATAACACACATTGCAGGATTTTAAACACATTAATAATATGGGCTGCTTGAGGCAAATCTATCTCAGCTAGATATTATAGAGACAATGTTAAAAAATAAATAAGGTGCTAATTAATATTAAATAATGATTAATTAATAACCATTGATAATATAACGTAAATAACTAATGGAATTGTGACGTTAATGGGAACGTAGTTTGGGTTACGGACTGATACATAATCTCTATTATAATAAGATTTGTGGGATCGTTGTCTGTCAATCTATTCACCTGTTTGTCCGGTTTGGCCACTCTGTTGATTGCGGCTTTAGAATGCACCTTGGCAGAAGGGTAAATCCCGCCAATGGACCCTTCTGTTGTCCGTAGGTGAAGATGTCTGATACTTAAGGACGGAATCATGTTGTCTGAGCTAGATGGATGGTTGGAGAGACACCCTCTGATCAATAGACTGGTCACGTCAAACCCTAGCACCTGTATGCTTGTCACGACCATATTCCTAAACTGCTCTTATGGCAAAGCCCTAAACCTTTTTACCATGTATGTACTAGAAAACGGTGGCTGAAGGTCTTCGTATCCTGGGTATGACGCTAAACTGCATTTAGTGGTGAGGTTCCACCTCTGGAGCTTTGGGAAGTGTGGAGTACAACAAAGTTACTACGAAGTACACCCTGACCTGGAATGGTAGTATCAGGGTCTCACCTATGGGTTAAATACATTAAAAGATGATTAGTATTATTTGGATTATTAGGCTTATTGTCCTCGTCTTTATTGTTAAATACATTAAAAGATGATTACTATTATTTGGATATTTAGGCGTATTGTCCTCGTCTTTATTGTTAAATACATTAAAAGATGATTACTATTATTTGGATTATTAGGCGTATTGTCCTCGTCTGTTAAATACATTAAAAGATGATTAGTATTATTTGGATTATTAGGCGTATTGTCCTCGTCTTTATTGTTATCTGTACAAGGTTTCGTCCAATGTGCCCCCGGCCTTCTTCAGTTTTTTTTCTTGTCGGAGTCGGGAGCCTTCTTAACACCTGTATCCAGCCACGTGGATTGAATAAAGGGTTGGGTTCAAAGTTCCGTGATGGCTTCCGATTACAAGAGAATTCCCGAGTTCGAAAAGGCTCCTGAGTCCAACAAGAAATACCTGAAGAAAGCCAGAGGGCTATAACATTATTAAATTGTTATGGGTTGATTGGCGATCTGTTAATTAATTACTAATTAATTAAAACTACCCTAATTATTAATTATGGTAGTTTGTTAAAAGTTAAAAGTTACTGTAAGAAAAGAAAATTTAAAAAGAAGAAAAACAATAAAAATAAAAAATAATAATAATAATAATAATAATAATAATAATAATAATAATAATAATAATAATAATGTTTATATTAACAATATAAATTTATCTAAACAAAGAATTCTCACGTAGGCATAAATTCCTTAAATCATGGAATTTGACCAATATTATCGGAATTTAAAATTTTGACACAATAAAGCAATATTTAACAAATAAGATTCCAATTTTTTGAGGGCACAACGGCCGAAACATTTTACAGATAACAATAAAGATGGGGACAATAGTCCGAATAACTCAAATAATACTAGTTATCAAGCTTCATCTCAAAAATTCATAACAATAGTATTAAAAGGTGAGTTTGTAAAAATGTCTTTAAAAATGAGTTAAAAGATAAATATCCAACAAGAAATAATAAAAAGAAATCATTCGATATATGTCATGTAAACCCAAAGGTTTACATGCCATAAAATCCAACCAACAAACCAACCAACTTGTTAGAATTGGTTTATTTGTTTTATGATATATTTACATTCGTGGGATATTTAAGGGAAAAGGCATGCATGTAGACTGCCAAAGTCATCCTTGTAGAATATTTGTAGTGATGCTTTTTAACCCATAGCTGGTGAGATATCGACCTCCGTGTGTTAGTTAATGCCAAGAAGAAATTGAGTTATGAGCAGAATGAATTAAACTCGTAAGTCAAGGTACCACTATTTTTCTTTCTTTCCTGAAAGAATTGATTACAAATTCCCGTAGAAACCATTTGCTCTATTTCCATAGTAATATATACAATAGTTATCTATACTAAGTATTGATAATTGATTAAAAGAATTACCATTTATATTTGTGTATAAGTTGCGCATTAATTATGAATTTATTAAAGTTATTTTTGAAGCCAATGGTTGCTCTTCAAACCATCATTAAGAATTATTAATCCTATTTTTCCCAGAAGCAGTTATTTGCCTAATTATTCAGTCTTCAACTTCAATCTATATACAAATATAAGTTGTTAAAAAAAGTATGAAGACATAAGTTGTATTTACTAAGGCTGAAATAAACAACAAATGAAACATTGATTTTCTTCAAAGTAGTTCCTTCGTTATTCAGCACACTTATTCCAGTGAGTTTTTTCATTGACTGTTGAAACATCTCTGAATCTCTTTTTGATGTGGAATGTTTACTTTTTAGAGAAAAAATGTTCAGTGTTAGGTCTGGTGAGTCTGGAAGATCGTTGCACAATTCAGTGTTTCACTAAAAATATTTTGTTAAAAACCTTTCCAAATGGTATTAGTCCGAAAGTGAACATTATAGTTCCAATGGAGTTTAAACTGGCTTACAACGATATTAGAGTCCATTGGGTTAGCCAATGCGCTACGTTGATTCCTCAGTCTTTCCGGAGATGAAACTGAAATGCCTTAACTCAAACTTTTTCTTGGGGAGAATTTTACAGGGTATCTCGTAGTGGCAATTATAAATACTCCTGTCTTCCTTTGGCGTCGCTAGGGACCAAATTAGCAACAGTGAATTTAGAGAAATTCTAAATCTAATGAAATTCCATATCGAGCATTCAGTTCATTCAGATCACTTGCATTAATAATAATGTTTGACTGCCAGGGTCATAGTTATTTACTAAACTTAGCTTAGATGTGAAACAAGGCCAGTATGGGGAGCCCAGCAAGAATCGAACTCACTGACAATGGTGTGTGAGTCTAGCTTACTAACCATTAAAGCGCGATCGCCGATATGGCTTCTAAATGTCAGGGGTGTAAGCTGAACGAAAAGTCACAACTTTTATTTATAGACTTTTACAATAGCAGCATCAAGCATTTCCGATAAAATGGGCCAATCAGAAACGAGCCCAGAAAAGTTCTATTGCAACTGAATTCCAATCAGTTGCTAACTGGACTTAATACCAGGCGGACTATGACTGGATTCTCTGCTACAAGTACACTGTTGTTCTACCTCGGATTTCGAGGAATAAAACAGACCTTCTACTACTTAGAGTACACTCTGTACTCACATTATAATTATTAGCAGATCTAATCGCCTAATATGGCGAGAAGAATTATCACAAATAACTATGTATATATTGCTTCTCAATCACTTTGAATAAGTAGTATTATTGCCTTATTGGCAAATGGGGTATAAATATACACATTTCCGTGGAAATTCTTTTTAAAATAAGCACTTTGAGCGATAGGTATTGCGGTAAGTTACACCTTTAGTTGGCTAAATTCCTAGCAAATAAGGCAATTAGAGTAACCTCGCTTGACATTCACTTTGAAACAAGCCGGTAGCTATTTTGAAAGTCTCCGTGCGAAAGTAACAAATCTTAGAAACTTTTTCGAAAACAATACAATTGTATGCTTTAACACAAAAATATCATAAAATGTGTTCTTAATAACAATTAAGTTCATTTCAGATAATGCGCACGCACAATTTTATGCTAGGAATTTAGCCAACTAAATGTGAAAATTACCGGTATTGCTATCCAATGATGAGTAATATCAAATGTGAAAAGTGTATTCTTAAATTTAGCCAGGTATTATATTGTAACCGGGAACATAGAGATGGTGTTTTAATTATTCAGACCGACTGTCCCAGGAGTTTTCTAATAAGCCATCATAGTGAGAATATTGTCTTTGGATATAATAAAAATCGAGGCAACCCTGAGGGATGTATAATTAAGAATAATTAATGTTAAAACCTTCAAAAGAGGTCGACACTGTAGGACTTAAGAAAGCCAACCTTTGTTAGAGTGTATGATGTAATGGTTAGAGTTGTAAGAAATAGACTCGTCAACCCGAGTTTAAATCCTGCAGTTCGAATAGCGATGATAATTTTGGGAAAGGTAAGAATGCAACTGCTCTCCCTACAGCTATGGGTAAATAGCAGGGCTCTTTAACCTTGGTTAGGCAACAAGTCAAGGAGAATTCTGAATTCAAATCTGTTAAATCTGCTTGGGGTGGTCACTACTAGAATAGGGTCAGTCCCAATAAGTTATCTATTTAAAAGAAAAAAAACAACAACAAAAAAGATTTAAAAAAAACAAGGTGGTACTAAATACAAGTTTACCAAGTTGGGTGTCTTTCCGGTTGACTGAATCTGCCAAAACTCCCTTGAAAGTCATCATTCATGGACTCGTGTCATCTTCAATCTCGTCCTCCAACGATTTTTTCTAAAGGTCAATTAGCATGTTCATCACACCTGCATTCAGAAATGTACCTGTTTATCTGGTCCCTAACATCTAGCTGTTGTATCTACTTAAAACCTCCGTACAATGTGGCACAAGGTCAATTTTCAAGTGGAGTTTACGGGTTGGAATTCGAATTTGTTCTTATCCTACACTAGTTGCCATACAAAGGTTACAGAGCTAAGGTTTTATAAAAAATAGTGTTCATCTAACCCAGGGGTCACCAAAATACGGCCCACGAGTCAGATACGGCCCGCGAAGGCATTTTATCAGGCCCACTAATGGTACTTGAATTCAGTTTCACAAATCTCACTAAATATTTCTGCTAACCTTGCGTTCTTTAATAATGTTCGAACATACATATGCTGGCTAAATTTGGTTTTGTTTATCTTTAAGCAAGGCACCACTCATCCATGAATATAACATGGAAAGATACATTTTATTTTTTACCTTTTTCTCAGTGGTTTCGTTCTGATTAACAAGTACTGGACACAATAATAATGTGGCCCGCGCTCGTTATTTTATCAATTATCAGGCCCACCGTGAAAAAAGATTGGTGATCCCTAGATTCTAACCAGCAAATAATAATAGGGATGATTCATATGCATACAACTCGATAATTATAATTCATCCAGGTATATAACAATTAAATGCAAATTACATATTATCTATTCATTTATTTATAAATTTATTAGTAATTAATTATTATGTAAAATTCATAACTAGATTGTGACTCGATAACGAGATAATGGCTTTCAAAACAAAACAGGGAAATTAATCCAATTAACACATTTTCTTCCTATCTTTCTTCAAAATTATCGAATTATTAATAAAATTGTGATAACTATAAAATCTCCACAAACACAAACACGTTGGAGGTAGGTTAAAAAGAATAGAGCGCTCTGGCGCCTGAACGTTAAGTAAGGCAGGGAGAGTGGTGAGGCAGAGAGGAGAGTAGCCTCGACAGAAAAGAGAGGCAGAAAGAGGGAGAAGAGACAGCAGCCCCAGAAAGCATCACAGTTTGTGTGCATTCAGTGCACCAAAGACTGTCACTCAAGAATTGGCCTGCAGAATTCAATTGCTCAGATTATTTATTTATTTATTTTTGGGACACTACTCCATCATAGTGGACGGAAAGAGGCCAACCAAATAAATAAAAAAAAAAAACAACAATAAAATATTAAAAAGGTCCACTCCTTCTTAAATAGCAACATCAATAATATCGTGGATAATCTATCTATCAACAATGAGGATTCGATTCCGGTTTTTGTCTGTAACAAAAACTACGTCACTGCTTACGTCACACTGCCTAAAATCGTCATAAATAGAATACACTCAAAATTTGAGCATGCAATGTTAGACAGTCCTCATTGTTTTTTTAAACAAGTTTTAATAAATACATACCTGGTATTATCTATCTATATATATATTTTTTATTTTAAATATATATTTTAAGTTATCAGAACTAAGTTTCAATTTCAATTTTTTTATATTTTTACTCCTTTAATAAATTTATTTTATCTTTTACTCCTTTAATAAATTTGATGATTTTACTTTACTTGTGATACAATTTCTCTGATATCAAATTTTCGACTCCTATCTCCTCAGGCACTATTTATTTTACGTCGCCCAGAGGGCGTTTTTTATTTTGCTAGTCATTATAACGGTAATGTAGCGGGTTTACAGCCCGTCTAATAATAATTTAACATTACTGCTATGCTTCGTTTGGCTTAGTTTCTTTGTTTAATTTCCATGGGTTATCTAATGCTAAATCCATCGTTGCAAAAGAACAATAGTGATATTATTTAACACATAGCTGTAAAATGAGGGTGTTCACACCTTTTTGCCAGGGTATTAGGGTGTTAGAAAGTAAACGTAATATCACGACTGAAGCTTGAACTCACTTGAAACAACATTTTAAAACTTTTTTTTCTATTTAACCCATAGATGAGACTCTAACACGCACTACCACTCCGAGTATGCGTGGAACTGGGCGTACTCCACGTTCCCCAGAGCTCCAGAATTGGAACCCTACTACCATATATTGTTTAACGCCATACACAGGACAGTAAGACCCTCAGTCACCGCCTTCTAGCTCATATGATAAAAAGAGTTGGGGCTTGCCAGGAGTGCAATAGAGTTGGGACAATCATATTGGTACTAGGGTTTGACGTAGCAGATTGATCGGAATTAGCCTCTCCGACCGTCCGTCTAACCTGAGTAAGGACCAATGTGGTGTATTACATTAAAGTTTTAGGTGATTAAAAAGAATTAATGCCGTAGTCAGGCACGTTAGCCATTTACCACGGAGATTCCATCCAATACTTTTACTAGTACAAAATAAAAAAACACCCTCCGGGCAATGTAAAAATAGATTTTTGAAACATATTGCCCGAGGGGTGGGAGTAAAAAATTCAATGTCAGCGAGTTTGTACCCTAAGTAAGTAAAATCATCAAATTCATTAAAGGATTAAAAAATAAAACAATTTGAAATGTAAACTTTAAATATGTATTGAAATAAAACAAACTATATATAGATATATAATACCAGTAATGTATTTATTAAAACTTGTTTTAAAAAAACAATGAGGACTGTCTAATGTTGCATGTTCAAATTTTGAGTGTATTTATTCTATGTTATGAGGATTTTAGGTAATGTGACGTAAGCAGTGACGTAATTTTTGTTACAGACAAAAACCGGAACCGAATCTCCATTATTAATAGATATTTTAAATAAACATGCACTTTTTATTTCAAGTTCATTCAATAACACATAAAACTAGTAATGCATATAAATCATTTGGAGGAATAGTAGTAGTAGTGGCTGTAGTAAATTCGGCAAAATGTCCTATTGTTGGTATCAGCCGGACAGCGAGGGAGTCTATCCCCTTTTGCATTAGTGTCAGACCAGGAAGTTAGTTTTTGCTTCTCAGGTGGAGCGTTACACCTACTATCAGCTCCCAACTTTGTTGGACAGATTAAAATTGTGCTACTCATGCGCTGGGATGGTGAGGGCTGGTATCGAATTCGGGACCTTGCAGTTCCTAAGTGTATGCTCTACCGACTGAGCTAATACTAATGGGGATAGAAGAACGTCTGTTTTTTTTTTTTTTTTTTTTTTTGTTTTTTTTTGTTTTGTTTTTTTTCGCAGGATAATTTTGATAAATTTCTGTTTTCATTTTATAACTAAAGTAAAGTAACTATGGCAGAGTGGCCTATTGTCCTTATCAAGCGGACAGCGAGGGAGACTATCCTCTTTCAGACACCGCTAAACAAGGAATATTGTTTTGCTGAGGTGGCGTGCCATAGATACCGCCAGTTCCACAATTTACCGCACAAATCAGATTACCCAATCTGTGCTACTCATACGCTGAGTTTACGAGGACCGGTATCGAACCAGGAACCTCTTGATTCCTAGACGGGTGCTCTACCGACAGGGCTAAACCACATCAATAAATAGACATATTTTTCAATTAAAATCTTCCTATTTACGATTCGTGCAATTATTATTTATATTTTGTCGAATTTCCAGAAGGACAGGGGATTTTTTTTTGCGTCTGAGGCAGAGTGCCATTCTATTTGGTAGAATTTAAAGGGGTAAATCTTGTTTACCAAACATGAATATTTTAGACAGACATTTCTTCTGTTCAAATAAATATCTAAGATCATTGTCCAATGTCCATTAGGAATTCAAATTTCTAAAAATGAATTTCTTTTGTTAATTGATTTGTTATTTTGGAAGATTTAAAATTCGACAGCGTGAAAAACATTCCTGTATTTTCTATGTTTACCTTTTCTCTGTACTACCAATGTATATACTTAATTATATATTATATAATTATATATATCATATATATAATTTTCTTCTGCCTAAGCTAAGATAGGTTTAGTCATAAGGGCACCTCGTGTGGTGTAAGGGTTAGCATGCTAGATTTGTAGACTATTGTCAGTGAGTTCGATTCTCACTGGGTGTTCCATACTTCTGGCCTAGTGTCACATTTATGCAAAGCTTAGTAAATAAATATACCAGAAATGATCCAAGTTACTATGGCGTTATTTCGTGTTGCTACGGAGGGGTTGGTAAATATACATCGGCTATAACTTACTTGAGAATCTATCATAGATTAGTCCATTGATTCAAGAGACTTACTCCAAAACCACGAACACTTTTGAGGGAATCCTTTGTTTTTTAAAATGAATTTTGATGTTATAGAGCGTAATGCACATATTGAAACAAACTTTAACGCCCGAATATCTATAGCATCGTTCAGAAAATCCTATAAATCCTACTCACCAACAAATTTCTCTTACATATCTCACCTAGAAATCTATGGAAATAGACGTCGGGGGAATGAGATACTGCTGTCATTATACAAACCTTCACAGAGATAATACAGTAAGTTTGCAAAGTTTACATATTCCCTGTAGGCAAACTGCTCAATCTCTGTTCCCGACACCAAGTCAGTGTGGTACGAGTGGCGGTTATTAGAGGATTCTTTTAAAGTCAGAAGTATCCAAAGTTTTGAATTTCACCTTCATTGCTGAAAAGGAGTGGGGTGTTTTAAAGATGCTGGCTGGTATCAACTCAGCAATGTAGGTGGAAAGTAGAAGAGTCGCCATCATCATCGTCATCATCATCATCATCATCATCATGTTACGATTCGTGTGGCCATTTAAGGACTGTAGGTGAAATAAGTTTTACGGTGGAGACCCCTTATAGCATAAATGTTGATCCTTTCTTGAACTAGAAAGATGTAATATCAGTTTTAATCCTTGTCAGTTGATCCGTGTTAAAGAATGATGGCAAATGGACGTCTCTCAGTATCAATGATTAAGTAGTTAACCAGCCACGTATTCAGGCTGTTGATTGGCTGAGTTTTAAACCACGTAACCTCGCTCAGTCTATAAATTTAAGTGGTGTATTGTAGCACACTTTATATATCAAAATATTGGAAAGCGTGATGTAATGGTTAAAGTCATGGGAAATGGACTCGTCACCCCGAGTTCAAATCCTGGATGTACTAATTGCATTTCACTTAGCGCTATTGCCCTTGGGAAAGGTGTGAATCCTACTCTCCCTCAAGCTATGGATAAATAGTAGGGCAGACTGAGCTCTTTAACCTTGGTTAGGCAACCGGTCTAGGAGAAGGAAATCTCTGAATTCAAACCTGTTAAACTCCGCTCAAGAAATTGACCTTGTGTCACATCCTGCTCGTGCGGAAGGGTTGGTAAATATATACATATATGTATATATCTAAATATTCCAACAACGAGTGGTAATATCCCTTCCAATGGGACAAGTTTGCCGTGGCGGAAGAAGGCAGCCCTAAGGCGATCCGTGATGCTTAAGGATGGGATCTTAGTGGCTGAGCAGTCCATTCTTTAGTCTTGGTAAGGCAACTGTTCTATGGAAAGGAGCACTCTGAATTGAAAATAGCTAAGTAATTGATAAGTATACTTGTTTAATTGATAGAATGTTTTAACTACAATAATATAACCATGGAAGGTACGAAAGTGACTGTGACACAGCCGCACTGAACGAGGAGATTAGCTTAGAATTTCGTTTTCTCAAACAAGAAAGGGGAACACACGTTCGGGAAACGAGTGCAAGGCACCAACAAGCTTGACATCTAATTGAAAAACAAATTAAGGAAACGAGATTGTTTCACGATTGCATGTACCGACAAGCCAGTGTGTGTGTGTGTGTATGTGTGTGTGTGTGTGTGTGTGAGAGAGAGAGAGAGAGAGAGAGAGAGAGAGAGAGAGAGAGTGAGTGAGTGTGTGTTTGTGTGTGCATGCGTGTGTTTGTATGTGTGTGTGTCGGTTTGTCTCTTTGTCTGTGTGTGGGTGCTTGTGTGTTTGTGTATGTGTTTGTATGTGTCTGTCTGTGTGCCTGTCTGTGTACCTGCGTTGCGCGTGTGTGTGAGTGCGCGCGTTTGTGTGTGTGCGTGTGTCTGCATATGTGTGTGTCTGTGTGTGTGCATAGTTGGTTGTCTGTGTGTGTATGTATGTGCCTTTATGTGTGCGTGTGTGTAAATGTGTGTATGACTGTGTGTGGGTGTCTGTGTGTGCTTGAATGTTTGTGCATGTGGTTGTATGAGTGTGTCTGTTTTTCTGTGTGTGTATGTTTGCATGCGTGTATACGTGTATATGTGCCTGTGTCTGTGTGTCTGTTGTTTGTCTATATGTGTATGTCTATGTCTGTGTATCTGTGTGTGCCCACCTGCTTGTGTGTGTATGTATTTGTCTATGTGTATGTGTGTGTGTGTGCGTGCGCGTGTGTGTAAATGTGTATGTGTTTTTGTGTATGTGCGCATGTACGTTAGTAGATGTGTATACGTGTATGTTGCATGTGTCTAAGTGCGTGTATGTTTGTCTATGTCTGTGTATCTGTGTGTGCCCACCTGCTTGTGTGTGTGCGTGTGTGTGTATGTCTTTGTCTATGTGTGTGTGTGCGCGCGTGTGTGTGTGTAAATGTGTATGTGTGTTTGTGTATGTGCGCATGTACATTAGTAGATGTGTATACGTGTATGTGTGCATGTGTCTAAGTGCGTGTATGTTTGTCTATGTCTGTGTATCTGTGTGTGCTCACCTGCTGTGTGTGTGTGTGTGTGTGTGTGTGTATGACTTTGTCTATGTGTGTGTGTGTGTGTGTGTACGCGCGTGTGTGTGTGTAAATGTGTATGTGTGTTTGTGTATGTGCGCGTGTACGTTAATAGATGTGAAATTGATCGCCCTGATGAAATCGCGTCACTGGAAATCGTCGACATGTGAAGGGAGCGTAAGAAGGACGATTGAACGATTGGACCGGGTCCACCGTGTGACTCTCAGGATGTAATAAGCTGAGGGTTGAGTACGTTGTTGGATGAAAAGCACCAGATGAAAGACAGAATCGTTTGAAGGATTACATACCTTTGCTGACAGGAAGATTGGGATTCGCTTCGTTCTAGAATGCAGTCACATGACAGAAACGAGATAAATGGATTTGATATCTGCATTTTGTTTGTTCGAGTACACAAACCAACCAAAGAGCCAATCAACAAACCAACCAACCAACCAACCAACCAAATCCATATACTGAACATCAAATATACACACACGCACATAACATTCACGCATATAAAAGTAAAAAAAGTGAAGTCGTCGGGGTGGCCTAAAGTCGGTATCTGCCAATCAGTGAGGGAGTCTATCCCCTTTTTAATAGCACTAAACCAGGGAGATTGTTTTTGCGTCTGAGTTGGGACGACACACCTACCATCAGCTCCTTATTTTACCGCAGAAATCCCGGTGCTACTCATACTCTGAGTTGGCGAGGGTCAGCATCGAACTAAGAACCTTGTGGTTTCTAGCCGAACGGTCTACCGACTGAGCTAACCCGGCCCTACTATACGTATATTTATTTATTAAGCGTAGCTTAGAAGTGGCACAAAGCCAGAAGTATGAGACACCCAGTGAGAATCGAACTCACTAACAATGGTTTGTAAATCTAGTTTGCTAACCATTACACCACATGAGGTGCCCATACACGCATATACGTATATGTTTCGGAGGCGCGTGGTTTAATTGTTAGAGTTAGAGTTAGGAACTAGACTCGTCGACCCGAGTTCAATCCTTGGACGAAGCTGTTTGCATTTCACATGGCGCTAATACCCTTGGGAAAGGTATAAATCCAATTCTCCCTCCAGCTATGGGCAAATAGCTGGGCAGATTGGGCTCTTTAACCATGGCTAGTTAACCAGTCTAGGAAAAGGAAAACTCTGAATTCAAACCTGTCAAACTCCGCTTAAGAAATTGACCTTGTGTCACATCCTGCTCGTGTGGAGGGGTTGGTAAATATATATATACGTATGTGTTATATGTTTAAA
Organism: Doryteuthis pealeii; assembly: GCA_023376005.1. Classification (NCBI taxonomy): domain Eukaryota; kingdom Metazoa; phylum Mollusca; class Cephalopoda; order Myopsida; family Loliginidae; genus Doryteuthis; species Doryteuthis pealeii. The sequence goes on along the minus strand of CM042138.1, from coordinate 11,875,511 downwards.
GGTTTACACACTACTCTCTCTCTCTCTCTCTCTCTCTCTCTCTCTCTCTCACTCCTCTCTCTCTCTCTCTCTCTCTGTACATCATCAAGTCGTGCTGAGACCAACGTGGACATGGAGTTAACGGTGCCTGGTTACTGACATTTTCTTAAGAATGTGAACTTTAGTCCCAGAGAGGGCTCTAGTGAATTCATTTCCGCTTAAAAATGTATCAATTAAATATTCTCCTATATTTGACAGCCGCTAATGGCCTTATGGGAAAGAGACTTAGCAGAAGAAAATTCATTCAGGTCTCAATCCCAGTTAGAGGTAGCTGTTAAAGTGTAGCCACACCGATGAGACGTTTCTGTGAATAACTTATATATATATATATATATATATATATATATATATATATATTACATTCTTTACACTATCTGCGCGTGCGTATTATGTAACACTGTAGATTATCATTATTATATTATTATTATATTATTATAATATTATATATTATTATTATAATCATATTATTATATATATATATATTATTATATATACTAGCAAATATATGCACCCTCCGGGTGCAAGTATTTAAGTTTTAATATAATAAAACATCATATTGAGTTAGAAAGTCTAATGAAACTGAATAAAAATGCAGTCAAAAACATTTGGAACAGAGGGGGTATGATTGAAAAATAGAACAACTTTGAAACTAACTCTTCCATCATTTTCCATTACTCCCGTCTTTCATTGCTAAATTTTCCTAATTTAACGATTTAATTGAAATAGGAAGTAAAGAATGAAATTACAGTTATTTCTTCTTATTAATGGATTTCTTTTAAGATTTATCACCGAAATTTTTGCTCATATTCATTAAGATAAAACCAAACAATTAGAAATCAATAATACTAAGCACATATTTATTAAAATCAAATTTTTAAGATCAATATGCAAATTAGCCTTCCCATTCACACTGTAAACCGCTACTTTGTTGTATATATAAATACAACTGCATGCATTATAAAAAATAAAAGCATAGAGAATGAGATGTCCATAACAAAGGGAATTGTGACTTGAGTAGTGATATAGTTTCGGTTACAGACAGACAAACTCACAATCTCCATTATAATAAGATATTATTATATATTATTATTATTATTATTATATATATTATATATATATATTAAATATATTATATATATATATTATATATATATTATATATTATATATATATTATATATATATATTATATATTATATATAATATATATATTATATATATTATTATATATATTATTATTACATACATTATTATATATATATAAATTATATTATATTATTATATATAAATATTATTATATATATATTATTATAATATTATATATATATTATTATATTTATATTATTTATTATATATTATTATATATATATTATATATATATTATTATAATATAATAATATTATTTATATATTATATCTAATAATAATAATAATAATAATAATAATAATGATAATAATAATAATAATAATAATTTATTATTATTATTATTATTAGTTCAGTTTTTTTCTTTTTCTACATTATGTTTGCTATAGCTTATTATTATTATTATTATTATTATTATTATTATTATTATTATTATTATTGTTCTTGTTGTTCTTGTTGCTTTGTTGTGTTTGTTATGTTTATGCTGTTTTATCTTTATATATATTATGTAACATTATAGCCTATTATTATTACTATTATTATTATTATTATTACTATTATTATTATTATTATTATTATTATTAATAATAATGATAATAATATTTGCCTTGTTTTTTTTTTCTTCCTTTTTTTAATGCAGATAATATTCCATAGTTCTTTTATATAAATCCGCTTCCCTGAAGCTAAAATGAATGGAGTGATATTTGATGGATTCTCTATTACCTCGGGTGGAGCACGATGTCGGATTTTGCCTCCCCCAGCATTAAATGATACTATAGAGAAATGATTCAACCCGCGGGACAAATTCTGCCACGGAGTAACGATACGGAATAAACTGACAGACATGTCAAATGTGATAAAAATGACTTAATATGTACATATATAATATATACCACGCATGGATACAATTCATCGTATTATTTTCAGTATGGTAGCATCCCATCTCTAATTTCTTATCACTTTTACTTTGTACATATAACTTTAAACTTTGTTAGACAACCAGTCTAAGAGAAGGAAAATTCCGAATCAAAACCGATTTAAGTCCGTTTAAAAAATTGACCTTCTGTTACATCCTACTCGTGCGGAGGCATTGGTAATTTTTTTTAACATCTAGGTGAGCAAATTTTTAAGGGCCTCGTACTGCAGGTGACAACTTAAGCAACAGCATGTACTGTAAGCAATCCGAGTCCTTTTAAAGATTGATAGGGCCGTAAAACAAAAACAACTAGCAAACAAACCACAGACCGCGGGTAATTATATGGCTATCTAAGTTGTGATATTGATTTTTGTAAAAATATCCCAAAATAATAAATTAATACTAGAATAATCTTAAACATAATAATGGTTTGGTTTGTTTAGATTGGTTTGTGTTACGGCATATCAACACTTTTCGGGTTATTTAATGCCGAAACAAGTCATTTTGATAAAAGTTTCTATGTTTCAAGTTCTTAATATCTTCAAATTCGTATAAACAATTTTCATTAATTTCATTAGGTTTGGTTTGATTCAGATTGGTTTGTTCAATGGTATAATAACCCTGTGGGTTTTTTAATGCCAAAAACTGTTAGGCTGTGAGATAAAAGTTTGTACTCAAGTTTCCTTTACAGGTGTATTTTTGTAGATAGTTTCATGAGTGTATTTTATATCTGATGCCTAATTTTCGCTAAATTTTTATTTCTCTCAAGAAGGATTAAATGTCATCCATTTTGTTATACTCAAACGGATCGCTCATATTATTTACGTTGAAATATTTCTTTCTGACTGGATCAATGGACGAGTATGCTTATGGCAATGTTTCTCAAACGATTCAGCACGCCTTATGGGTCTTGAGCGAGACAGAAAGATTGAAAGATAATCAAAGGTTTAGAAAGAGTTTTAAATATGCATATTCCAAAAGTAAATATGATTTCAAAATTCAATATATTATCAGTGATTTGATAAATACATTGACGCCAAGAGTTCTATTCCTGTACGAGACTGTTTTTACTTCACATACCACTAATACCCTTGCGAAAGCTATGCATCTAACTATTCTATATCCAGCTTTGGATAAATAGCCGTGTCGTGTGGGCTCTTTAACCTTTGTTAGACATCCAGTCTGTTGGTAAGTGGTTGGCATCCTTCCGTCTATTGAAGACGATGGCGTAGTGTCCACTTTTTTTTATCTGCAACTGCATGAGTGGCTGAACAGACCAATTTTTGAATGGCAATCTCTGGTGCAGTGATTGCAAACAAACAGTGATGCTTGCTGGAGATGCAGTTGTTTCCCCTTCCCTATGACTCTCTTTTCTGCAGCGACTTCCTTCCTCTCTTTTTTACTCCTTTTCGTTCCTTGTTTAGGAGGCGCTAGGTCGTACGGTCTTCTTCATAAGCCTCCCATGTGTTGATGTCGATGTGATATGTCTCATGTCCCTCTTGCTGATATATTTAAAGCGAAGGCGTGGTCCTCCTACCGGCCGGGTACCCTCTACTAACTTACCATACAGTAGATCTTTGGGAATGCGGCCTTTGTCCAACATCCTGACGTGGCTAAGCCAACGCAGACTTTAACCTTTGTTAGACATCCAGTCTGAATGAAAACCAATTTAAATTCACTTAAGAAATTGACCTTGTCTCACCCCCTACTCGTGCGGAGGGGTGGGTAATTTTTACATTTATCCCATTCTTCTTTTCTTTCTTTTTTCTTTATTTTACATAAAGTTTATTTACTAAAAAAAAAAAAATTATTTCGTTAAAACCTGAATATAACGAGACAACCAGTGCTCATTACTTAAAGCTTGCGTTATTAACAATACACTAGCAGGACATTTGGATACACCACTGTATGATACTGTTACAATTTATGTGGTAGCATGAATTGTTGACAAATCCTGTAGTGAGAATTCAAATGGGCCAGTGGGAAAATATCAGGATTGTTTGTAACTCTGACCCCAGAAGCGCGAATCTCGCGCGTCACGTGATTACTTAGTTTATATTTTAGTTTCAACCTGACATTGAATCAAAAAACACGTGCCTCTCTCTTTACTGGGGTTGTTAACTCCCCGCGCGGAAGAACATGGGCTAGACTAAATAAAATATTGATCAAGAAAATAAAAGTATTGTAGTTCATTCAATGGATTGCATTGACTAAAGTTAGCCCTGAGTTAAGAAAAAGAAGAAGCAGTTAGAAGACTAGACAACAAGATGTCGGCCGGAGAAGAAGAGGAAACAACCAGAC
>CM042138.1:11861114-11866114 GCA_023376005.1 Doryteuthis pealeii | reverse complement strand
TAATTTTTTGCATAATTCCCAGTGGATCACCTTCCCAACCCAGTCGTGTCTAGTTTTGGACTTCCGTTGTGCTAGTTTGCTACATTCGCATAGTACATGGTTTACAGTATCATCTCTATTACCACATAGTCTGCATTTACTTTTTGTTGGGTCTTATAAATTTTCGCTTTGATATAATTTGTCCTTATGGCATTATCTTGTACTGCAATTATTAATGATTCAGTTTCTCTTTTGAGGTTTCCTTTTCTTAACCATGTCCAAGTCTTTTCATGTATAACCTCTTCGATTTGTCGTTTGAAGTATCCATATAATTGTTTTTCTTCCCATTTTTGTTTCGTAGTCTTTGTTGTTTTTCTGTTTGTCCATCTGTCACTTCTACTATTGTTGGCCGCCGTAAGTAATTTGTCTTTGCTTTTTCTTGTGTAATCTTCAAGTTGTTGTATTGTGGTTTCTACGCAGTTCTCTATGTTGGCAAGACCTCTTCCCCCTTCCTTTCTTGACACATATAATCTATCTCTATCGTCTCTAGGGTGAAGATCTTTGTGCGTGGTCATTAACTTTCTCGTTCTTGGGTCAATCTGTTTGAGTTCTTCTTTTGTACATTTTAAGAATGGTCCTGAGTATCTTATAATTGGGACGGCCCAGGTATTGATTGCTTTGATCAGATTTCTGCTGTTAAGTTTGGTTCCTAGAAGTTTTCTTGTTCTCCTGAGATATTCTTTTTTAACTTTTCCTTTCATTTCTGTTTGCTTAATATTGTCCGCTTCTAAAATTCCTAAGTATTTATAACTTTCATGTTCATCAAGTGATTTTATAGTGTCCTGATTTGGCAGTTGTATTCCATTCATTAATTTTCTTTCACCCTTTTTCATTACTAGCATAGCACATTTTTCAATTCAAAATTCCATTCCTATATCTTGGCTATATATTCTAATAGTTTGTACTAGGGTTTCTAATTCTTTTTCATTTTTTGCAAATTTTTTTATGTCATCCATGTACATGAGGTGGTTTATCTTTTCTTATTATTATTACTATTATTAATACTCGTGGTCCTTGTACAGACCGTTACCATTATTTACTCCTTTTGAGTTTTCACATCAGTGTTAGCTGATGGTCTTTTACTGGAGTCTGAGTGACAGCAAGTCTCCTCAGGTCTCCAGGACTCTTCTGAGTATTCTGGCAGATTGCAGCAGTGCAGTGTTCTGAATGATTATTATTATTATTATTATTATTATTATTATTATTATTATTATTATTATTATTATTATTATTCCAAATAGTTACCATTTGTCTAAGCGTTATCTGAGCTCCATCGGATGAATGTCGCATCCTATTATCTTAAAGAAGAATGCACAATCTCCTTTTATATTTAGCAGAGCATAAAGTAATTTACTTAAACACTTGAATAATAAAATTTGCAAAAGCAGGAGATAAGGATATGTTATCCTCCCAAAATATGTAAGAAATAATTCTCTAAATATAAGTTTTGACGGATGAAAACATTTCACTGAGATATTTTTTTACTCTTTTATTTCAAAATGATGTGATAGCGAGATAGCTAAAAATATGAAAGCTATTGTTTTGAGAGATTAGTATCAACGGCCAAGACTGATGAAATATACCGATTTAATAATATATATATATATATATATATATATATATATATATATATATATATATATATATATATATATATACTTATATATATGTGCACACACATTATATATGTATATATATATATGCACACACACGCATATATATATATATATATATATATATATATACATATATATACCTATATATATATAAATGTATATATATATATACATATATATATACATGTATATATATATTAAATATATATACATACATATATATACATATGTATATACATATATATATGTGTGTGCACACACATTATATATGTATATATATGTACACACACACACACATATATAATATATATATATAATATATATATTATATATATATATATACATATATTACATATATATGCATACATATATATATACATATATATTATATATATATGCACGCACACATATATGTGCATATATATACGTACACCACAGAGACACCACATATACAGACACACACACACACACACAGACACACACACACATATACAGACACACACACACAGACACACACAGACACAGACACACACACAGACACACACACACACACACAACACACATATATATATATATATATATATATATAATATATATATATATATATATATATATAATGTACAAAGGAGGCACGATGTGTAATAGTTATCATCGTAGGAAATGGACACAGGAAGACCAGTTCGAATCCTGGACGAGACTGTTTACATATCACAGTGCTAATACTCTTAGTAAAAGTATGCATCCAATTATTCTCCCTGCAGCTATAGAGATATATCTTGTTATAATGGATATTGGCTTCTGTCCGTCTGTCTGTCTGTAACTGAAACTACGTCACAAGTTTCCTAGTTATTTACGTTATATTCTCAACGTTTATCAATCATTATTTAATCTTAATTAGCACCTTATTTACCAACAATGTCGCTATGAATGTCTAAATGAAATTTATTTTCCTCAATACATCCTATTATATTAATGTGGTTAAAATACTACGATGTTATATATCATTAAGAAACCAATGTGTACATAGTATATTGTGTGGATAATTTGCATACCGGTATTGATAAAACGTGTTTAATAAATAATTATTTGATGTTATTGATTTCCAATATCATTGTTTCAGTCTCTAACGTATTAAAAGCTATCCTATTGAAATTAATTAGTATAAAGTAAAAATAAGAATAATCTTTTTTGTGTTCGCATTTGCTTTAATTAGGCTTTCTAATCTAATATTGTATTATAAGTAAATAAAGTCGGTATCAGCCAGGGAGTCTATCCCTTTTTCTATAGCACTAGACCAAGGAGATTGTTTTGGCGTCTAAGGTGGAGCGCCTTACTTTCCTGCACAGATCACTGTGCTACTCATACACTGAGATGGGGAGGACCGGTATCGAACTAGGAACCTTATGGTTTACTAGCCGAACGCTCTACCGACTGAGCTAACCCGGCCCATTAAGTCTTAAATACATATGTTTTCTTGTATAAGTAAGATAGACAGCCCTAGTCACCCCTGAGGTCACTACTTATGAAACAAAACCCAACATCGTCAATACATAGAATTAATATTAATAAAATAAATACATTTTACCACACCCCGCTCAGGAGATATATATATACAAACAACTTTTACACCAGCCGGAGGGTGGTTTAGTTTGCTAGTAATAATTACGTGTATAGGTCATTGACTTACCATTATTATTTCACAGGCTGTGCAATGTGTTATCCTAATAACAAATATCAATCTTCTAAGTGCATATCAATTTCCAGAAGATCAAAGAAGATTATCATTAATAAAGAAACAATAATATCAGAACATTTTATGTTACATTTTAGTATTGGAAACACTGTTTACCTTTTTATCTTCATACATATCTTAGAGTGTATTTTCTACAAAATCTATTACTCAAATTAATCTCTATCTTAAGAAATTCACACACACACACACACACACACACACACATATATATATATATATATATATATATATATATGAGTATGAAAAGGTGGAATGAAAACATCACACAATGCTGTTAAAGAGAAAATAATTTATAATATAATCATAGCTGATACTGATCAATATTTCGATTTTACAAAATCTGCAACTTTCGTTCTTTTATTGCAGAATTAGGGGTTTTTTGTTCTGTTAACTGATTTGACATTCTTCTCCGACCCAAACAACCACGGAGTGAATTGAGCTCTGATGATGATTTTTGTAAAATCGAAATATTGATCAGTATCAGCTATGATTATATTATAAATTGTTTTCTCTTTAACAGCATTGTGTGATGTTTTCATTCCACTTTTCTTACTCATATTGTCGGATTCATTTCCTTTCTTTTAACTTATATCCTGTTTTGGAAACACACACACACACACACACACACACACACACACACACACACACACACACATAATATATAATATATATATATCGATTTAAGTTCAATTCCTAGACGAAGCTGTTAGCATTTCACATAGCGTTAATACCCTTGGGAAATGTATGAATCCATATATTATCCCTCAGGCTATGGGTTAAATAGTAGGGCCGACTGGGCCCTTCAGCCTAGGGTAGGTAACCAGTCTAGGAGAGGGATAACTCTGAATTCAAAATTCCTGAGGTCGGTCGTTGATTGGGTTTGTGGCAACCGTTGATGCACCAATTCTTTCCTATCGACTGTGCCAAAAAGTGTGGATGGTCCAACACAAGCCTTCACCACTATAAACAAATCACTGTGATGGTGTTCATTGTAAGTATGAATCCTCATGCGTCGAAAATCGACGAGAGAATCCGTGATATATATATATATATATATATATATATATATATATATATATATATATATATATATAAGGTGTGTTAATAAGTATCGGGATTTTTGTTCTTTTTGACACAGCTTGTATTCGGAAAAAAATAAACCTTCCACTTTTTTTCAGAATACAGGTTATGTCAAAAAGTACCAAGTTTAAAGCTGTATTTAACAAGATAGAAAGGAACAATGAATGGAATGTTATTTTTTTACACAATACAAGGTGTGTCAGAATGTATAAAAAATATCGATACTTTTTGACACACCTTATATATATATATATATATATATATATATATATATATATAATAAATAGGTCGCATCAGCAGTGTATACATATGATCTCCCCTCGACAGAGATCGAACCTGAGAACCCAGAGCCGGAGACTCTACCTCTGGACCACCGACCACGCCACTTAGAGACTCGCCAAATCAACTTAATGATAAATGCGCCACTGGTGTGTTTGTATGGCTGCATCCACAACATAATAGAGGATACGGTTACCTCTCAGGAGTCAACTCTTCTCGGCATGACGGGGCAT
>CM042138.1:11828325-11861014 GCA_023376005.1 Doryteuthis pealeii | reverse complement strand
TCCATCAAATATCAACTCCATTATTTTAGCTCAGGGGCGATTTATATAAAAGAACTATGGATATTATCTGCATAAAAAAATAAGAAAAAAAAAACAAGGCAAATATTATTATTATTATTATTATTTTATTATATTATTATATTAATAATAAATATAATATAATAATAATAATAATAATATGATAATAAAATAATAATAATAGTAATAAAAAATGGCTATAAGACATAATATATAAAAGATACAACAGCATAAACATAACAAACACAACAAGCAACAAGAACAACAAAATAATAATATAATAATAATAATAATAATAATAATAATAATAATACTATAGCAATACATTAATGTATAGAAAGAAAAAAAAACTGAAACTAATAATAATTAAATAATATAATAATAATAATAATAATAATAATATAATAAAATAATTATTATTATTATTATTATTATTATTATTATTATTATTATTATTAGATATAATATATATAATAAAATATATATAATAATATATATATATAATAATATATATAATATATATCAATATATATATATATATAATATTATAATTTATATATATAAATAAATACTTTATTATAATGGAGATTGTGAGTTTGTCTGTCTGTAACCGAAACTATATCACTACTAGTCACAATTTCCCTTTGTTATGGACATCGCATTCTCTATGCTTTTATTTTTATAATGCATGCAGTTGTATTTATATATACACACAAAATAGCGGTTTACAGTGTGAATGGAATGGGCTAATTGCGCATATTGATCTTAAAAAATTTGATTTTTAATAAATATGTGCTTAGAAATCCTTTATAAGAAGAAATAACTGTAATTTCATTCTGTACTTCCTATTTCAATTAAATACTTAAATTAGGAAAATTTAGCAATGAAAGACGGGAGTAATGGAAAATGATGGAAGAGTTAGTTTCAAAGTTGTTCTATTTTCAATCATACCCCCTCTGTTCCAAATGTTTTTGACTGCATTTTTACAGTTTCATTAGCCTTTCTAACTCAATATGATATTTTATTATATTAAAACTTGAATACTTGCACCCGGAGGTGCATATATTTGCTAGTATATATAATTAATATATATAATAATAATATGATTATAATAATAATATATAATAATATATAATAAATAATTAATAATAATAATAATAATCTACAGTGTTACATAATACGCACGCGCAGATAGTGTAAAGAATGTAATATATATATATATATAAATATAATATATATTAATTAAGTTATCCACAGACACGTGTTTCGATGTTTCACCTCTCATCGGTGTGGCTACACTTTAACAGCTACCTCTAACCGGGATTGAGACCTGAATGAATTTTCTTCTGCTAAGTCTCTTTCCCATAAGGCCATTAGCGGCTGTCAAATATAGGAGAATATTTAGTTGATACATTTCTAAGCAGAAATGAATTCACTAGAGCCCTCTCTGGGACTAAAGTTCACATTGTTAAGAAAATGTCAGTAACCAGGCACCGTTAACTCCATGTCCACGTTGGTCTGGTGGAGAGAGAGAGAGAGAGAGAGAGAGAGAGCAGGATGTGATACTGGTCAATTTCTTAAGCGGAGTTTAATAGGTTTGAATTCAGAGTTTTCCTTCTCCTAGACTGGTTACCTAGCCATAGTTAAAGAGCCCAGTCTGTCCAGCTATTTGTACATACCTGGAGGGAGAATTGGATTCACACCTTTCCCAAGGGTATTAGCGCCATGTGAAATGCAAACAGCTTCGTCCAAGGATTGAACTCGGGTCGACGAGTCTAGTTCCTAACTCTAACTCTAACAATTAAACCACGCGCCTCCGAAACATATACGTATATGCGTGTATGGGCACCTCATGTGGTGTAATGGTTAGCAAACTAGATTTACAAACCATTGTTAGTGAGTTCGATTCTCACTGGGTGCCCCATACTTCTGGCTTTGTGCCATATCTAAGCTACGCTTAGTAAATAACTATATGTACAGTAGGGCCGGATTAGCTCAATCGGTAGAACGTTCGGCTAGAAACCACAAGGTTCTTAGTTCGATACCGACCCTCACCAACTCAGAGTATGAGTAACACAGGGATCTGTGCGGTACAGTAAGGAGCTGATGGTAAGCGTGTCGCCCCACCTCAGACACAAAAACAATCTCCTTGGTCTAGCGCTAGTGAAAAGGGGATAGACTCCCTCGCTGATTGGCAGATACCAACTTTAGGCCACCCCGACGACTTTACTTTTTTTACTTTTATATGCGTGAATGTTATGTGCGTGTGTGTATATTTGATGTTCAGTATATGGATTTGGTTGGTTGGTTGGTTGGTTGGTTTGTTGATTGGCTCTTTGGTTGGTTTGTGTACTCGAACAAACAAAATGCAGATATCAAATCCATTTATCTCGTTTCTGTCATGTGACTGCATTCTAGAACGAAGCGAATCCCAATCTTCCTGTCAGCAAAGGTATGTAATCCTTCAAACGATTCTGTCTTTCATCTGGTGCTTTTCATCCAACAACGTACTCAACCCTCAGCTTATTACATCCTGAGAGTCACACGGTGGACCCGGTCCAATCGTTCAATCGTCCTTCTTACGCTCCCTTCACATGTCGACGATTTCCAGTGACGCGATTTCATCAGGGCGATCAATTTCACATCTATTAACGTACACGCGCACATACACAAACACACATACACATTTACACACACACGCGCGCGCGCACACACACACATAGACAAAGACATACACACACACGCACACACACAAGCAGGTGGGCACAGACAGATACACAGACATAGACAAACATACACGCACTTAGACACATGCAACATACACGTATACACATCTACTAACGTACATGCGCACATACACAAAAACAACATACACATTTAACACACACACGCGCGCGCACACAGACACATAGACAAAGACATACACCACGCACACACACACACACACACAAGCAGGTGGGCACACACAGATACACAGACATATACACACACATACAGACAAACATACACGCACACAGACACATGCACACATACACGTATACACATCTACTAACGTACATGCGCACATTCAGAAAAACACATACACATTTACACACACGCGCACGCACACACACACACACATACACATAGACAAATACATACACACACAAGCAGGTGGGCACACACAGATACACAGACATAGACACACACATAAAGTCAAACAAAAGGCACGCAGACACAGGCACACATACATGTATACACGCACACACACATACACAGAGATACAAACATACACATAGACACACACAGAAAAACAGACACACTCATACAACCACATGCACCAACATACAAGCACACACAGACACCCACACACAGTCATACACACATTTACACACACGCACACATAAAGGCACATACATACACACAGAGACAACCAACTATGCACACACACACACACACACATATGCAGACACACACACACACACACACACACACACACACACACGCACACACACTCACACACACGCGCAGGCGCAGGTACACATAGACGCACACACACACAGGCACAGAGACACAGAGACAGACACACACACACATATACAAACTCATACACAAACACGCAAGCACACATAAGCACCCACACACAAACAAAGAGAACAAACCGACACACACACATACAAACACACGCATGCACACACACACACACAAACACATACACTCATTCTCTCTCTCTCTCTCTCTTCTCTCACAACACACACACACACAAACACACACACTCATTCCCTCTCTCTCTCTCTCTCTCTCTCTCTCTCTCACACACACACACACACACACACACACACACTGGCTTGTCGGTACATGCAATCGTGAAACAATCTCGTTTCCTTAATTTGTTTTTCAATTAGATGTCAAGCTTGTTGGTGCCTTGCACTCGTTTCCCGAACGTGTGTTCCCCTTTCTTGTTTGAGAAAACGAAATTCTAAGCTAATCTCCTCGTTCAGTGCGGCTGTGTCACAGTCGCTTTCGTACCTTCCATGGTTATATTATTGTAGTTAAAACATTCTATCAATTAAAAAGTATACTTATCAATTACTTAGCTATTTTCAATTCAGAGTGCTCCTTTCCATAGAACAGTTGCCTTACCAAGACTAAAGAATGGACTGCTCAGCCACTAAGATCCCATCCTTAAGCATCACGGATCGCCTTAGGGCTGCCCTTCTTCCGCCACGGCAAACTTGTCCCATTGGAAGGGATATTACTACTTTGTGGAAATTTAGATATATACGTATATATATATTATATATATTTTACCAACCCTACGCATGAGCAGGATGTGACACATGGTCAATTTCTTGAGCGGAGTTTAACAGGTTTGAATTCAAGATTTCCTTCTCCTAGACCGGTTGCCTAACCAAGGTTAAAGAGCTCAGTCTGCCCTACTATTATCCATAGCTTGAGGGAGAGTAGGATTCACACCTTTCCAAGGGTAATAGCGCTAGGTGAAATGCAATTAGTACTCCAGATTTGAACTCGGGTGACGAGTCCATTTCCCATGACTTTAACCATTACATCACGCTTTCCAATATTTTGATATATAAAGTGTGCTACAATACACCACTTAAATGTAAGACTAAGCGAGGTTACGTGGTTTAAAACCCAGCCAATCAACAGCCTGAATACGTGGCTGGTTAACTACTTAATCGCTGATACTGAGAGACGTCCATTTGCCATCATTCTTAACATAGATCAACTGACAAGGATTTAAAACTGATATTACATCTTTCTAGTTCAAGAAAGGATCAACATTTATGCTACAAGGTCTCCACCGTAAAACTTATTTCACCTACAGTCCTTAAATGGCAACACGAATCGTAACGATGATGACGATGATGATGATGATGATGATGATGATGACGACTCTTCTACTTTCCACTACATTGCTGAGTTGATACCAGCCAGCATCTTTAAAACAGTCAGTCCTTTTCAGCAATGAAGGTGAAATTCAAAACTTTGGATACTTCTGACTTTAAAAGATCCTCTAATAACCGCCACTCGTACCACATGACTTGGTGTCGGGAACAGAAATGAACAGTTTTGCCTACAGGGAATATGTAAACTTTGCAAACTTACTGTATTACTCTGTGAAGGTTTGTATAATGACAACAGTATCTCATTCCCCGACGTCTATTTCCATAGATTTCTAGGTGAGATTGGTAGATAGATTTGTTGGTGAGTAGGATTTATAGGATTTTCTGAACGATGCTATAGATATTCGGGCGTTAAAGTTTGTTTCAATATGTGCATTACGCTCTATAACATCAAAATTCATTTTTTAAAAACAAAGGATTCCCTCAAAAGTGTTCGTGGTTTTGGAGTAAGTCTCTTGAATCAATGGACTAATCTATGATAGATTCTTCAAGCAAGTTAGAACGATGTATATTACCAACCCTCCATAGCAGCACAAATAACGCCATAGTAAACTTGGATCATTTCTGATATACTTATTTACTAAGCTTTGCATAAATGTGACACTAGGCCAGAAGTATGGAACACCAGTGAGAATCGAACTCACTAACAATAGTCTACAAATCTAGCATGCTAACCTTACACCACATGAGGTGCCCTTATGACTAAACCTATCTTAGCTTAGGCAGAAGAAAATTATATATATATAATATATATAATTATATAATATATAATTAAGTATATACATTGGTAGTACAGAGAAAAGGTAAACATTGAAAATACAGGAATGTTTTTCACGCTGTCGAATTTTTAAATTTTCCAAAATAACAAATCAATAACAAAGGAAATTCATTTTTAGAAATTGAATTCCTAATGGACATTGGACAATGATCTTAGATATTTATTTGAACAGAAGAAATGTCTGTCTAAAATATTCATGTTTGGTAAACAAGA
This sequence comes from Doryteuthis pealeii, assembly GCA_023376005.1. Taxonomy (NCBI): domain Eukaryota; kingdom Metazoa; phylum Mollusca; class Cephalopoda; order Myopsida; family Loliginidae; genus Doryteuthis; species Doryteuthis pealeii. Next base: position 11,855,098 of record CM042138.1, on the reverse strand, counting down.
TTTACCCCTTTAAATTCTACCAAATAGAATGGCACTCTGCTCAGACGCAAAAACAATCCCCTGTCCTTCTGGAAATCTACAAAATATAAATAATTAATTGCACGAATCGTAAATAAGAAGATTTTAATTGAAAAAATATTTTATATTGAACTAGCAAATATATGCACCCTCCGGGTGCAAGTATTTAAGTTTTAATGTGATGAAATGTATTAAATTAGAAAGTCTAATAAGAATGCAGATAAAAGATTTGAAACAGAGTGGGGGTAAAATAGAAAAATAGAAATGAAACTTACTCTTCCATCACTGCCGTCTTTCATTGCTGAATTTTACTTATTTAACTATTTAGTTAAATTAGGAAATAAAGAATAAAATTACACTTATTATTTCTTGTTAATGACTTCATTTAAGATTCATTGGAGAGAGTTTTGCTTATATTCATTAAAATAAAACAAACAGTTAGAAATCAATAATACTAAGTACGTATTAATAAAATCACATTTTAATATCAATATGCAATTAGCCTTCCCGTTCACACTGCAAACGCTATTTTTTGTATATAAAATACAATAGCATGTTATTTGTATGTAGATATGGACAGCACTAATAAAAAGGTGAAGCAATTTTATTAATAATTGAGGTTTAAATAAAAAATAAAATCATGAAGAATGTGATGTAAATAACTATGTTAATTGTGACTCGATTAGTAATATAGTTTCGGTTACAGACAGAAAAACACACAATCTCCATTATAATAAGATTACATATGAATTATTTTAGTAAAAAAAATGTCCATTTATTCATGTGGTTTAGCCCAGTCGGTAGAGCACACGTCTAGGAATCAAGAGGTTCCTAGTTCGATACCGGTCCTCGTAAACTCAGCGTATGAGTTGCATAGATTGGGTAATCTGATCTGTGCGCTAAATAAGGTATCTATGGCACACCACCTCAGCAAAACAATCTTCTTTGTGTAGCGCTGTCTGAAAGGGGATAGTCTCCCTCGCTGTCCGGTTGATAAGGATAATAGGCCACTCTGCCATATTTACTTTACTTATATTATCAAAACGGAAATTTATCAAAATTATCCAGCGAAAAAAAACAAAAACAATAAAAAAAAAACAAAAAAAAAAACAGACGTTCTTCTCTCCCATTAACATTAGCTCAGTCCGTAGAGTATACGAATAGAAACCGCAAGGTCAGAATTCGATACCAGCCTCACCATCTCAGCGCATGAGTAGCACAATTTTTAATTCTGTCCAACAAAGTTGGGAGCTAATGGTAGGTGTAACGCTCCATCAGAAGCAAAACTATCTTCCTGGTCTGACGATAATGCAAAGGGGATCGACTCCCTCGCTGTTCGGCTGATACAAACAATAGGTCATTTTGTCGAATTTATTACTACTACTACTACTACTCCAAATGATTTATATGCATTACTAGTTTTTATGTGTTATTGAATGAACTTGAAATAAAAAGTGCATTTTATTTAAAATATCTATTAATATAGAGATTCGCTTCCGGTTTTTGTCTGTAAAAAAATTACGTCACTGCTTACGTCACATTACCCCAAATCCTTAAACATAGAATAAATACACCAAAAATTTGAACATGCAACATTAGACAGTCCTCATTGTTTTTAAAACAAGTTTTAATAAATACATGACTGGTTATATATCTATAATAGTTTGTTTTATTTATACCTATTTAAAGTTTACATTTAAATTGTTTTATTTTTTAATCCTTTAATGAATTTGATGATTTTACTTACTTAGGGTACGAACTCGCTGACATTTGCATTTTTTACTCCACTACTCAGGCAATATGTTTCAAAAATCTATTTTTACATCGCCGGGAGGGTGTTTTTTTTATTTTGTACTAGTAAAAGTAATGGGTGGAATCTCCGTGGTAAATGGCTAACGTGATTGACTACGGCATTAATTGTTGTTTTAATCACCAAAAACTTTATTCCCACACACCACTTTGGTCCTTACTCAGGTTAGACAGACGGTCGGGAGAGGCTAATTCCGATCAATCGGCTACGTCAAACCCTAGTACCAATATGATTGTCCCAACCCTATTGCACTCCTGGCAAGCCCCAACTCTTTTTATCATATGAGCTAGAAGGCTGTGACTGAGGGTCTTACTGTCCTGGGTATGGCGTTAAACAATATATGGTAGTAGGGTTCCAATTCTGGAGCTCTGGGGAACGTGGAGTACGCCCAGTTCCACGCATACTCGGAGTGGTAGTGCGTGTTAGAGTCTCATCTATGGGTTAAATAGAAAAAAAAGTTTAAAAATGTTGTTTCAAGTGAGTTCAAGCTTCAGTCGTTATATTACGTTTACTTTCCAACACCCTAATACCCGGACAAAAAGGTGTGAACACCCTCATTTTACAGCTAGGGGTTAAATAATATCACTATTGTTCTTTTGCAACGCTGGATTTAGCATTAGATAACCCATGGAATTTGAACAAAGAAACTAAGCCAAACGAAGCATAACAGTAATATTAAATTATTAATAGACAGGCTGTAAACGCGCTACATTGCCGTTATAATGATTAGCAAAATAAAAAACGCCCTCTGGGCGACGTAAAATAAATAGTGCCTGAGGAGATGGGAGCTGAAAATTTGATATCAGAGAATTTGTATCACAAGTAAAGTAAAATCATCAAATTTATTAAAGGAGTAAAAGATAAAATAAATTTATTAAAGGAGTAAAAATTTAAAAAATTGAAATTGAAACTTAGTTCTGATAACTTAAAATATATATTAAAAAAAAAAAACTATATATAGATAGATAATACCAGGTATGTATTTATTAAAACTTGTTTAAAAAAAACAATGAGGACTGTCTAGCATTGCATGCTCAAATTTTGAGTGTATTCTATTTATGACGATTTTAGGCAGTGTGACGTAAGCAGTGACGTAGTTTTTGTTACAGTCAAAAACCGGAATCGAATCCTCATTTTTAATAGATAGATTATCCACGATATTATTGATATTGCTATTTAAGAAGGAGTGGACCTTTTTAATATTTTATTGTTGTTTTTTTTTCTTTATTTGGTTGGCCTCTTTCCGTCCACTATGATGGAGTAGTGTCCCAAAAATAAATAAATAAATAATCTGAGCAATTGAATTCTGCAGGCCAATTCTTGAGTGACAGTCTTTGGTGCACTGAATGCACACAAACTGTGATGCTTTCTGGGGCTGCTGTCTCTTCTCCCTCTTTCTGCCTCTCTTTGCTGTCGAGGCTACTCTCCTCTCCGCCTCACCACTCTCCCTGCCTTACTTAACGTTCAGGCGCTAGGGCGCTCTATTTTTTTAAACCTACCTCCAACGTGTTTGTGTTTGTGGAGATTTTATAGTTATCACAATTTTATTAATAATTCGATAATTTTGAAGAAAGATAGGAAGAAAATGTGTTAATTGGATTAATTTCGCTGTTTTGTTTTGAAAGCCATTATCTCGTTATCGAGTCACAATCTAGTTATGAATTTTACATAATAATTAATTACTAATAAATTTATAAATAAATGAATAGATAATATGTAATTTGCATTTAATTGTTATATACCTGGATGAATTATAATTATCGAGTTGTATGCGAATGAATCATCCCTATTATTATTTGCTGGTTAGAATCTAGGGATCACCAATCTTTTTTCACGGTGGGCCTGATAATTGATAAAATAACGAGCGCGGGCCACATTATTATTGTGTCCAATACTTGTTAATCAGAACGAAACCACTGATAAAAAGGAAAAAAATAAAATGTATCTTTCCATGTTATATTCATGGATGAGTGGTGCCTTGCTTAAAGATAAACAAAACCAAATTTAGCCAACATATTTATGTTCAAACATTATTAAAGAACGCAACGTTAGCAGAAATATTTAGTGAGATTTGTGATAATGAATTCAAGTACCATTAGTGGGCCTGATAAAATGCCTCCGCGGGCCGGATCTGGCTCGCGGGCTGTATTTTGGTGACCCCTGGGTTAGATGAACACTATTTTTCATAAAAACCTTAGCTCTGTAACCTTTGTATGGCAACTAGTGTAGGATAAGAAAAATTTTGAATTCCAACCCGTAAACTCCACTTGAAAATTTACCTTGTGCCACATTGTACGGAGGTTTTAAGTAGATACAACAGCTAGATGTTAGGGACCAGAAAAACAGGTACATTTCTGAATACAGGTGTGATCTGAACATGCTAATTGACCTTTAGAAAAAATCGTTGGAGGACGAGATTGAAGATGACACGAGTACATGAATTATGACTTTCAAGGGAGTTTTGGCCGATTCAGTCAACCGGAAAGACACCCAACTTGGTAAACTTGTATTTAGTACCACCTTGTTTTTTTAAAATCATTTTTGTTGTTTTTGTTTATTTTTAAATAGATAACTTATTAGGACTGACCCTATTCTAGTAGTGACCACCCCAAGCAGATTTAACAGATTTGAATTCAGAATTCTCCTTGACTTGTTGCCTAACCAAGGTTAAAGAGCCCTGCTATTTACCCATAGCTGTAGGGAGAGCAGTTGCATTCTTACCTTTCCCAAAATTATCATCGCTATTCGAACTGCAGCTTCGTCCAGGATTTAAACTCGGGTTGACGAGTCTATTTCCTACAACTCTAACCATTACATCATACACTCTAACAAAGGTTGGCTTTCTTAAGTCCTACAGTGTCGACCTCTTTTGAAGGTTTTAACATTAATTATTCTTAATCATACATCCCTCAGGGTTGTCTCGATTTTTATTATATCCAAAGACAATATTCTCACTATGATGGCTTTATTAGAAAACTCCTGGACAGTCGGTCTGAATAATTAAAACACCATCTCTATGTTCCGGTTACAATATAATACCTGGCTAAATTTAAGAATACACTTTTCAAATTTGATATTACTCATCATTGGATAGCAATACCGGTAATTTTCACATTTAGTTGGCTAAATCCTAGCATAAAATGTTGCGTGCGCATTATCTGAAATGAAGTTAATTGTTATTAAGAACACATTTTATGATATTTTGTGTTAAAGCATACAATTGTATTGTTTTCGAAAAAGTTTTTAAGATTTTGTTACATTCGCACGGAGACTTTCAAAATAGCTACCGGCTTGTTTCAAAGTGAATGTCAAGGGAGGTTACTCTAATTGCCTATATTGCTAGGAATTTAGCCAACTAAAGTGTAAATTCCGCAATACCTATCGCTCAAAGTGCTTATTTTAAAAAGAATTTCGACGGAAATGTTATATTATTGGCAAATGGGGTATTTGCCAATAAGGCAATAATACTACTTATTCAAAGTGATTGAGACGCAATATATACAAGTTATTGTGATAATTCTTCTCGCCATATTAGGCGATTAGATCTGTTAATAATTACAATGTGAGTACAGAGTGTACTCTAAGTAGTAGAAGTCTGTTTTATTCCTCGAAATCCGAGGTAGAACAACATTGTACTTGTAGCAGAGAATCCAGTCATAGTCCGCCTGGTATTAAGTCCAGTTAGCAACTGATTGGAATTCAGTTGCAATAGATCTTTTCTGTGCTCGTTTCTGATTGGCCCATTTTATCGGAAATGCTTGATGCTGCTATTGTAAAAGTCTATAAATAAAAGTTGTGACATTTCGTTCAGCTTACACCCCTGACATTTAGAAGCCATATCAGCGATCGCGCTGTAATGGTTAGTAAGCTAGACTCACAAACCATTGTCAGTGAGTTCGATTCTCGCTGGGCTCCCCATACTGGTTTTCTTTCACATCTAAGCTAAGTTTAGTAAATAGCTATGATTCTGGCAGTCAAACATTATTATTAATGCAAGTGATCTGAATGAACTGAATGCTCGATATGGAATTTCATTAGATTTAGAATTTCTCTAAATTCACTGTTGGTAATTTGGTCCCTAGCGACGCCAAATGAAGACAGGAGTATTTATAATTGCCACTACGAGATACCCTGTAAATTCTCCCCGAGAAAAAGTTTGAGTTAAGGCATTTCAGTTTCATCTCCGAAAGACTGAGGAATCAACGTAGCGTTTTGGCTAACCCGATGGACTCTAATATCGTTGTAAGCCAGTTTAAACTCCATTGGAACTATAATGTTCACTTCGACTAATACCATTTGGAAAGGTTTTTTAACAAAATATTTTTTAGTGAAACACTGAATTGTGCAACGATCTTCCAGACTCACCAGACCTAACTCTGTACATTTTTTCTCTAAAAAGTAAAAATTCCACATCAAAAAGAGATTCAGAGATGTTTAAACGGTCAATGAAAAAACTCACTGGAATAAGTGTGCTGAATAACGAAGGAACTACTTTGAAGAAAATTAATGTTTCATTTGTTGTTTATTTCAGCCTTAGTAAATACAACTTATGTCTTCATACTTTTTTTAACAACTTATATTTGTATATAGATTGAAGTTAAAGACTGAATAATTAGGCAAATAACTGCTGCTGGAAAAATAGGATTAATAATTCTTAATGTTGGTTTGAAGAGCAACCATTGGCTTCAAAAATAACTTAATACATTCATAATTAATGCGCAACTTATACACAAATATACATAAATCTTTTAATCAATTATCAATACTTAGTATAGATAACTATTGTATATATTTACTATGGAAATAGAGCAAATGTTTCTACGGGAATTTGTAATCAATTCTTTTCAGGAAAGAAAGAAAAATAGTGGTACCTTGACTTACGAGTTTAATTCATTCTGCTCATAACTCAATTTCTTCTTGGTATTAACTAACCCACGGAGGTCGATATCTCACCAGCTATGGGTTAAAAAGCATCACTACAAATATTCTACAAGGATGACTTTGGCAGTCTACATGCATGCCTTTTCCCTTAAATATCCCACGAATGTAAATATATCATGAAACAAATAAACCAATTCTAACAAGTTGTTTGGTTTGTTGGTTGGATTTTACGGCATGTAAACCTTTGGGTTTACATGACATATATCGAATGATTTCTTTTTATTATTTCTTGTTGGATATTCATCTTTTAACTCATTTTTAAAGACATTTTTACAAACTCACCTTTTAATACTATTGTTCTGAATTTTTGAGATGAAGCTTGATAACTAGTATCATTTGAGTTATTCGGACTATTGTCCCCATCTTTATTGTTATCTGTAAAATGTTTCGGCCGTTGTGGCCTCAAAAAATTGGAATCTTATTTGTTAAATATTGCTTTATTGTGTCAAAATTTTAAATTCCGATAATATTGGTCAAATTCCATGATTTAAGGAATTTATGCCTACGTGAGAATTCTTTGTTTAGATAAATTTATATTTTTAATATAAACATTATTATTATTATTATTATTATTATTATTATTATTATTTATATTTTTTTTTATTGTTTTTCTTATTTTTACATTTTCTTTTCTTACAGTAACTTTTAACTTTTAACAAACTACCATAATTAATAATTAGGGTAGTTTTAATTAATTAGTAATTAATTAACAGATCGCCAATCAACCCATAACACTTTAATAGTGTTATAGCCCTCTGGCTTTCTTCAGGTATTTCTTGTTGGACTCAGGAGCCTTTTCGAACTCGGGAATTCTCTTGTAATCGGAAGCCATCACGGAACTTTGAACCCAACCCTTTATTCAATCCACGTGGCTGGATACAGGTGTTAAGAAGGCTTCCGACTCCGACAAGAAAAAAAAACTGAAGAAGGCCGGGGGAACATTGGACGAAACCTTGTACAGATAACAATAAAGACGAGGACAATACGCCTAAAAATCCAAATAATACTAATCATCTTTTAATGTATTTAACCCATAGATGAGACCCTGATACTACCATTCCATGTCAGGGTGTACTTCGTAGTAACTTTGTTGTACTCCACACTTCCCAAAGCTCCAGAGGTGGAACCTCACCACTAAATGCAGTTTAGCGTCATACCCAGGATACGAAGACCTTCAGCCACCGTTTTCTAGTACATACATGGTAAAAAAGTTTAGGGGTTCGCCATAAGAGCAGTTTAGGAATATGGTCGTGACAAGCATACAGGTGCTAGGGTTTGACGTGACCAGTCTATTGATCAGATGGTGTCTCTCCAACCGTCCATCTAGCTCAGACAACATGATTCCGTCCTTAAGTATCAGACATCTTCACCTACGGACAACAGAAGGGTCCATTGGCGGAATTTACCCTTCTGCCAAGGTGCATTCTAAAGCCGCAGTCAACAGTGGCCAAACCCGACAAACAGGTGAATAGATTGACAGACAGCGATCCCACAAATCTTATTATAATAGAGATTATGTGTCAGTCCGTAACCCAAATTACGTTCCCATTAACGTCACAATTCCATTAGTTATTTACGTTATATTATCAATGGTTATTAATTAATCATTATTTAATATTAATTAGCACCTTATTTATTTTTTAACAATGCCTCTATAAAGGTCTAGCTGAGATAGATTTGCCTTAAAACAGCCCACATTATTAATGTGTTTAAAATCCTGCAATGTGTGTTATATATTGTTAAAAAATAAATGTTTACATAGTACATGGCGTGAATAATTTGCAGAAGGATTTTAACAAACCATATTTAATAAATAATTAATAATCAATAAAAAATATTGATTTCTAATATTATTGTTTCATTCTCAATCGTAATAAAAGCAATCATATGTATAATTTTATATGGAAATCACATTAGAATAAAATGAAATAAGTGTAATCTTTTTTGTGTTCTTATTTAATTTCGTTAATCTTTTAATGTCTGGGTTTAAGAATTAATTAGTTTATTAATACGTATATCATACTTGCAAAAATATGTGCCGCCTAGGTATTTAATTTTTAATATTAATATTACATTGCATTAAAAAGATTAACGAAATTAATTAAAATAAGAACACAAAAAGATTACAACTTATTTTCATTTTATTCTAATTGATTTCCCAAAATTCATACATATGATTGCTTTTATTTACGATTGAGAATGAAACAATAATATTAGAAATCAATATTTTTTATTATTATTATTAATATTAATATATGGTTTGTTAAAATCCTTCTGCAAATTATTCACGCCATGTACTATGTAAACATTTATTTTTTAACAATATATAACACACATTGCAGGATTTTTAAACACATTAATAATGTGGGCTGTTTTAAGGCAAATCTATCTCAGCTAGACCTTTATAGAGGGCATTGTTAAAAAATAAATAAGGTGCTAATTAATATTAAATAATGATTAATTAAAACATTGATAAATAACGTAAATAACTAATGGAATTGTGACGTTAATGGGAACGTAATTTGGTTACGGACTGACACATAATCTCTATTATAATAAGATTTGTGGATCGCTGTCTGTCAATCTATTCACCTGTTTGTCGGTTTGGCCACTGTTGACTGCGGCTTTTAGAATGCACCTTGGCAGAAGGTAAATTCCGCCAATGGACCCTTCTGTTGTCCGTAGGTGAAGATGTCTGATACTTAAGGAACGGAATCATGTTGTCTGAGCTAGATGGACGGTTTGGAGAGACACCATCTGATCAATAGACTGGTCACGTCAAACCCTAGCACCTGTATGCTTGTCACGACCATATTCCTAAACTGCTCTTTATGGCGAACCCCTAAACTTTTTTACCATGTATGTACTAGAAACGGTGGCTGAAGTCTTCGTATCCTGGGTATGACGCTAAACTGCATTTAGTGGTGAGGTTCCACCTCTGGAGCTTTGGGAGTGTGGAGTACAACAAAGTTACTACGAAGTTACACCCTGACATGGAATGGTAGTATCAGGGTCTCATCTATGGGTTAAATACATTAAAAGATGATTAGTATTATTTGATTTTTAGGGCGTATTGTCCTCGTCTTTATTGTTATCTGTACAAGGTTTCGTCCAATGTTCCCCCGGCCTTCTTTCAGTTTTTTTTTCTTGTCGGAGTCGGAAGCCTTCTTAACACCTGTATCCAGCCACGTGGATTGAATAAAGGGTTGGGTTCAAAGTTCCGTGATGGCTTCCGATTACAAGAGAATTCCCGAGTTCGAAAAGGCTCCTGAGTCCAACAAGAAATACCTGAAGAAAGCCAGAGGGCTATAACACTATTAAAGTGTTATGGGTTGATTGGCGATCTGTTTAATAATTACTAATTAATTTAAAACTACCCTAATTATTAATTATGGTAGTTTGTTAAAAGTTAAAAGTTACTGAGAAAAGAAATTTAAAAATAAAAAACAATAAAAAAAATATAAATAATAATAATAATAATAATAATAATAATAATAATAATGTTTATATTTAAAAATATAAAATTTATCTAAAACAAAGAATTCTCACGTAGGCATAAATTCCTTAAATCATGGAATTTTGACCAATATTATCGGAATTTAAATTTTTGACACAATAAAGCAATATTTAACAAATTAAGATTCCAATTTTTTGGGCCACACGGCCGAAAACATTTTACAGATAACAATAAAGATGGGGACAATAGTCCGAATAACTCAAATGATACTAGTTATCAAGCTTCATCTTCAAAAATTCAGAACAAATAGTATTAAAAGGTGAGTTTGTAAAAATGTCTTTAAAAATGAGTTAAAAGATGAATATCCAACAAGAAATAATAAAAAGAAATCATTCGATATATGTCATGTAAACCCAAAGGTTTACATGCCGTAAAATCCAACAAACAAACCAAACAACTTGTTAGAATTGGTTTTATTTGTTTCATGATATATTTACATTCGTGGGATATTTAGGGAAAAGGCATGCATGTAGACTGCCAAAGTCATCCTTGTAGAATATTTGTAGTGATGCTTTTTAACCATAGCTGGTGAGATATCGACCTCCGTGGGTTAGTTAATACCAAGAAGAAATTGAGTTATGAGCAGAATGAATTAAACTCGTAAGTCAAGGTACCACTATTTTCTTTCTTTCCTGAAAGAATTGATTACAAAATTCCCGTAGAAAACATTTGCTCTATTCCATAGTAATATATACAATAGTTATCTATACTAAGTATTGATAATTGATTAAAAGAATTACTATGTATATTTGTTGTATAAGTGCGCATTAATATGAATGTATTAAGTTATTTTTGAAGCCAATGGTTTGCTCTTCAAACCAACATTTAAGAATTATTAATCCTATTTTTCCCAGCAGCAGTATTTGCCTAATTAATTCAGTCTTTAACTTCAATCTAATACAAATATAAGTTGTTAAAAAAAGTATGAAGACATAAGTTGTATTTACTAAGGCTGAAATAAACAACAAATGAAACATTAATTTTCTTCAAAGTAGTTCCTTCGTTATTTCAGCACACTTATTCCAGTGAGTTTTTTCATTGACCGTTTAAACATCTCTGAATCTCTTTTGATGTGGAATTTTTACTTTTTAGAGAAAAAATGTACAGAGTTAGGTCTGGTGATCTGGAAGATCGTTGCACAATTCAGTGTTTCACTAAAAAATATTTTGTTAAAAACCTTTCCAAATGGTATTAGTCCGAAAGTGAACATTATAGTTCCAATGGAGTTTAAACTGGCTTACAACGATATTAGAGTCCATCGGGTTAGCCAAAACGCTACGTTGATTCCTCAGTCTTTCCGGAAGGATGAAACTGAAATGCCCTTAACTCAAACTTTTTCTCGGGGAGAATTTTACAGGGTATCTCGTAGTGGCAATTATAAATACTCCTGTCTTCATTTGGCGTCGCTAGGGACCAAATTACCAACAGTGAATTAGAGAAATTCTAAATCTAATGAAATTCCATATCGAGCATTCAGTTCATTCAGATCACTTTGCATTAATAATAATGTTTGACTTGCCAGAATCATAGCTATTTACTAAACTTAGTTAGATGTGAAAGAAAACCAGTATGGGGAGCCAGCGAGAATCGAACTCACTGACAATGGTTTGTGAGTCTAGCTTACTAACCATTTACAGCGCGATCGCTGATATGGCTTCTAAATGTCAGGGGTGTAAGCTGAACGAAATGTACACAACTTTTATTTATAGACTTTTACAATAGCAGCATCAAGCATTTCCGATTAAAATGGGCCAATCAGAAACGAGCACAGAAAAGATCTATTGCAACTGGAATCCAATCAGTGCTAACTGGACTTAATACCAGGCGGACTATGACTGGATTCTCTGCTACAAGTACAATGTTGTTTCTACCTCGGATTTCGAGGAATAAAACAACCTTCTACTATTAGAGTACACTCTGTACTCACATTTGAATTATTAACAGATCTAATCGCCTAATATGGCGAGAAGAATTATCACAAATAACTATGTATATATTGCGTCTCAATCACTTTGAATAAGTAGTATTATTGCCTTATTGGCAAATACCCCATTTGCCAATAAATATACACATTTCCGTCGAAATTCTTTTTAAATAAGCACTTGAGCGATAGGTATTGCGGTAATTTTACACCTTTAGTTGCTAAATTCCTAGCAATAAGGCAATTAGAGTAACCTCCCTTGACATTCACTTTGAAAACAAGCCGGTAGCTATTTGAAAGTCTCCGTGTCGAATGTAACAAATCTTAGAAACTTTTTCGAAAACAATACAATTGTATGCTTTAACACAAAAAATATCATAAAATGTGTTCTTAATAACAATTAACTTCATTTCAGATAATGCGCACGCACAATTTTATGCTAGGATTTAGCCAACTAAATGTGAAAATTACCGGTATTGCTATCCAATGATGAGTAATATCAAAATTTGAAAAGTGTATTCTTAAATTTAGCCAGGTATTATATTGTAACCGGGAACATAGAGATGGTGTTTTTAATTATTCAGACCGACTGTCCCAGGAGTTTTTTAATAAGCCATCATAGTGAGAAAGAATATTGTCTTTGGAATATAATAAAAATCGAGACAACCCTGAGGGATGTATGATTAAGAATAATTAATGTTAAACCTCAAAAGAGGTCGACACTGTAGGATTAAGAAAGCCAACCTTTGTTAGAGTGTATGATGTAATGGTTAGAGTTGTAGGAAATAGGACTCGTCAACCCGAGTTTAAATCCTGGACGAAGCTGCAGTTCGAATAGCGATGATAATTTTGGGAAAGGTAAGAATGCAACTGCCTCTCCCTACAGCTATGGGTAAATAGCAGGGCTCTTAACCTTGGTTAGGCAACAAGTCAAGGAGAATTCTGAATTCAAATCTGTTAAATCTGCTTGGGGTGGTCACTACTAGAATAGGGTCAGTCCTAATAAGTTATCTATTTAAAAATAAACAAAAAACAAACAAAAATGATTTTAAAAAAAACAAGGTGGTACTAAATACAAGTTTACCAAGTTGGGGTGTCTTTCGTTGACTGAATCGGCCAAAACTCCCTTGAAAGTCATAATTCATGTACTCGTGTCATCTTCAATCTCGTCCTCCAACGATTTTTTCTAAAGGTCAATTAGCATGTTCAGATCACACCTGTATTCAGAAATGTACCTGTTTTTCTGGTCCCTAACATCTAGCTGTTGTATCTACTTAAAACCTCCGTACAATGTGCACAAGGTAAATTTTCAAGTGGAGTTTACGGGTTGGAATTCAAAATTTTTCTTATCCTACACTAGTTGCCATACAAAGGTTACAGAGCTAAGGTTTTTATTGAAAAATAGTGTTCATCTAACCCAGGGGGTCAACCAAAATACAGCCGCGAGCCAGATCCGGCCCGCGGAGGCATTTTATCAGGCCACTAATGGTACTTGAATTCATTATCACAAATCTCACTAAATATTTCTGCTAACGTTGCGTTCTTTAATAATGTTTGAACATAAATATGTTGGCTAAATTTGGTTTTGTTTATCTTAAGCAAGGCACCACTCATCCATGAATATAACATGGAAAAGATACATTTATTTTTTTTCCTTTTTATCAGTGGTTTCGTTCTGATTAACAAGTATTGGACACAATAATATGTTGGCCCGCGCTCGTTATTTTATCAATTATCAGGCCCAACCGTGAAAAAAAGATTGGTGATCCCTAGAATTCTAACCAGCAAATAATAATAGGATGATTCATTCGCATACAACTCGATAATTATAATTCATCCAGGTATATAACAATTAAATGCAAATTCATATTATCTATTCATTTATTTATAAATTTATTAGTAATTAATTATTATGTAAAATTCATAACTAGAAATTGTGACTCGATAACGAGATAATGGCTTCAAAACAAAAACAGCGAAATTAATCCAATTAACACATTTTCTTCCTATCTTTCTTCAAAATTATCGAATTATTAATAAAATTGTGATAACTATAAAATCTCCACAAACACAAACACGTTCTGGAGGTAGGTTTTAAAAAATAGGAGCGCCCTAGCGCCTGAACGTTAAGGTAAGGCAGGGAGAGTGGTGAGGCGAGAGGAGAGTAGCCTCGACAGCAAAGAGAGGCAGAAAAGGGAGAAGAGAAGGCAGCCCCAGAAAGCATCACAGTTTGTGTGCATTCAGTGCACCAAAAAGACTGTCAATCAAGAATTGGCCTGCAGAATTCAATTGCTTCAGATTATTTATTTTATTTATTTTTGGGACACTACTCATCATAGTGGACGGAAAGAGGCCAACCAAATAAAGAAAAAAAAAACAACAATAAAATATTAAAAGGTCCACTCCTTCTTAAATAGCAATATCAATAATATCGTGGATAATCTATCTATTAAAAATGAGGATTCGATTCCGGTTTTTTGACTGTAACAAAAACTTACGTCACTGCTTACGTCACACTGCCTAAAATCGTCATAAATAGAATACACTCAAAATTTGAGCATGCAATGCTAGACAGTCTCATTGTTTTTTTTTAAACAAGTTTTAATAATACATACTGGTATTATCTATCTATATATAGTTTTTTTTTTTTTAAATATATTTTAAGTTATCAGAACTAAGTTTCATTTCAATTTTTTAAATTTTTACTCCTTTAATAAATTTTTTATCTTTTACTCCTTTAATAAATTTGAATGATTTTACTTTACTTGTGATACAAATCTCTGATATCAAATTTTCAGCTCCCATCTCTCAGGCACTATTTTATTTTACGTCGCCAGAGGGCGTTTTTTTATTTTGCTAAAATCATTATAACGGCAATGTAGCGCGTTTAACGCCTGTCTATTATAATTTAATATTACTGTTATGCTTCGTTTGGCTTAGTTTCTTTGTTCAAATTCCATGGGTTATCTAATGCTAAATCCAGCGTTGCAAAAGAACAATAGTGATATTATTTAAACCCTAGCTGTAAAATGAGGGTGTTCACACCTTTTTGTCGGGTATTAGGGTGTTGGAAAGTAAACGTAATAATAACGACTGAAGCTTGAACTCACTTGAAACAACATTTTTAAACTTTTTTTCTATTTAACCCATAGATGAGACTCTAACACCACTAACCACTCCGAGTATGCGTGGAACTGGGCGTACTCCACTTCCCCAGAGCTCCAGAATTGGAACCCTACTACCATATATTGTTTAAACGCCATACCCAGGACAGTAAGACCCTCAGTCACAGCCTTCTAGCTCATATGATAAAAAGAGTTGGGGCTTGCCAGGAGTGCAATAGGGTTGGGACAATCATATTGGGTACTAGGGTTTTGACGTAGCCGATTGATCGAATTAGCCTCTCCCGACCGTCTGTCTAACCTGAGTAAGGACCAAAGTGGTGTGTGGGAATAAAGTTTTTGGTGATTAAAACAACAATTAATGCCGTAGTCAATCACGTTAGCCATTTACCACGGAGATTCCACCATTACTTTTACTAGTACAAAATAAAAAAACCACCCTCCCGGCGATGTAAAAATAGATTTTGAAACATATTGCCTGAGTAGTGGGAGTAAAAATGCAATGTAGCGAGTTCGTACCCTAAGTAAGTAAATCATCAAATTCATTTAAGGATTAAAAATAAAACAATTTGAAATGTAAACTTTAAATAGGTATTAAAATAAAACAAACTATATATAGATATATAATACCAGTCATGTATTTATTAAAACTTGTTTTAAAAAACAATGAGGACTGTCTAATGTTGCATGTTTCAAATTTTGAGTGTATTTATTCTATGTTATGAGGATTTGGGGTAATGTGACGTAAGCAGTGACGTAATTTTTTTACAGACAAAAACCGGAAGCGAATCTCTATTATTAATAGATATTTTAAATAAACATGCACTTTTTATTTCAAGTTCATTCAATAACACATAAAACTAGTAATGCATATAAATCATTTGGAGTAGTAGTAGTAGTAGTAATAAATTCGACAAAATGACCTATTGTTTGTATCAGCCGAACAGCGAGGGAGTCGATCCCCTTTTGCATTATCGTCAGACCAGGAAGATAGTTTTTGCTTCTGAGGTGGAGCGTTACACCTACCATTAGCTCCCAACTTTGTTGGACAGATTAAAATTGTGCTACTCATGCGCTGAGATGGTGAGGGCTGGTATCGAATTCTGGACCTTGCGGTTTCTATTCGTATACTCTACGGACTGAGCTAATGTTAATGGGGAGAGAAGAACGTCTGTTTTTTTTTTTTTGTTTTTTTTTATTGTTTTTTTGTTTTTTTTTTTCGCTGGATAATTTTGATAAATTTCCGTTTTGATAATATAAGTAAAGTAAAATATGGCAGAGTGGCCTATTATCCTTATTCAACCGGACAGCGAGGGAGACTATCCCCTTTCAGACAGCGCCTACACAAAGAAGATTGTTTTGCTGAGGTGGTGTGCCATAGATACTTTTAGCGCACAGATCAGATTACCCAATCTATGCAACTCATACGCTGAGTTTACGAGGACCGGTATCGAACTAGGAACCTCTTGATTCCTAGACGTGTGCTCTACGACTGGGCTAAACCACATGAATAAATGGACATTTTTTTTACTAAAATAATTCATATGTAATCTATTATAATGGAGATTGTGTGTTTTTCTGTCTGTAACCGAAACTATATTACTAATCGAGTCACAATTAACATAGTTATTTACATCACATTCTTCATGATTTTATTTTATTTAAACCTCAATTATTATATAAATTGCTTCACCTTTTTATTAGTGCTGTCCATATCTACTATCTAATAACATGCTATTGTATTTATATATACAAAAATAGCGGTTTGCAGTGTGAACGGGAAGGCTAATTTGCATATTGATATTAAAATGTGATTTTATTAATACGTACTTAGTATTATTGATTTCTAACTGTTTGGTTTTATTTTAATGAATATAAGCAAAACTCTCTCTCCAATGAATCTTAAATGAAGTCCATTAACAAGAATAAATAAGTGTAATTTTATTCTTTATTTCCTAATTTACTAATAGTTAAATAAGTTAAAATTCAGCAATGAAAGACGGCAGTGATGGAAGAGTAAGTTTCATTTCTATTTTTCTATTATACCCCCACTCTGTTTCAAATCTTTTTATCTGCATTCTTATTAGACTTTCTAATTTAATACATTTCATCACATTAAAACTTAAATACTTGCACCCGGAGGGTGCATATATTTGCTAGTTCATATAAAAATATTTTTCAATTAAAATCTTCTTATTTACGATTCGTGCAATTATTATTTATATTTTGTAGAATTTCCAGAAGGACAGGGGATTGTTTTTTGCGTCTGAGGCAGAGTGCCATTCTATTTGGTAGAATTTAAAGGGGTAAATCTTGTTTACCAAACATGAATATTTTAGACAGACATTTCTTCTGTTCAAATAAATATCTAAGATCATTGTCCAATGTCCATTAGGAATTCAAATTTCTAAAAATGAATTTCCTTTGTTAATTGATTTGTTATTTTGGAAAATTTAAAATTCGACAGCGTGAAAAACATTCCTGTATTTTCAATGTTTACCTTTTCTCTGTACTACCAATGTATATACTTAATTATATATTATATAATTATATATATTATATATATATAATTTTCTTCTGCCTAAGCTAAGATAGGTTTAGTCATAAGGGCACCTCATGTGGTGTAAGGGTTAGCATGCTAGATTTGTAGACTATTGTTAGTGAGTTCGATTCTCACTGGGTGTTCCATACTTCTGGCCTAGTGTCACATTTATGCAAAGCTTAGTAAATAAGTATATCAGAAATGATCCAAGTTACTATGGCGTTATTTTGTGCTGCTATGGAGGGGTTGGTAAATATACATCGGTTCTAACTTGCTTGAGAATCTATCATAGATTAGTCCATTGATTCAAGAGACTTACTCCAAAACCACGAACACTTTTGAGGGAATCCTTTGTTTTTTAAAATGAATTTTGATGTTATAGAGCGTAATGCACATATTGAAACAAACTTTAACGCCCGAATATCTATAGCATCGTTCAGAAAATCCTATAAATCCTACTCACCAACAAATCTATCTTACCAATCTCACCTAGAAATCTATGGAAATAGACGTCGGGGGAATGAGATACTGTTGTCATTATACAAACCTTCACAGAGATAATACAGTAAGTTTGCAAAGTTTACATATTCCCTGTAGGCAAACTGTTCAATTTCTGTTCCCGACACCAAGTCAATGTGGTACGAGTGGCGGTTATTAGAGGATTCTTTTAAAGTCAGAAGTATCCAAAGTTTTGAATTTCACCTTCATTGCTGAAAAGGACTGGACTGTTTTAAAGATGCTGGCTGGTATCAACTCAGCAATGTAGGTGGAAAGTAGAAGAGTCGTCATCATCATCATCATCATCATCATCATCGTCATCATCGTTACGATTCGTGTTGCCATTTAAGGACTGTAGGTGAAATAAGTTTTACGGTGGAGACCACTTGTAGCATAAATGTTGATCCTTTCTTGAACTAGAAAGATGTAATATCAGTTTTAATCCTTGTCAGTTGATCTATGTTAAAGAATGATGGCAAATGGACGTCTCTCAGTATCAGCGATTAAGTAGTTAACCAGCCACGTATTCAGGCTGTTGATTGGCTGGGTTTTAAACCACGTAACCTCGCTTAGTCTATACATTTAAGTGGTGTATTGTAGCACACTTTATATATCAAAATATTGGAAAGCGTGATGTAATGGTTAAAGTCATGGGAAATGGACTCGTCACCCCGAGTTCAAATCCTGGATGTACTAATTGCATTTCACCTAGCGCTATTACCCTTGGGAAAGGTGTGAATCCTACTCTCCCTCAAGCTATGGATAAATAGTAGGGCAGACTGAGCTCTTTAACCTTGGTTAGGCAACCGGTCTAGGAGAAGGAAATCTCTGAATTCAAACCTGTTAAACTCCGCTCAAGAAATTGACCATGTGTCACATCCTGCTCATGCGTAGGGGTTGGTAAATATATATATATATATATATACGTATATATCTAAATATTCCAACAACGAGTAGTAATATCCCTTCCAATGGGACAAGTTTGCCGTGGCGGAAGAAGCAGCCCTAAGGCGATCGTGATGCTTAAGGGATGGGATCTTAGTGGCTGAGCAGATCCATTCTTTTCTTGGTAAGGCAACTGTTCTATGGAAAGGAGCACTCTGAATTGAAAATAGCTAAGTAAATTAAGTTACTTGTTTAATTGATAGAATGTTTTAACTACAATAATATAACCATGGAAGGTACGAAAGCGACTGTGACACAGCCGCACTGAACGAGGAGATTAGCTTAGAATTTCGTTTTCTCAACAAGAAGGGGAACACACGTTCGGGAAACGAGTGCAAGGCACCAACAAGCTTGACATCTAATTGAAAAACAAATTAAGGAACGAGATTGTTTCACGATTGCATGTACCGACAAGCCAGTGGTGTGTGTGTGTGTGTGTGTGTGTGTGAGAGAGAGAGAGAGAGAGAGAGAGGAGAGAGGGAATGAGTGTGTGTGTTGGTGTGTGTGTGTGTGTGAGAGAGAGAGAGAGAGAGAAGAGAATGAGTGTATGTGTTTGTGTGTTGTGTGTGTGCATGCGTGTGTTTGTATGTGTGTGTGTCGGTTGTCTCTTTGTTTGTGTGTGGGTGCTTATGTGTGCTTGCGTGTTTGTGTATGAGTTTGTATATGTGTGTGTGTCTGTCTCTGTGTCTCTGTGCCTGTGTGTGTGGTGCGTCTATGTGTACCTGCGCCTGCGCGTGTGTGTGTGAGTGTGTGTGCGTGTGTGTGTGTGGTGTGTGTGTGTGTGTGTGTGTGTCTGCATATGTGTGGTGTGTCTGTGTGTGTGCATAGTTGGTTGTCTCTGTGTGTATGTATGTGCCTTTATGTGTGCGTGTGTGTAAATGTGTGTATGACTGTGTGTGGGTGTCTGTGTGTGCTTGTATGTTGGTGCATGTGGTTGTATGAGTGTGTCTGTTTTCTGTGTGTGTCTATGTGTATGTGTATCTCTGTGTATGTGTGTGTGGCGTGTATACATGTATGTGTGCCTGTGTCTGCGTGCCTTTTTGTTTGACTTTATGTGTGTGTCTATGTCTGTGTATCTGTGTGTGCCCACCTGCTTGTGTGTGTATGTATTTGTCTATGTGTTATGTGTGTGTGTGTGTGTGCGTGGCGTGTTTGTGTAAATGTGTATGTGTTTTTTCTGAATGTGCGCATGTACGTTAGTAGATGTGTATACGTGTATGTGTGCATGTGTCTGTGTGCGTGTATGTTTTGTCTGTATGTGTGTGTATATGTTGTGTATCTGTGTGTGCCCACCTGCTTGTGTGTGTGTGTGTGTGTGCGTGTGTGTATGTCTTTGTCTATGTGTCTTGTGCGCGCGCGTGTGTGGTGTAAATGTGTATGTGTTTTTGTGTATGTGCGCATGTACGTTAGTAGATGTGTATACGTGTATGTTGCATGTGTTCTAAGTGCGTGTTATGTTTGTCTATGTCTGTGTATCTGTCTGTGCCACCTGCTTGTGTGTTGTGTGCGTGTGTGTGTATGTCTTTGTCTATGGTGTGTGTGTGCGCGCGCGCGTGTGTGTGTAAATGTGTATGTGTGTTTGTGTATGTGCGCGTGTACGTTATAGATGTGAAATTGATCGCCCTGATGAAATCGCGTCACTGGAAATCGTCGACATGTGAGGGAGCGTAAGAAGGACGATTGAACGATTGGACCGGGTCCACCGTGTGTGACTCTCAGGATGTAATAAGCTGAGGTTGAGTACGTGTTGTGAAAAAAGCACCAGATGAAAGACAAATCGTTGATTACATACCTTTGCTACAGGAAGATTGGGATTCGCTTCGTTCTAGAATGCAGTCACATGACAGAAACGAGATAAATGGATTTGATATCTGCATTTTGTTTGTTCGAGTACACAAACGCAAAGAGCCAATATCAACAACCAACCAACCAAACCAACCAAATCCATATACTGAACATCAAATATACACACACGCACATAACATTTCACGCAATATAAAAGTAAAAAAGTAAAGTCGTCGGGGTGGCCTAAAGTTGGTATCTGCCAATCAGCGAGGGAGTCTATCCCCTTTTTCACTAGCGCTAGACCAAGGAGATTGTTTTGTGTCTGAGGTGGGGCGACACGCTTTACACATCAGCTCCTTACTGTACCGCACAGATCCTGTGTTACTCATACTCTGAGTTGGTGAGGGTCGGTATCGAACTAAGAACCTTGTGGTTCTTAGCCGAACGTTCTACCGATTGAGCTAATCCGGCCTACTGTACATATAGTTATTTTACTAAGCGTAGCTTAGATATGGCACAAAGCCAGAAGTATGGGCACCCAGTGAGAATCGAACTCACTAACAATGGTTTGTAAATCTAGTTTTGCTAACCATTACACCACATGAGGTGCCCATACACGCATATACGTATATGTTTCGGAGGCGCGTGGTTTAATTGTTAGAGTTAGAGTTAGGAACTAGACTCGTCGACCCGAGTTCAATCCTTGGACGAAGCTGTTTGCATTTCACATGGCGCTAATACCCTTGGGAAAGGTGTGAATCCAATTCTCCCTCCAGGTATGTACAAATAGCTGGACAGACTGGGCTCTTTAACTATGGCTAGGTAACCAGTCTAGGAGAAGGAAAAACTCTGAATTCAAACCTATTAAACTCCGCTTAAGAAATTGACCAGTATCACATCCTGCTCTCTCTCTCTCTCTCTCTCTCTCTCTCCCCCAGACCAACGTGGACATGGAGTTAACGGTGCCTGGTTACTGACATTTTCTTAACAATGTGAACTTTAGTCCCAGAGAGGGCTCTTAGTGAATTATTTCTGCTTAGAAATGTATCAACTAAATATTCTCCTATATTTGACAGCCGCTAATGGCCTTATGGGAAAGAGACTTAGCAGAAGAAAATTCATTCAGGTCTCAATCCGGTTAGAGGTAGCTGTTAAAGTGTAGCCACACCGATGAGAGGTGAAACATCGAAACACGTGTCTGTGGATAACTTTATATATATATATATATATATATATATATATATATTACATTCTTTACACTATCTGCGCGTGCGTATTATGTAACACTGATATATTATTATTATTTATATATTATTATATATTATATATTAATATTATTATTATTTATAATTCATATTATATATATATATATTATTATATTATCTAGCAAATATATGCACCCTCCGGGTGCAAGTATTCAAGTTTTAATATAATAAATATCATATATGAGTTAGAAAGGCTAATGAAACTGAATAAAATGCAGTCAAAAACATTTGGAACAGAGGGGGTATGATTGAGAAAATAGAACAACTTTAAAACTAACTCTTCCATCATTTCCATTACTCCCGTCTTTCATTGCTAAATTTTCCTAATTTAAGTATTTAATTGAAATAGGAAGTACAGAATGAAATTACAGTTATTTCTTCTTATTAAAGGATTTCTAAGCACATATTTATTAAAATCAAATTTTTAAGATCAATATGCAAATTAGCCTTCCCATTCACACTGTAAACCGCTATTTTGTTGTATATATAAATACAACTGCATGCATTATAAAAATAAAAGCATAGAGAATGCGATGTCCATAACAAAGGGAATTGTGACTTGAGTAGTGATATAGTTTCGGTTACAGACAGACAAACTCACAATCTCCATTTATAATAAGATATTATATATATAATATAGATATATATATATATATATATATTATTATATAATTATTATATATATATATTATTATATATATTTATTATTATTATAATCTATAATATTAAATAATAATATAATAATAATAATAATAAATAATATAATATTATTATTATTATTATTATTAATTATTATTATTAATTATTATTATTAGTTTCAGTTTTTTTTTTTTTCTATACATTATGTATTGCTATAGCTTATTATTATTATTATTATTATTATTATTATTATTATTATTATTATTATTGTTGTTCTTGTTGCTTTGTTGTGTTTGTTATGTTTATGCTGTTGTATCTTTATATATATTATGTAACATTATAGCCTATTTTTATTACTATTATTATTATTATTATTATCATTATTATTATTATTATTATTATTATTATTATTATTATTAATAATAATAATAATAATAAATAATAATAATATAATAATAATAATATTTGCCCTGTTTTTTTTTTTCTTACTTTTTTTTATGCAGATATATATTCCATAGTTCTTTATATAAATCCGCTTCCCTGAAGCTAAAATGAATGGAGTGATATTTGATGGATTCTCTATTACCTCGGGTGGAGCACGATGTCGGATTTTGCGCCTCCCCCAGCATTTAAATGATACAATAGAGAAATGATGATTCAAACCCGCGGGACAAATTCTGCCACGCGAGTAACGATACGGAATAACTGACAGACATGTCAAATGTGATAAAATGACTTAAATATGTACATGTATATATATATATATATACCACGCATGGATACAATTCATCGTGGTTAATTTTCAGTATGGTAGCATCCATCTCTAATTTCTTATCACTCTTACTTTGTACATATAACTTTAAACTTTGATAGAACACCAGTCTAAGAGAAGGAAAATTCCGAATCAAACCGATTTAAGTCCGTTTAAAAAATTGACCTTCTGTTTACATCCTACTGCGTGCGGAGGCATTGGTAAATTTTTAACATCTAGGTGAGCAAATTTTTTAAGGGGCCTCGTACTGCAGGTGACAACTTAAGCAACAGCATGTACTGTAAAAGCAATCCGAGTCCTTTAAAAGATTGATAGGGCCGTAAAACAAACAAACTAGCAAACAAACCAGAACCGCGGGTAATTATATGGCTATCTAAAGTTGTGATATTGATTTTTGTAAAAATATCCCAAAATAATAAATTAATACTAGAATAATCTTAAACATAATAATGGTTTGCTTTGTTTAGATTGGTTTGTGTTACGGCATATCAACACTTTTCGGGTTATTTAATGCTGAAACAAGTCATTTTGATGAAAAAGTTTTTTCTATGTTTCAAGTTCTTAATATCTTCAAATTCGTATAAACAATTTTTCATTAATTTCATTAGGTTTGGTTTTGATTCAGATTGGTTTGTTCAATGGTATAATAACCCTGTGGGTTATTTAATGCCAAAAAAACTTAGGCTGTGAGATAAAAGTGTGTACTCACAAGTTTTCCTTTACAGGTGTATTTTTGTAGATAGTTTCATGAGTGTATTTTATATCTGATTCCTAATTTTCGCTAAATTTTTTTTTCTCTCAAGAAGGATTAAATGTCATCCATTTTGTTATACTCAAACGGATCGCTCATATTATTTCCGTTGAAATATTTCTTTCTGTTCTGACTGGATCAATGGACGAGTATGCTTATGTGGCAATGTTTCTCAAACGATTCAGCACGCCTTATGGGTCTTGAGCGAGACAGGAAAGATTGAAAAGATAATCAAAGGTTTATAAAGAGTTTTAAATATTCATATTCCAAAAGTAAATATGATTTCAAAATTCAATATATTATCAGTGATTTGATAAAATACATTGACGCTAAGAGTTCTATTCCTGTACGAGACTGTTTTTACTTCACATACCACTAATACCCTTGCGAAAGGTATGCATCTAACTATTCTATATCCAGCTTTGGATAAATAGCCGTGTAGAGTGGGCTCTTTAACTTTTGTTAGACATCCAGTCTGTTGGTAAGTGGTTGGCATCTTTCCGTCTATTGAAGACGATGGCGTAGTGTCCACTTTTTTATCTGCAACTGCGTGAGTGGCTGAACAGACCAATTTTTGAATGACAATATCTGGTGCAGTGATTGCAAACAAACCGTGATGCTTGCTGGAGATGCTGTTGTCTCTCCTTCCTTGTGACTCTCTTTTCTGCGGAGGCTTCTTTCCTCTCCTTTTTACTCCATTTCGTTTCTTGTTTAGGAGGCGCTAGGTCGTACGGTCTTCTTCATAAGCCTCCCATGTGTTGGTGTTGATGTAGCATGTCTTCATGTCCCTCTTGCAGATATCTTTAAAGCGCAGACGTGGTCTCCCTACCGGTCGGGTACCCTCTACTAACTCATCATACAGTAGATCTTTGGGAATGCGGCCTTTGTCCAACATCCTAACGTGGCCAAGCCAACGCAGACTTTAACCTTTGTTAGACATCCAGTCTTGAAGAAGGAAAATTCAGAATCAAAACCTATTTAAATTCGCTTAAGAAATTGACCTTGTGTCACACCCTACTCGTGCGGAGGGTGGGTAATTTTTAAATTCACAAATATTGCATAAATTTATCACTTTGCTAAAAATAAGTTTTGCATTTATTCCTTTCGTCTTTTCTTTCTTTCTTTTTTCTTTATTTTACATAAATTTTATTTACTCAAAAAATATTTATTTCATTAAAACCTGAACATAACGAGACAACCAGCGCTCATTACTTAAAGCTTGCGTTATTAACAATACACTAGCAGGACATTTGGATATACCACTGTATGATACTGTTACAATTTATATGGTAGGATGAATTGTTGACAAACCCTGTAGTGAGAATTAAAATTGGCCAGTGGAAAAATACTAGACTGTTTGTAACTCTGACCCCAGAAGCGCGAATCTCGCGCGTCACGTGATTAGTTAGTTTAGATTTTAGTTTCATCCTGGCATTGAAGCAACGAACACGTGCCTCTCTCTTCTGGGGTTGTTATCTCTCCGCGCGCAAGAACATGGGATAGACTAAATAAAATCTTGATCAAGAAAATAAAAGTATTGTAGTTCATTCAATTGATTGCAATGACTAAAGTTAGCCCTGATTTAAGAAAAAGAAGAAGCCATTAGTTAAGATAATGAAGAAGCAGTTAGAAGACTGGACAACAAGATGTCGGCCGAGAAGAAGAAGAAACAGCCAGGCAATATAGTAATGAAGATAGCAAGAAGAAATAAATTAACGGGTCTCTAATCTCTGTCTCTCTCCAAAATCTCTCTCTATCACCAACTCTCATTTATATACCCGACGATGGGGTATATAAACATAAGTTTGGTATTTTTGGGCCGGGATAGCTCAGTCGGTAGAGCGTTCGGCTAGAAACCACAAGGTTCCTAGTTCGATTCCGGTCCTCGCCAACCCAGCGTATGAGTAGCACAGGGATCTGTGCGGTAAAGTAAGGAGCTGATGGTAGGTGTAGTCCTCCACCTCAGACCTCAAAACAATCTCCTTGGTCTAGCACTATTGAAAAGGGGATAGGCTCCCTCGCTGACTGGCTGATACCGACTTTAGGCCGCCTTGACGACTTTACTTACTTAGTTAAGACATAATGTAAAAACTATAATAATCTTGATTTAACTCTCCCGCCTCTCTCTCTCTCTCTCTCTCTCTCTCTCTCTCTCTCCTCTCTCTCACTCACTCTCTCTCTCTTTCCATATTTTCATGTTCGATTGAAACATATTAGCGCTATAGATTTCTGCATGCTCATCCCATT
>CM042138.1:11778325-11823325 GCA_023376005.1 Doryteuthis pealeii | reverse complement strand
TAAATATACATATTTATATGCACACACATATATGTGCATATATATACACGTACACACACACACACACACACACACACACACATATATATATATATATATATATATATATATATATAAATGTACAAAGGAGGCACGATGTGTAATAGTTATCATCGTAGGAAATGGACACAGCAAGACCAGTTCGAATCCTGGACGAGACTGTTTGCATATCACGGTGCTAATACTCTTAGTAAAAGTATGCATCCAATTATTCTCCCTCTAGCTATAGAGATATATCTTGTTATAATGGATATTGGCTTCCGTCCGTCTTTCTGTCTGTAACTGAAACTACGTCACAAGTTTCCTAGTTATTTACGTTATATTCTCAACGGTTATCAATCATTTTCTAATCTTAATTAGCACCTTATTTACCAACAATGTCGCTATGAATGTCTAAATGAAATGTATTTTCCTCAATACATCCTATTATATTAATGTGGTTAAAATACTACGATGTTATATATCATTAAGAAACCAATGTGTACATAGTATATTGTGTGGATAATTTGCATACCGGTATTGATAAAAACGTGTTTAATAAATAATTATTTGATGTTATTGATTTCCAATATCATTGTTTCAGTCTCTAACGTATTGAAATTAATTAGTATGAAGTAAAAATAAGAATAATCTTTTTTGTGTTCGCATTTGCTTTAATTAGTCTTTCTAATCTAATATTGTATTATAAGTAAATAAAGTCGGTATCAGCCAGTCAGCGAGGGAGTCTATCCCCTTTTCTATAGCACTAGACCAAGGAGATTGTTTTGGCGTCTAAGGTGGAGCGCCACACCTACCATCAGCTCCTTACTTTACCGCACAGATCCCTGTGCTACTCATACACTGAGATGGCGAGGACCGGTATCGAACTAGGAACCTTGTGGTTTCTAGCCGAACGCTCTACCGACTGAGCTAATCTGGCCCCATAATTCTTAAATACATATGTTTTCTTGTATAAGTAAGATAGACAGCCCTAGTCACCCCTGAGGTCACTGCTTATGACACAAAACCCAACATCGTCAATACATAGAATTAATATTAATAAAATAAATACATTTTACCACACCCTGCTCAGGAGAGATATATATACTAGTTTGCTAGTAATAATTATGTGTATAGGTCAATGACTTACCATTATTATTTCACAGGCTATGCAATGTGTTATCCTAATAACAAATATTAATCCACTAAGTGCATATCAATTTCCAGAAGATCAAAGAAGATTATCATTAATAAAGAAACAATAATATCAGAACATTTTATGTTTCAGTTTCTCATTGGAAATACTGTTTACGTTTTATCTTCATACATATCTTAGAGTATATTTTCTACAAAATCTATTACTCAAATTAATCTCTATCTTAAGAAATTCACACACACACACACACACACACACACACACACATATTATATATATATTATAATATATATATATATATATATATATATATATATATATATATATGAGTATGAAAGGTGGAATGAAAAACATCACACAATGCTGTTAAAGAGAAAATAATTTATATAATCATAGCTGATACTGATCAATATTTCGATTTTACAAAAATCATCATCAGAGCTCATTCACTTCGTGGTTGCTGGGTCGGAGAAGAATGTCAATTCAGTTAACAAACAAAAACCCCTAATTCTGCAATAAAGAACGAAAGTTGTTACATAATTCACCAATGTGGGTTTTTTGTTTGTTAACTGATTTGACATTCTTCTCCGACCCAAACAACCACGGAGTGAATGAGCTCTGATGATGATTTTTGTAAAATCGAAATATTGATCAATATCAGCTATGATTATATTACAAATTGTTTTCTTTTTAACAGCATTGTGTGATGTTTTCATTCCACCTTTTCATACTCATATTGTCGGATTCATTTCCTTTCTTTTAACTTATATCCTGTCTTTTGGAAACACACACACACACACACACACACACACACACACATATATATATATATATATATATTATATATATATATATATATATCGATTCAAGTTCAATTCCTAGACGAAGCTGTTAGCATTTCACATAGCGCTAATACCCTTGGGAAATGTATGAATCCATATATTATCCCTCAGGCTATGGGTTAATAGTAGGGCCGACTGGGCCCTTCAGCCTTGGTAGGTAACCAGTCTAGGAGAGGGATAACTCTGAATTCAAAATTCCTGAGGTCGTTCGTTGATTGGGTTTGTGGCAACCGTTGATGCACCAATTCTTTCCTATCGACTGTGCCAAAAGTGTGGATGGTCCAACACAAGCCTTCACCACTATAAACAAATCACTGTGATGTGTTCATTGTAAGTATGAATCCTCATGCGTCGAAATCGACGAGAGAATCCGTGATATATATATATATATATATATATATATATATATATAGGTGTGTTAATATGTATCGGGATTTTTTGTACTTTTTAACACACCTTGTATTCTGAAATGAATAAACCTTCCACTTTTTTTTTCAGAATACAGGTTATGTCAAAAAGTACCAAGTTTAAAGCTGTATTTAACAAGATAGAAATGAACAATGAATGGGACGTTATTCTTTTTCACAATACGAGGTGTGTCAAAATGTATAAAAAATATCGATACTTTTTGACACACCTCATATATATATATATATATATATATATATATAGGTCTCATCAGCAGTGTATACATACGATCTCCCCCCTACAGAGATCGAACCGGAGAACCCAGAGCCGGAGACTCTACCTCTGGACCACTGGCCACGCCACTTAGAAACTCGCCAAATCAACTTAATGATAAATGCTATAACCTGGTGTGTTGTATGGCTGCATCCACAACATAATAGAGGACACGGTTACCTCTCGCAGTCACGTCTTCTCGGCATGACGGCATCCATGCTGAGCACAGACATGTAGAATTTTATTATACATTGAGAGAAGCTGATTTAATTAATTGAAATAATCACGACAAACGAACTCGGCGAATACCGTGTGCGACGTGTGGAACACTGTACAGCTGTTGCGATCTAATTAGGTCTCATCAGCAGTGTATTTTTACAATATATATAATATATATATATATATATATATATATATATTATATATATATATATATATTATATATATATATATATTGTATCTTTCTCATGTGTGTCCACAACTAAGCTAATTATGAACCATTCCATTTTTATTATAAAGAAAGGACATGCTACAGAGAAAAATATAATAAGTAAGAAAGAAAGAAAGTAGGAGGAAGATGGAGAAAGGGGCTGAGAACGCGAGAAGAATTACGCTAATCTGTTTCAATCGAATATAATGAAAAGATGAAAAGAAGGAAAGAAAGAAAGAATAAATATATATTAAATCAATAGCTGTTAAATAAACATATCAAATTGTTATGGCATTTCTAGTTAAATGAAAAAAATTTTCTAGTTAAATGAAAAAAATTTTTTTTTCATTTAACTAGAAAAAATATTTCTAGTTAAATGAAAAAAAAAATTTCATTTAACTAGAAATGCCATAACAAGACGATTTCAGTTCCAGTGATCTTTTGAAAAAAAGATTTTATCTCGAAAATTCAAGAATAAATTACAGGTTAACAAACAACACCATTGTTACCTTATTATTTTTTCTTTACACCTGCATTGTGATAGCCTTCAAAATCAACCTCCAAACTAATATATACACAATGCTTCAAGCAAATTATAAAACTCTCTTTATATATATATATATATATATATATATATATATATATTACTCATAGATGGATTCCTCACATGTACTGCCAGTGAAGGTCAGTGGAATCTAAATGCCTGCACTTATGTAAGTTCACTTAGAACATGAGAAACAGTTGTTAACAATAAAGGGAAAGTATCTTGGCCTAAAAGTCTCCAAGAATCATTTGTCTTTCTCTTCCATGGGATCTTTTTTTCTATGTGTCAGCTTTCCATGTACGATGGGCACGCACAATACCGAGTTAAACTATCTGTTGCTCGCGTTTTTCTTTTATTGGGTGGCTGGTTTCGGGAGAATGTGTATCCCCCTAAACCTAATCACGGCAATTATCTTGTCCACGAAATCTAGCCTCATAAATTATGGCTGTGGAGTGGTCAGGATTTCTTTTCTTCTGAGTTGTTAATCTCTCTTGTGCGGCAGGTATACGCGAACGCACTTACTTTTCCGTGGTAAGCCATCTTCTCTTCTACATATATGAGCTCTGTTTTTACAGCCTCGCATGTTCTTTTATACAAAACTGTTATAGGTGATATAACCTATCTACATAATGGAATGATCCTACTACTACTATAAGTAGCAAAGACAATTGCAGCTTGAAGAACAAGTGACGCGATTCAGTTCTAGACTGTATTGTCGGACGTAACTTCACTTTCCTTCTGTAAATTCTACTTTCTTGGTTCAATACAATTGTATCAACTTTCACCGGTCGTTTGTCTTCATTTGTGACCCTTAACAACCCCACAACAAAAACAAAACTTTGACGCAAATGTATCAGCTATTATGGGACAGAAGTTAAATTAAAAAATGAATTGCATTACCGTTGTCCTATAATAGTTGGTACATTCTGTGTACTAAATCTATATGCAAATGTATCAGCTATTATGGACAGAAGTTAAATTAAAAAATGAATTGTATTACCGTTGTCTCATAATAGTGGTACATTCCGTGTACTAAATCTATATGCAAATGTATCAGCTATTATGGGACAGAAGTTAAATTAAAAAATGAATTGTATTACCGTTGTCTCATAATAGTTGGTACATTCTGTGTACTAAATCTATATGCAAATGTATCAGCTATTATGGGACAGAAGTTAAATTAAAAAATGAATTGTATTACCGTTGTCTCATAATAGTTGGTACATTCCGTGTACTAAATCTATATGCAAATGTATCAGCTATTATGGGACAGAAGTTAAATTAAAAAATGAATTGTATTACCGTTGTCTCATAATAGTTGGTACATTCTGTGTACTAAATCTATATGCAAATGTATCAGCTATTATGGGACAGAAGTTAAATTAAAAAATGAATTGTATTACCGTTGTCTCATAATAGTTGGTACATTCTGTGTACTAAATTTATATGCAAATGTATCAGCTATTATGGGACAGAAGTTAAATTAAAAAATGAATTGCATTACTTTGTCTCATAATAGTTGGTACATTCTGTGTACTAAATTTATATGCAAATGTATCAGCTATTATGGGACAGAAGTTAAATTAAAAAATGAATTGTATTACCGTTGTCTCATAATAGTTGGTACATTCTGTGTACTAAATCTATATGCAAATGTATCAGCTATTATGGGACAGAAGTTAAATTAAAAATGAATTGTATTACCGTTGTCTCATAATAGTTGGTACATTCTGTGTACTAAATGTATATGCAAATGTATCAGCTATTATGGGACAGAAGTTAAATTAAAAAATGAATTGTATTACCGTTGTCTCATAATAGTTGGTACATTCTGTGTACTAAATCTATATGCAAATGTATCAGCTATTATGGGACAGAAGTTAAATTAAAAAATGAATTGCATTACTTTTGTCTCATAATAGTTGGTACATTCTGTGTACTAAATCTATATGCAAATGTATCAGCTATTATGGGACAGAAGTTAAATTAAAAATGAATTGTATTACCTTTGTCTCATAATAGTTGGTACATTCTGTGTACTAAATGTATATGCAAATGTATCAGCTATTATGGGACAGAAGTTAAATTAAAAAATGAATTGTATTACCGTTGTCTCATAATAGTTGGTACATTCTGTGTACTAAATTTATATGCAAATGTATCAGCTATTATGGGACAGAAGTTAAATTAAAAAATGAATTGCATTACTTTTGTCTCATAATAGTTGGTACATTCTGTGTACTAAATCTATATGCAAATGTATCAGCTATTATGGGACAGAAGTTAAATTAAAAAATGAATTGTATTACCTTTGTCTCATAATAGTTGGTACATTCTGTGTACTAAATGTATATGCAAATGTATCAGCTATTATGGGACAGAAGTTAAATTAAAAAATGAATTGTATTACCGTTGTCTCATAATAGTTGGTACATTCTGTGTACTAAATTTATATGCAAATGTATCAGCTATTATGGGACAGAAGTTAAATTAAAAAATGAATTGCATTACTTTGTCTCATAATAGTTGGTACATTCTGTGTACTAAATCTATATGCAAATGTATCAGCTATTATGGGACAGAAGTTAAATTAAAAAATGAATTGCATTACTTTTGTCTCATAATAGTTGGTACATTCTGTGTACTAAATCTATATGCAAATGTATCAGCTATTATGGGACAGAAGTTAAATTAAAAAATGAATTGTATTACCTTTGTCTCATAATAGTTGGTACATTCTGTGTACTAAATGTATATGCAAATGTATCAGCTATTATGGGACAGAAGTTAAATTAAAAAATGAATTGTATTACCGTTGTCTCATAATAGTTTGTACATTCTGTGTACTAAATCTATATGCAAATGTATCAGCTATTATGGGACAGAAGTTAAATTAAAAATGAATTGTATTACCTTTGTCTCATAATAGTTGGTACATTCTGTGTACTAAATCTATATGCAAATGTATCAGCTATTATGGGACAGAAGTTAAATTAAAAAATGAATTGTATTACCTTTGTCTCATAATAGTTGGTACATTCTGTGTACTAAATCTATATGCAAATGTATCAGCTATTATGGACAGAAGTTAAATTAAAAATGAATTGTATTACCGTTGTCTCATAATTGTTGGTACATTCTGTGTACTAAATCTATATGCAAATGTATCAGCTATATGGGACAGAAGTTAAATTAAAAAATGAATTGTATTACCTTTGTCTCATAATAGTTGGTACATTCTGTGTACTAAATGTATATGCAAATGTATCAGCTATTATGGGACAGAAGTTAAATTAAAATGAATTGTATTACCGTTGTCTCATAATAGTTGGTACATTCTGTGTACTAAATTTATATGCAAATGTATCAGCTATTATGGGACAGAAGTTAAATTAAAAAATGAATTGCATTACTTTTGTCTCATAATAGTTGGTACATTCTGTGTACTAAATCTATATGCAAATGTATCAGCTATTATGGGACAGAAGTTAAATTAAAAAATGAATTGCATTACTTTTGTCTCATAATAGTTGGTACATTCTGTGTACTAAATCTATATGCAAATGTATCAGCTATTATGGGACAGAAGTTAAATTAAAAAATGAATTGTATTACCTTTGTCTCATAATAGTTGGTACATTCTGTGTACTAAATGTATATGCAAATGTATCAGCTATTATGGGACAGAAGTTAAATTAAAAAATGAATTGTATTACCGTTGTCTCATAATAGTTTGTACATTCTGTGTACTAAATCTATATGCAAATGTATCAGCTATTATGGGACAGAAGTTAAATTAAAAAATGAATTGTATTACCTTTGTCTCATAATAGTTGGTACATTCTGTGTACTAAATCTATATGCAAATGTATCAGCTATTATGGGACAGAAGTTAAATTAAAAAATGAATTGTATTACCTTGTCTCATAATAGTTGGTACATTCTGTGTACTAAATGTATATGCAAATGTATCAGCTATTATGGGACAGAAGTTAAATTAAAAAATGAATTGTATTACCGTTGTCTCATAATTGTTGGTACATTCTGTGTACTAAATCTATATGCAAATGTATCAGCTATTATGGGACAGAAGTTAAATTAAAAAAATGAATTGTATTACCGTTGTCTCATAATAGTTGGTACATTCTGTGTACTAAATCTATATGCAAATGTATCAGCTATTATGGGACAGAAGTTAAATTAAAAAATGAATTGTATTACCGTTGTCTCATAATAGTTGTACATTCTGTGTACTAAATCTATATGCAAATGTATCAGCTATTATGGGACAGAAGTTAAATTAAAAATGAATTGTATTACCTTTGTCTCATAATAGTTGGTACATTCTGTGTACTAAATCTATATGCAAATGTATCAGCTATTATGGGACAGAAGTTAAATTAAAAAATGAATTGTATTACCTTTGTCTCATAATAGTTGGTACATTCTGTGTACTAAATCTATATGCAAATGTATCAGCTATTATGGGACAGAAGTTAAATTAAAAAATGAATTGTATTACCGTTGTCTCATAATGTTGGTACATTCTGTGTACTAAATCTATATGCAAATGTATCAGCTATTATGGACAGAAGTTAAATTAAAAAATGAATTGTATTACCGTTGTCTCATAATAGTTGGTACATTCTGTGTACTAAATCTATATGCAAATGTATCAGCTATTATGGGACAGAAGTTAAAAAAAAATGAATTGTATTACCGTTGTCTCATAATAGTTGGTACATTCTGTGTACTAAATCTATATGCAAATGTATCAGCTATTATGGGACAGAAGTTAAATTAAAAAATGAATTGCATTACTTTTGTCTCATAATAGTTGGTACATTCTGTGTACTAAATTTATATGCAAATGTATCAGCTATTATGGGACAGAAGTTAAATTAAAAATGAATTGTATTACCGTTGTCTCATAATAGTTGGTACATTCCGTGTACTAAATCTATATGCAAATGTATCAGCTATTATGGGACAGAAGTTAAATTAAAAAATGAATTGCATTACTTTTGTCTCATAATAGTTGGTACATTCTGTGTACTAAATTTATATGCAAATGTATCAGCTATTATGGGACAGAAGTTAAATTAAAAATGAATTGTATTACCGTTGTCTCATAATAGTTGGTACATTCCGTGTACTAAATCTATATGCAAATGTATCAGCTATTATGGGACAGAAGTTAAATTAAAAAATGAATTGTATTACCTTTGTCTCATAATAGTTGGTACATTCTGTGTACTAAATGTATATGCAAATGTATCAGCTATTATGGGACAGAAGTTAAATTAAAAAATGAATTGTATTACCGTTGTCTCATAATAGTTGGTACATTCCGTGTACTAAATCTATATGCAAATGTATCAGCTATTATGGGACAGAAGTTAAATTAAAAAATGAATTGCATTACTTTTGTCTCATAATAGTTGGTACATTCTGTGTACTAAATTTATATGCAAATGTATCAGCTATTATGGGACAGAAGTTAAATTAAAAAATGAATTGTATTACCGTTGTCCCATAATAGTTGGTACATTCTGTGTACTAAATTTATATGTAAATGTATCAGCTATTATGGGACAGAAGTTAAATTAAAAAATGAATTGTATTACCTTTGTCTCATAATAGTTGGTACATTCTGTGTACTAATTTATATGCAAATGTATCAGCTATTATGGACAGAAGTTAAATTAAAAAATGAATGTATTACCGTTGTCCCATAATAGTTGGTACATTCTGTGTACTAAATTTATATGTAAATGTATCAGCTATCATGGGACAGAAGTTAAATTAAAAAAAATTACCTTTGTCTCATAATAGTTGGTACATCTTGTGTACTAAATCTATATGCAAATGTATCAGCTATTATGGGACAGAAGTTAAATTAAAAAATGAATTGCATTACTTTTGTCTCATAATAGTTGTTACATTCTGTGTACTACATTTATATGCAAATGTATCAGCTATTATGGGACAGAAGTTAAATTAAAAAATGAATTGCATTACCGTTGTCTCATAATAGTTGGTACATTCTGTGTACTAAATCTATATGTAAATGTATCAGCCATTATGGGACAGAAGTTAAATTAAAAAATGAATTGTATTACCCTTGTCTCATAATAGTTGGTACATTCTGTGTACTAAATCTATATGCAAATGTATCAGCTATTATGGGACAGAAGTTAAATTAAAAAATGAATTGTATTACCTTTGTCTCATAATAGTTGGTACATTCTGTGTACTAAATCTATATGCAAATGTATCAGCTATTATGGGACAGAAGTTGAATTAAAAAATGAATTGTATTACCTTTGTCTCATAATAGTTGGTACATTCTGTGTACTAAATCTATATGCAAATGTATCAGCTATTATGGGACAGAAGTTGAATTAAAAAATGAATTGTATTACCTTTGTCTCATAATAGTACATATATAGTACATATATATCTTCATTATGTTTGACATGAAATGTTTTTTTATTCATCAATCACTTAAGATATACTAAACAAATTTTGAAACTTAGCTCAACAGTCTATTAATATTGATGATGAAAAATAAGAATATCAAAACATTGTGAATAGTCCTTCCTATTTTACTAAATCACAATTTGATCTAAAAATTCTAATAAATACTAAATAAATACTAATAAATACTATACTAATAAATACTATACTAATACATTCTAAATAAATACTAATAAATACTATACTAATAAATACTATACAAATAAATACTAAAAAAATACTAATAATTTATTTGATATTTGTATGGGAAGTTTTGTGAAGCTGACACTTGCGAGTTTGCTGGTACATTCCTACAACGGAAAATGACCTACTAATTCAATAAAGAATATTTCAAACTTTACCGTCATGATGGGTTAATATGTTTACAAAATCGAATTGGCTATAAAGTGGATTGTGCAAGGGAAAAAAATAACAGAAATTTTCAAAAGCCAGCACTTGAATTTAGACGTAGAGTCTAAGTTAAAAAAAATGTTTATTTTCGAGAAGTCACATTCAATTTGCAAACCGTACAAAAAGACATTAATATTAATGTATACATTAATATATCAAATCGTATCAACCACCCACATTTACAAAAACATATTGAAAATCAATAGAAAATACGCTAGTTGTAAATTCTTGCAATATTAATGTTTTCAACAAATCTAAAACGAATAATTTTTATATTTCTGACTACGTTTAAATATTTTAAATAAGTTTCCAGTAACTTCTGTTCCGTCTCCATTTGTCTGCAACCGAAACTATGTCACTGCTTACGTCACAATGCCAAAAATCGTCAGTACATAAGAATAAAGAACAACCCTGTAATCAGTTTTTAAAATTATTTTACTTGCGTCTTTTTTCAGTAACAAGAGTTTAACTAAAACGTTTACAAATAAATAAATACCAAGGATTTTGTGTAACATTTATATGTGAAATATTGAAAATAATTATTTGATTAATAATTAATAGATACACGCAATATTTTACTTGAGCCGGACAGAACTAAGTTTACATCTTAAATTGTTTTGTTTTTTTCATTTGTGCCTTTATTAAATTTGATATTTTTACACCGGCACAGGCTGAGACACTACTGCATAGCCTGGAGGAGGCAGCAAGAAGCATCCGCCTGCATGTGTACTCTGATAAAACGGAGTTCATGAGCTTCAAAAAGAAAGGAGACATCTCCACATTAGACGGTAAGCCCCTTAAGCCAGTAGAACAATTCAAATACCTAGGGAGTAATATCTCCTCCACAGATAGCGATGTTAATGCACGAATAGGAAAGGCGTGGAGGCCACGAACAAATTATCTGTCATATGGAAGTCTGATCTCACTGAAAAGCTAAAGCGACATCTCTTCCAGGCTGTAGTCATATCAGTACTTCTGTATGGCTGCACCACCTGGACCCTAACGAGGCGCCTCGAGAATAAGCTAGATGGGAGCTGCACAAGAATGCTGCGAGCAGTATTGAACAAGTCGTGGAGACACCACCCCACAAGGGAGCAGCTGTATGGTCACCTGCCCCCTATCTCACAGACCATCCGAGTGAGACGGACTCGGCATGCGGGGCACTGCTGGAGAAGCAAGGACGAACTCATAAGCGATGTTCTCCTGTGGAAGCCAGCACACGGACATGCCAGTGTGGGCCGCCCAGCAAGGACCTACATTGACCAGCTATGTAAAGATGCTGGCCGCAGAGAGGAAGAACTCCCTGGGGCGATGAATGATAGGGAAGGTTGGCGAGAGATTGTCATGGATATCCGTGCTGCCTGCGCGACATGATGATGATGATGATATAAACCCTCTAACATTGATTTTTTATTGACCCAAAATCTTTCAAAAATAACTTTTACACAACATGGACGGTATTTCTTTTTCGAGTACATATAATTAATTTTTATTCATATTTTAATTATTTTTTAAAATTTATTTTTATTTATTTTTATAAATACTAAATATCGTTCACTGATATAAATTTTCAAACCTATTTACATTACATTTTGAACGGTTAGTGTTCAAAGAATAATATTAACAGGAAGTAGTAACATACAATACTACATTTTGCGACCTTCTCATTTCAAGTTCCAAGTCAGATTAAAATGGTAAGGTAAGGAATAGCATTCTTTACGACATTTTGACATTTTCATTTTAGAATAACTAATTTTCTTCCATTTAATTTTTCTATATCTAACAACATTTCAACCAGAAAAAACAGGGGATAGCATTTATGCTGCTTGGAGCAGATTAAACTTGCAATAATGATTTCATCTCCAAAACATCGTTTGAATTCAATGTTATCGCTTGATGATGACTTATTTTAAGGTAATTAGAAAAACGACTTAACAGAGCATGAGGTTACAGTGGCCTAAACATTGTCCTTTTACATACCACAATTAAGATGAGGACAACAGGCCGAAATATCAACATTATTCATATCAAGTTTTATTTAAAAAACACAGATAAATAAATCTAAAATGGCTCATAAAGTAGTCCTAAATAGCGGAAGAGACACCAAACTAAATTACACACAAGAAAATGAAAATAATAATAAAAAGTAATGAGAAATAGAAATATCATATGGTTCATCTATCAAGGAAGTTTTGTTCAACCACACATATTGACTGATAATCTCTCTCTCTCTCTCTCTCTCTCTCTCTCTCTCTCTCTCTATATATATATATATATATATAATATATATATATATATATATATATATATAAAAAGGGCAGTTGTGTATGTATGTCCGGAGAAAACTACAAAATAAAACAATTTCAAAGTAGTTTAGTTCAGTCAGCAGAGCGTTTGGCTAGAAACCGCAAGGTTACTAGTTCGATACCAGCCCTTGCCAACTCAATGTATGAGTAGCATAGGGATCCGTGCAGTAAAGTCAGGAGATGATGGTAGGTGTGGCGCTCCACCTCAGATGCTAAAATAATCTCCTTGGTCTAGCACTAGTGAAAAGGGGATAGACTCCCTCGCTGATTGGCTGATACCGACTTTAGGCCACACCGCCGAATTTTACTTTACTATATATATATATATATATATAATATATATATACATTAACTATCTCCATTTCTTGCTTTTTGAGCAAAAATAATAAAGATTTGGGAGTGGTAGTACCTGTAGGGTACCATCTATGGGTTAAATCGAAAAATGTGTTTACAAAAAAAGACTGGTTATCCATTAAGAATGAATTTATCTTAAACCTTTGTCAGCATTAAATGACCCACTGGGTTGATATGCCGTAAAACAAAACAAACCAAGCCAAATGAAGATTTGATTTATATTATGAAGATAATTAAAAACTAAAATTTAAATGATAACAGCATGGAATTTTTTTTTGCCTTAGATATTTTAAATAGTATACATTAATTTTAAATAGTATACATTAATTTTTCTCTTCCATGTGCCTGGATTAATGCAAAGTTTATTTTGTTTTTTGGCGTAGGGATTTTAATGTGAAACTGTCAACACAAACTGGGGCAAAAATCTTTCCAAGGGATAAAAGAAAAAAGAACATTTATAAATATCTACTACACTACTAAAAAGACTTTAACAAAATCATTTTTCAATTAATCGTTTTTGTAAGAAATTTATCAAAAAATATTTAACAGGTATAATCTTAAAATATCAAACGAAAAGGAAGATAACCTATAATAACAGATACAACTGCAATATAATAGAGAAGACATGCATCAAGGAAGAAGATAAGAACAATGACCACCCTGTCGGCTTGTGCGTTAGAATGCACCGACTATACCTCTGCAGAGGGGTAAGACTCCCCCAATGGGGCTACCTGTTGGCCGTGGGTGGCGAACCGTGATACTTAAGGATAGAGCCCAGGTGGATGAGCAGTTCATGACATGAAATACTCCACTTTGGCCCTATCTTGGGTTAGACGGGCGGTCGGAGAGACCCCCTCCGATCAATCGGCTGGTCACGTCAAGCCCTAGCACCTATATGATTTTCCCAGCCCTACTGCCCTCATGGCAAGCCCCAACCCCTTTTTATCATATGGGTAGAAGGCGCTGGCTGTGGGTCTACATGTCCTGGGAATGACGTTAAACTCTATCTGATGGTGAAGTTCCAGTTTTGGAGGTTTGGGGAATGTGGAGCACCCCTTCATCACCATTGCTCCCTGGTCCACTCTGACCCGGAGTGGTAGTACCTGTTAGGGTCCCATCTATGTGTTAAATAGAAAAATGTATTTATAAAAAAATTGTATTATCCATTAAGAATTGATTTATTTCAAAACGTTATCGGCATTAAATGACCCACTGAGGTTGATATGCCGTAAAACAAACCAAACCAAACAAGAACAATGATGAAATATCTAAATCGTTGCTACTTAAAAAAAATAGAAACACATATAGTACAAGAACAACCCCGGCTTCACTAACAGAATATATTCCAACACAACTACATTACCCAGATATTTATGCCAAATAAAAGACAAAATGGACAAACCTACTATTTCGTAATTGACACCCACACCGAAGAGGCATGGAATGCCGAAACATATGTCTGTGGATGACTTATTAATATATACTCCCATAAATTTGGTATGAGCTCTTTAATAGGTAATTTAAATTAACTCTCACTACTAAGCATATAAGCAATGATCCTTTCCCCGGAAATTTGATCTCTCTGTGACTGTAAAATACATAAACAAACCTATGTACTTAATAGTTTAAAAACACCAGTCCCCGCTACAGCTATCAGTGGACGAGGGGATAAGATATTGAGCTGCCAAAAAGTCAGTCTGACTTCGACCCTAGCCAAAGATAGTTGTGTCTAGCCACACTGAAGAGGCGTAAAACGCCGAAACACGTGTCTGTGGATGATTTATATATATATATATATATATATATAATTAATAAGTCATCCACAGACACGTGTTTCGGCGTTTCACGCCTCTTCCTATATATATATATATA
This sequence comes from Doryteuthis pealeii, assembly GCA_023376005.1. Taxonomy (NCBI): domain Eukaryota; kingdom Metazoa; phylum Mollusca; class Cephalopoda; order Myopsida; family Loliginidae; genus Doryteuthis; species Doryteuthis pealeii. Next base: position 11,808,192 of record CM042138.1, on the reverse strand, counting down.
TATAATATATATATAAATATATAATATATATATATATATATATATAATATATATATATATACAGAGAGAGAGAGAGAGAGAGAGAGAGAGAGAGAGAGAGAGAAGAGAGAGGGGGTAATATTAATTTTAGCACACCCTTTCGTAAAATCAATGTAAACAGATCTTTGAAATCTTATATTTTTTTAAATAATAGATATACAAACATTGTTTTGCAGTGAAAATTCAAATAAATATGTTTTCTTTTTAATGAAATTATATTTCTAACAGATAGATTCAAATTAATTCAGATAATTAAAGGTTTTCTTTTGGAGTCGTCAAACCCGTTCTGTTTTGCCCTTCGTCTGTCGTTAAACAAAAATTTGCGACGGACGACAATCAAAACTGTTTTTTTTCATCGTATAATAAAAATATTTAATCTATAATAATATTTTTTTAACTATTTCTTTTTTATTAATAATTTCTAATAAAACTTGATACGTTGGATAACTTTAAATATATATCAAAATGAAACAAATTATTTGTAAATCAATAATGCCAGACTTGTATATATTAACATTTGTTTTAACAAACAATCTAGACCGTTTAATCTTTCATACTTAATAACTGAGTATATAATAGAGGTTTTTCATTCTACGGATTAATGATTTTGACAATAAATTAAATACTCATTGATAAAGGTACGCAACACCTCACGGTATAGTAACGTAAGAATAGAATAAGAATAAGAATAAGAAATTTATTAATCAATAGTAGTACAAATTATTTAAAAAATATATAAGTAAAAGAAAAACTTTATTGGTTTAAACTACTATTGAAGGAGGCCATGCCTAATAGCGTGAAGCTAATCCATAGACATGACCACCCTTAGACGCTCACAGGAAAACAATACATGAAACACACAACGTAAACATATACATATATATCATGAGACAATTAGCCGTGTGAGAATCTAAATGCAAATCTGTTGTTTATAAGAGGCAATAAAATGATTTTTCAAAAGTGTTTTAAGGACAAAATAATTAACTGAAACAAGCTTCATCTTTTCTTTATCAAAAAATAACGACTGAACAGTATTCCAAGAATTAATTGCATTAAAACGAATCGAATTATGCCCAAAACTAACAGTGTTGATGATAGGGAAATTAAGCAAACCCGATTGGTCAGCACGAGTGACTTGAGCAGTGGCATAGTTTTGGTTACGGATTGACAACGAATCTCCATTATACATAGAGATAAGATTGTTGCATTTCCTTATAATCAAACTAGAAATCATTATATTATCAAAGTGTAATCATATCTAGAAACGTTCTTTTCTTGTTGTACTTAAAAAAGGGTTCAACGATGTGAGGTGCTACTTGGTATGATTCAATCGATTTGATAATGAAAGATTACTTCGATATTGATATAAATCCGCCTCACTGAATATCAAATGAACTAATGACGATTTATTAGCGAATAATGTGTATTCACCAACCTAATGGAAGATACTGGCCTCTAAAATGAGCTGAAGACATTTAGATAGAATGATCAAAAGGTTGTTTAATCACATAAATATATAAATTAGACCTTAGATTAATCCAAGGGAATTCTGTATAAAGATTAAAGTAATGTGTTTTGAAGATGAAAGCGATTACATGCAGCAATGACTGCATATGCATAAGAGTGCACGACTAGGAATCTCAAGGTTCTGGGTTCGATACCGCTCCTCCATCATCTCAGCGAATGAGTATCAAAGATTTGGTAATCTGATCTGTGCAGTAAAGTGAGGAGCTGGCTGTAGGTATGAGGGCGCCATCTAAAAAAATATATCATTCACTCTGATCAAGTGCTAGTCAAAAGGTGATAGACTCCCTCGATTCCGAGCGCTCCGTCAACTTTACTTTTTACTTTACTTTATATGTAAGTCATTGGGGTGGCCGAAAATCGGTATCAGCCAAACAACGAGATAGTCTATCCCCTTTTCACTAACGCTAGACCAAGGAAATTGTTTTGGCGTCTGAAGTAGAGCGACACACCTACAATCAGCTCCTTACTTGACTGCACAGATCCCTGTGCTACTCATACGTAGAGGTGATGAGGGTCGGTATCGAACCAGGAACGTTGTGGTTCCTAGTTGGACGCTCTACCGACTGAGAAATTCATACATTTTTTGTGGTTTTCTCTAAACCTACGAGGAAGTATCGAAAATTATCCATACTCTTGTTTATGGAAGCCGAGCTCATCGTGGATGATTTCGATAGGCAGAACCATGACTAATCTGCAAGAAAAATCTACCTCATCGAAGATAACATGAGGATTTGCCACAACCATCTCTCGAACTTGCCGAATCTTCTCCTCAGTGGTGGAGGTTGACGGGCGTTATGTTTCCTCTTCGTCTACCGGTTGTTCAGCCACTTTTAAAACCGCCCATTCACACATATTTCTATTGGGTAATGCACTGTCCCCGTATTGTGCTAAAGCCTCCGATGAATTTCAGCCCTGACACTCCTTCCAGCTAAAGAAATCAAATCATTGTCTTGGTGCATACTGCTAGTGGAGCAGCCAGGTCTACACTGTAAAGACAACAATTATAGGGCGTGATTCGATCCAAACTTCACTCACGTGATCACAACAGTGCTAACTATTAGCACGTACGCAGTCTGTACGGCCACCTACCCCCTATCTTACAAACCCTCCGAGTAAGATAGACAAGGAATGTTGGGCACATTTGGAGGAGCAAGGACTTCTCATAAGCGACGTTCTCCTGTGGAAGTCAATACATAGACATGCTAATGTGGGTGACCCACAAAGGACCTACATTAACCAACTTTGCGAGGATACTGGATGTTGCGCAGGGGACCCCCTGGGACAATGAATGATAAAGTGGGTTGGCGATAGATTGTCATGGATATCCGTGTTAATTGCGTGAGATAATGATAATAATGATGATGGCAAAAGTGCAGATAATTTTTGACACCCTCTTGTACATTCCAAATTTAACATTAAAATAAACAGTTACTTTGAACTCGGTTTAGCTCAGTTGATAAAGCGTCTGCCTGGGAACCACTAGGTTCTTGGTTCGATACCGACCCTCGCCAACTCAGTATATTGGTAGCACAGGGATCTGTACAGTAAAAGGGAAGAGCTGAGCTTATGTAGCGAGATGGTGATTTCCTGAGTTTTGCGAGAACTACTATTAGAAAAGAAAGGAAGAAGAAATAAGAGATAGTAAAGGTTTAAAAAAAAGTGATGAGCACAAAAACGGTTGTCGTGAGTTTGAACGGGGCGTGACCCCGAATGGAGAATTGAATGTCAACCGGAAGTTTCGGGTGTTGACCGGAACCGGAAGTCACGTGGTGCGTGAACGACGAAGAAATACCGGCCTCTTTTTGCTTTCCGGGGCCTAGGGGACGGACGGGCTCTGGTGCCTAGTGTGAGATCACAGGAATTTATCAGTGTCCTCTCTCTCTTTCTCTCTGCCTTTCCTCCTCTCCGACACAGCCCACGAGACTAGCCTGGAAATAAAAGCTAAGCAGCTTGTGACGATATATTTCTCGCGTTGTACTTTTTTTTTATCAATAGATGACCGCCACGGCCGAACACCTTTTTAGTGTCCTGAATTGGAGGCACGTTGACAAGACCGCTATAACATATATATCGATATAGAACGTTTATGCATATCGTTTTGTACGGTGAATATATCGCTACCACCACGTTACACTTAGGTGTGTCGTTACACCCCAGAAACTAAAAAAACAAACAATCTCCTTAGTCTAGTGCTAGTGATAGGGAGATACAGTACCATGCTGTCTGGCTGATACCGACTTTAGGTCACATCGACAACTTTACCTTTACTTACAAGTACCATCTTAAGAGTTTTCCGATTTACCAGCTGTCACTCAGTCGATTTTTTGCTTTGTGTTGTAAGCTAACATTTGAAGTACCAGCCAACTTCAGATACGCTTATGTTAATAAGTTCAAAATAAAAATATTTAACGTTTATTCTAATAGGTTCACAGTAAAAAAATATTTAACGCCTATGTTAATAAGTTCAATGAAAAAATATTTAAATTTCCAAATTTATTTCGTCAAAAAAATATTATTAAAAAAACAAAAACAATCATTAGATTTATTATATCACATAAATCATTGCATACTATTTGATTATGCTTTGATTTTTTTTCTTAGATAAAAAAATGCTACAAAAATAAGGTGATTTTGGTGAGACTGGAACGGATTAATTACATTGTAGTATATTTCCATGGCGAAAATTGATTTGACATACGAGGAAACGGAATTAGGAGCGGAACGAATTAAACTCGTAAATGAAGTTATCACTGTATATCATCATATTCATCACGTCATATATATATATATATATATATTATAATATATATATGAGAGAAAGATATAGCTTACTACTGAGTCCATTAAAGTAAGTCTAAACGAGTGCAAAGATGTCCTTTTGCATAAAAGTGTATCGTCGCGGCAAAACCAAGAAATCTAACACGATTGTACCTCTTCACCTTTCTGACATGTTTCTTTTGGGTGGTCATTTATGAAATGCTCTTGCCTCTTATCAGGATGGTTATCGAGTCAATTAACGGTAGGCTGATCATAAAGGATCAAGCATACACACACACACACAACACACACACACACCACACACATATATATATATATATATATATATATATATATATATATATATGAGATTAAGTAAAAAACAAATGTGTTTATTTTTATATGGCTTTAAGCCGATACTTTTTGGAGGATATGTGCTTAATTGAAGTCATATCTAATTTTGAAAATTAATTATGTAATAATAATGAATTTAGGCGGGCATATATGTTTAAATGTAAGGCTAAACAAATCGAGAAAATGTCAATGATATATATATATTATAATATAATATATTATATATTATATATATATATATATAATATATAGTGTGTGTGTGTGTGAGAGGGATAGATCGATAAAAGGAATAAATATCGTTCTAGTTGGTCATGTTATATATATTATGTGGTTTAGATGGGTTTAGCTCAGTCAATAGAGCGCCCGCCAAGTATAACCTTATGGGTTGTCACAATGCGCTTTTTACACAGTGGGCTCTATAACGTGCATTCCGTGGTGCACTATTAAAATACGCTGATCGCTGGTCTCTAGTCTGGGACGTTTTCAAAGGTACGCTGCCACACGCGTAAACTTTTTGGGCTTTTTACAACACATAGGATTCTAGCAGTCCTTGGACGCTAGTATCAGCCAAGAGGGTATCACCGCGTGCTCTTAGTTGTGGTCAATTAACTTAAGAGAGAGAGAGAGAGAGAGAGAGAGAGAGAGGAGAGAGAGAGAGAGAAAGAGAGAGAGAGAGAGAGAGAGAGAGAGAGAGAGAGAGCGTCAGCTTCAATAAACTTTTGGTGACATAAACTTTTTGGTGGCATTAACTTTTTCCAGTCGGTAACTATCAGGACGGCCCTTTTCGTTTTCAGCGACAACAGATCGTTCCCCTGGTCCGTACCTCTCGAACGACCACAGCCCAACTGCAACTCAAACTACTCTCGGCAAATTTCGTAGCCCGACTGCTCAAAATCTAAACCTCCCTCGTTATATAGAGATCGTTGTGGAATCTTCTAGAACATCCGTTCCACCAAATTCCACCAGTTTTAGTTATTATTCCACGTGTCACTTAAGAGGTCAACGGGTCAATCATCCCTTCGTCTGACAAATTGATCAAAATAAACTTTAGCAGCCAATAATCTCAAAATCCTCTGTATCGTCAGACTTTTGAACTGAGTCACTGATGATAATGAGAATTCCATTATCCTCTGGTTGACCACTCCCTCGTTACACAAGGAATCGCAAGGTTCCTGGTTCGATATCGGTCCCATCCAACTCAGTGCTTGAGTAAGCACAAGGTGTAGCGATCCACCACAGAAAAACAGCTGCCTTGACTAGCGCTAGCGAAAAGGGGATAGACTCGCTCGCTGACTGGCTGATACTGACAAGAGGTCATTCGGCCAACTTAACTTATATCTAAAACGTCAGGTTGCCTGAGTGGCCTATTGTCGGTATCACTGGGACAGTGAGGAAGTCTGTCCACTTTTCACTCGTGATAAAGCAGGGAGATTGTTTTTGCGTATGAGGAGGACACCCAACCTACCGAAAAATCACTGCAAGCTTTGCTTCATAAGTGCTGAGTGGGCTAGGGCCGGTATCGAACCACGGACCCTTATTGTTCCGAAGCGGATGCTCTATCGACAGATATAAACCGACCATCTCTAGTATTATTTAAGAAAATAAAAGGAATAAAATATATAGTAATAATTTATTCATGATATTTACCAAGTACCCCACGTATACGGATTAGGCACAAGGCCCTATTAATGTGGGAGCACCCACAAACCGAAGCTGATGTGTGGCAGGTGAAAAAAATGAGTTGATCCCATCAGCATTCCCTCTCAATGGGGGTGCCTCAGGCACTAGACAATAAACCCAGCCCTGACTCTTTTAAGTCAAGGAAGCTGAACATATGAAACTATTTTTTAAAGAAAGCAAGCTACAAAAGTAACTTTTGTACAATAGTGGATATATTAGCTAATTTATAAAAAAAATAAAGTCGTCGAGGCGGCCAAATGTCGGTATCGGCCAGACAGCGATGGAGTCTATCCCCTTTTCACTAGCGCTAGACCAAGGAGATTGTTTTAGCATCTGAGGTGGAGTACCACACCTATCTGTTTATCTGTTTATTTCTTTCTTATATTATTTTCTGTGTAGAACATGTTTTTCTTCCCTTTCTTTCGGTATAATAAAAATGGAACGATCCATAGTTTAGCTGAGGTGATGACACTAAAAATAAATAAGAATTCGGCGGATAAGCAACGCCAGATAATCAGGATTTACAATTTTCATTTCATCTTGTATGATTTAGACGAGCACATTTTTAATCAGAGAATGTTGCAGGGTGATGACTGTCGGAAGATAAAGGAACTAGAGTATTAAAGTATAGATGTGTACAAATATCTTAAAAGTTCGCATATTAAAACCCTCTATCTCACAAGTCTTTAAAAAAAGTAAAAATCAGATTATAAAATGTAAAAAAGTAAGTAAAGTCGACGGGGCGGCCTAAAGTCGGCATCAGCCAGACAGCGAAGTCAATCCCCTTTTCAATAGCGCTAGACCAAGGAGATTGTTTTTGCATCTGAGGTGGAGCGTCACACCTACCATCAGCTCCTCACTTTACCGCACAGATCCCTGTGCTACTCATTCGCTCAGCTGGCGAGGGCCGGTTTCGAACCAAGACCCTTGTGATTCCGAGCCGAACACTAGCCGAACACTCTACCAACTGAGCTAAACCGGCTAATTTATACTTTGGTTATAATTGGGGCATCTTATAGCAAGATAGTCTCACAGATCCATTACTACGAGTTTAACACGTTTCAATACAATGTTTTATTTCTCTTAGACTGTTTGCCTAAAATATGAGAAGAAATATATCACTCATTTGAGCCCACCAACTATTTTCCTAAAAAAGAAACGAATCCGCAAGGGAAAAGATGAATATATATAAATATATGTAGTATATTAAGAAAAAATGAAAAAACACAGCTTTAAAATGGATTAAGTAGTGAGTTATTGGCCGACGCTGCAGTGTTTCAATCTATTAATTAGAAAAACTGCAGCGTCGGCCAATAAACTCACCACTTAACCCATTTAAACCTGTGTTTTTTCATTTTTTTCTTTAATATACTACATACCGTCGGATTCAGTCCTTTCTTCACACACACACACACGCACATATATATATATATATATATATATATTATATATATATATATAATATATAGGAGAGAGAGAGAGAGAGAGAGAGAGACAGACAGACAGACAGACAGACATAGAGAGACAGAGAGATCAGAACATTCTCAAGTAGGTAGAAGACAGAGAATTGTAGCAAGGAAATGACCAGACTACAAAAAGCGTCTATTATATGGTGCCCACAAATGTGTATAATAGAATATCTGGAATTATTCCAAGTATATACACAAACATAAACTTCATTAGCAAAGTCTTGGAAAACTAGAAAGGGTAACTAAGTAGTAGGAAGGGATACCCTAAAATCAAGAAATGCATATATCCTTAAGGCTGGTTTTAACTTCAATAGCTAATACCACTTTTATATATATATTATATTATATATATTATATATATATATATATATATATATATACCAACCCTCCCCGAGCAGGATGCGACAAAAGGTCAATTTCTTAAGCGGAGTTTATCAGGTTTGAATTCAGAGTTTTCCTTCTCCTAGATCGGTTGCCTAACCCTGGTTAAAGAGCACAGTCTGCCCTACTATTTACCCATAGCTGGAGGGAGAGTATGATCATACCTTTCCCAAGAGTATTAGTGCTAAGTGAAATGCAATTACCACGTCACTTTCTTATAAGGTGTTAGATGGGGCTCACAAAGCCACCGAACCCAGGTGAATTTACATATTCATGTATAACGAATTCCAACAAAGACAAAACAAATGAGACTGTATTGTCTGAGCAATATTCAACATACATTATACAAAACATGCTTGGGAAAAAGGTTGTCTCTTACGTCGTAGGAAAACTATATCCATGTGGTGACTTGGGAGCGTAAAAAGGCACGAGTGTTACGCGCAGCTATTCAAGGCTGGTGAACCCAAAACACCTATAAAGAGTATACGAAAGGGGCTGTGTAAAGACAACGTATAAGCCTGATATTGGGGGACCAGACCCTTCAAGTCCAAGTGGACGGAGGCACAACTTGTCTTGTATATATCTGTTTAGTCACAGATAGAAAAGAGAGTTAGTTTTCCCGGTGCTGTGTTTAAAAAGACAGGTTGCAAAGCCCCTATTGGCAGCAAGGATAACAAACCTTGTCAATCTCTACCCTATCCAAACAAGGGAAGATAATCGTTACAGACATATTCCAGGCCGTTCAATATTTCTACTACTGTCTTTTTATAGTAAAAATGACAGTGGATTATATATTAAGGAAATAAACAGTGAGATCGATTCTCATTGGAAGCCCCATACTTGCGATTTTGTTTCACTTCTTACGCGCGTAGTTATAAAAATAGTAATATTTACTAAAGCAATCACTTTTGTTTCTTTAGTTTAATGACATACCAACATTCATGAGTTATTTAATCCCAAATCCATCCATTTAGAATAAGAGTAGTGGAACTATGTAACCCACAACTTTGTGATGAGCGAGTACATATCTTTCCCATGTGTATCAGTCCGAAAGTGAATGAAATAGTACCTTGGTGTTTACTTTACTCCCCAATACTTTTATTACTCCGCCACGGAAATATCCCTCCAGTTCAGATTGCACGAAATCGTCTTTTCGACTTTTTTCATATCTCTATTAATAATGGGGATTCGCTTCCGGTTTTTGTCTGTAACAAACACTACGTCACTGCCTACGTCACTACACCCGAAATTGTCATAATATAGAATAAACACACTCAAAATTTGAGCATGCAACATTAGACAGCCCTCATTGTTTTTTTAAAAACAAGTTTTAATAGATACATCCCAGTATCATATTTTATTATAGTTTGTTTTATTTTGATAGATATTCAAAGTTAATAGAACTTAGTTTCGATTCCAAATTGTTCTATTTTTTTTACTCCTTTAATAAATTTGATGATTTCATGATTTATGGTTCAAACTCTCCGAAATTTAATTTTTAACTTCCAACTCCTCAAGCAATATCTTTCAAAAAATTATTTTTACATCGCCCGGAGGGTGTTTTTTATTTTGCTAGTTCATTTAATTAAAGATCTTAGTAATATCAATTATCTCAAGTTTGAATAAGTATACTTGAGTAATTCCATAATTAAATGTTTACGTTATCCAGGTCCGCTGATATGGGATATTCCCATAACTAATTGATTTTGGATGCAATGTTGAATAATTCCTATTCATGGTTGACTTGTTATATTTAACGGATGTCAGTCCTAGTTGGGTTATTTTATTAAGGCATTTTGTTTTTATTCATTCTTGATAGGTATTTGATTTAAACTCAAATTTTAGACACATTTTTAAATTCATTTTTTCTCATTTAACCTATAGATAAGATCCTAACTGGCTCTACCACTCCGGGTCAGGGTGGAACAAGAAGCAAAATGGATGAAGGGTATTCCAAAATATACGGAGCTTCAAAATCGGAACTTCACCAGTAGTTGCAGTTTAATATCGTAGCCAGCACACTCAGATATCGCCTTCTAGCACAGATATAATATAAATTGTTGGAAATTTGCAATGAGGCAATAGGGTTGGGACAATCATTAAGATGCTAAGACTTGATGTGACCAGCCGATTGATTGGGACTTCAAACTAACCGTCTAGTCATAATAAAACTACAATGGATTAATGAGTGTCATGGATTGCTCAAACACCAGGATTCCATCCTTAAGCATCACGTCACCACTCAGTCAACAGGTGGCTTCATTGGATGATTTTACCCTTCTCCCGAGGGACAGTGATTGTTTTCTACTTCCCCAGCAGACAGAACAGAATTTTATTCATGAAATATTTCTAAACGTATGAGTTCCTACGCGACTAGTAGTGACTCTGCTACGAATACTAATACGTAACCTCGACTACGTATAACCCTGCGTATTCGTATCTTTATATGTGTTCCGTTGGACGAGTCCAACTATCTTGAAGAGGAAATATCTTCTCTTACAACAGTATATTAAGATATTTGCAAAAAAAAGAGTAGAAAACTTTATACACGATATAAGATTATACTTAGAATAACTCCTTTATCCAATTGGACACATAGCGTAGTGGATAAAGGAGTTAGGTTAAAACAGTTCAAAGTCATTGTTACCTCTAGACTGATGGTTAAAACCTGGTCAGGAGCAGCAGTAACATATAATTAACACAGCTTAACAACTGTACCCCAGTTTTGGTAAGCGGAATGAGAACAGGATACCCCTGTGAACTGAATAAAGGGTTAGGTTCAAAGTTCTGTGATGGCTCCAGATTATGGCGAGAAGGTTCCCGAGTCCGAAAAGAAGGTTCTCGGGTCCGAAAAGAAGGTTCACTCGTCCGAGAATGTTCCCGAGTCCGACGAGATACACCTGAAGAAGGCTGGGGGACACATCGGCCCAAACGTTGTACATATAACAATGTAAATGGACAATAGTCGATAATACTAATTATCAGCCTCATCTCAAACATTCCAAGAAATAATAAGATTATACCTCCAAAATATAGGGATTGGAGGCACATGGTGTAATGGTTAGCGTTTTTAGGAATGGACACGGAGAGACAAGTTCAAATCCTGGAACAAAGCTGTTTGAATTTTTTTAATTGCACTAATACCCTTGGAAACGTTATGAATCCAACTCTCCCATCAGCAATAGTTAAATAGTAAGGTATTCTGGCTCTTTAAACTTAGTTAAGTAACCAATCTAGAAGAAGGAAAACTTTCAATTGAAACCTGTTAAACTCCGCTTAAGAAATTATCCTTGTGTCACATCCTACACATGCGGAGGGTTGGTAAATATCATCCTCATAATCTCTCGCTAACCGTCTCTATCATTCATTGCTCTCGAAAGTCATCTGCGCAGCATCCAGTATCTGTCTAGAGCTGTTAAATGTAGGTCTTTGCTGGACGACCCACTTTGTCGTGTCCATGTGCCGTTTCCAAGCATAACGTCACTTATGAGTTTTTCCTTGCTTCTCCAGCCGTGCCCAGAATGTTCTTCTTTCACCCGGATAGTTTTTGTAATAGAGGGCAAGTGTCTGTACAGATGCTTTTCTTTAGCATGTAGTTTCTACGATTATTTAGCTGCACAAGAATTCTTGGTAAATATATATAGGAAGAAAATATTGGATTTAGAAAATATATGCCTTGCTGATAATAAATAAAGGAAGAAGAGAAACAACGAATGGATGGTAACTTCCAAATAAGAAAATAATCTTAAGATTAGTAAAAACAGAAAATAGCTGGAATATCGAAAGCGGCCATTATCAAACAACAGAGATGAAAGTAACGGTAAGAAAAGAGAACCTCACACGAACAAGAAAGATCGTGATTCCAGAATCAGCAACAGAAATCAAAAGGATTAACACCTGGTCAGTCCCGTTGCAAAGATTCGCTTGGCGATTCTTAAAATTGACAAGGGAAGTAAACTCAAGACAAATGGAATAAAAGACAATGAAAAATGATGATGAAGCACATCCTTATATCCGACAGATTGGCATAGAGATTATATGTTCCAGAAAAGAAGAGAAGTCGTCAGTTAGACACAGGGCGCAACGCATACAGGGGTTGAGTCATACAATTCTAAGTGAAAACAATCATTCTAGTTTGCAGATTCAATCTTGGCCAAGTGCGATAATAACATAGAATACTTAGTAATATATATTTAACAACCCCTCCGCACGAGCAGGGTGCGACACAAGGTCAATTTCTGGAGCGGAGTTTAACGGGTTTGAATTCCAAAGTTTTCCTCTCTTAGACTGGTTACCTATCCATAGTTAAATAGCCAGTCCTACCCTGCAGGGGAAAATAGGATCCATACCTTGCCCAAGGATATTGCGCCTTGTGAAATGCAAAGAGCTTCGTCCAGAATCGAACCCGGGTCGACGACTCTAACCATTACACCACGCGCATCCATACAAGAATACTTAATATAGCTGAACATTACACCCGCTTTTGGAACGAAATGAGAAAAACATATCCGGTGATTAAATAATAATAATAATAATAAATAATAATATATGGACCTTCAACGACAAATGATGAGGTTGCCACATGGAAAGACTTGGAATGGTTAAGAAAGGGAAACCTCAAAAGAGAAACAGAATCACTTATAATTGCTGCACAAAATAATCATAAGGACAAACTACATCAAAGCGAAAATTGATAAGACCCAACAAAATAGTAAATGTAGACTTTGCGGTAATAGAAGATGAGATCTGTTAACCAATACTCTGCGTAATGTAGCAAACAGCACAACGAGAATCAAAACTAGACCGACCGGGTTGGAAGGGTGATCCATGGGAATTTTGAAGAAATTAAATTTTGACCCACACAAAATGGTATATGCATAACCAGAACTGTTCTTCGAGAACGAACGCACAAAAAAACGATCTCGTTTAATTTCAAAGTCCCGAGAATTTTGTGCGTTTCGCTTCTCAAGAACAGATCTGGTTTATGCATATACCATTGTTGTGTGGTCAAAATTTAATTTCTTGCATAATTCCCAGTGGATCACCTTCCCAACCCAGTCGTGTCTAGTTTTGTATTCTCGTGGTCTAGTTTCTACATTCGCAGAGTATATGGTTAACAGTCTCAATCTCTATTACCGCAAAGTCTACATTTACTATTTTGTTGGGTCTTATCAATTTTCGCTTGATGTAGTTTGTCCTTATGGCATTATTTTGTGCAGCAATTATAAGTGATTCTGTTTCTCTTTTGAGGTTCCCTTTCTTAACCATGTCCAAGTCTTTTTCCATGTGCAACCTCATCTATTTTCGTTTGAAGCGTCCATTATTTATTATTATTATTATTATTATTATTATTTAATCACCGGGATATGTTTTTCTCATTTCGGTTACCAAGAGCGGGTGTAAATGTTCAGCTATATTAAGTATTCTTGTATGGATGCGCGTGGTGTAATGGTTAGAGTCGTCGACCCGGGTTCGATTCCTGGACGAAGCTCTTTGCATTTCACAAGGCGCTAATATCCTTGGGCAAGGTATGGATCCTATTTTCCCTCTAGCAGGGTAGACTGGGCTATTTAACTATGGATAGGTAACCAGTCTAAGAGAAGGAAAACTTTGAATTCAAACCCGTTAAACTCCGCTCCAGAAATTGACCTTGTGTCGCACCCTGCTCGTGCGGAGGGGTTGTTAAATATATATACTAAGTATTCTATGTTATTATCGCACTTGGCCAAGATTGAATCTGCAAACTAGATATGATTGTCACTTAGAATTGTATTGACTCAAACCCTGTTGCGTTGCGCCTGTGTCTAACTGACGACTTCTCTTCTTTCTGGACCATATATTCTCTATGCCATCTGTCGGATATAAGGACTTGTGGCTTCATCATCATTTTCATTGTCTTTTATTCCATTTGTCTGAGTTACTTCCCTTGTCAATTTTAAGAATCGCCAAGCGAATCTTGCAAACGGAACTGACCAGGTGTTAATCCTTTGATTTCTGTTGCTGATTCTGGAATCACGATCTTTTTCTGTTCGTGTGAGGTTCTCTTTTCTACCGTTACTTTCATCTCTGTTTGTTTGATAATGGCCGCTTTCGATATTCCCAGCTATTTTCTGTTTTTACTAATCTTAAGATTATTTTCTTATTTGGAAGTTACCATCCATTCGTTGTTTCTCTTCTTCCTTTATTTATTATCAGCAAGGCATATTTTTCTAAATCCAATATTTTCTTCCTATATATATTTACCAAGAATTCTTGTGCAGCTAAATAAATCGTAGAAACTACATGCTAAAGAAAAGCATCTGTACAGACACTTGCCCTCTATTACAAAAACTATCCGGGTGAAAGAAGAAGACATTCTGGGCACGGCTGGAGAAGCAAGGACAAACTCATAAGTGACGTTATGCTATGGAAACCGGCACATGGACACGACAAAGTGGGTCGTCCAGCAAAGACCTACATTTAACAGCTCTAGACAGATACTGGATGCTGCGCAGATGACTTTCCGAGAGCAATGAATGATAGAGACGGTTAGCGAGAGATTATGAGGATGATATTTACCAACCCCTCCGCATGTGTAGGATGTGACACAAGGATAATTTCTTAAGCGGAGTTTAACAGGTTTCAATTGAAAGTTTTCCTTCTTCTAGATTGGTTACTTAACTAAGTTTAAAGAGCCAGAATACCTTACTATTTAACTATTGCTGATGGGAGAGTTGGATTCATAACGTTTCCAAGGGTATTAGTGCAATTAAAAAAATTCAAACAGCTTTGTTCCAGGATTTGAACTTGTCTCTCCGTGTCCATTCCTAAAACGCTAACCATTACACCATGTGCCTCCAATCCCTATATTTTGGAGGTATAATCTTATTATTTCTTGGAATGTTTGAGATGAGGCTTGATAATTAGTATTATTCGGACTATTGTCCTCATTTACATTGTTATATGTACAACGTTTGGGCCGATGTGTCCCCCAGCCTTCTTCAGGTGTATCTCGTCGGACTCGGGAACATTCTCGGACGAGTGAACCTTCTTTTCGGACCCGAGAACCTTCTTTTCGGACTCGGGAACCTTCTCGCCATAATCTGGAGCCATCACAGAACTTTGAACCTAACCCTTTATTCAGTTCACAGGGGTATCCTGTTCTCATTCCGCTTACCAAAACTGGGGTACAGTTGTTAAGCTGTGTTAATTATATGTTACTGCTGCTCCTGACCAGGTTTTAACCATCAGTCTAGAGTAACAATGACTTTGAACTGTTTTAACCTAACTCCTTTATCCACTACGCTATGTGTCCAATTGGATAAAGGAGTTATTCTAAGTATAATCTTATATCGTGTATAAAGTTTTCTACTCTTTTTTTTGCAAAATATCTTAATATACTGTTGTAAGAGAAGATATTCCTCTTCAAGATAGTTGGACTCGTCCAACGGAACACATATAAGATACGAATACGCAGGGTATACGTAGTCGAGGTTACGTATTAGTATTCGTAGCAGAGTCACTACTAGTCGCGTAGGAACTCATACGTTTAGAAATATTTCATGAATAAAATTCTGTTCTGTCTGCTGGGGAAGTAGAAAACAATCACTGTCCCTCGGGAGAAGGGTAAAATCATCCAAATGAAGCCACCTGTTGACTGAGTGGTGACGTGATGCTTAAGGATGGAATCCTGGTGTTTGAGCAATCCATGACACTCATTAATCCATTGTAGTTTTATTATGACTAGACGGTTAGTTTGAAGTCCCAATCAATCGGCTGGTCACATCAAGTCTTAGCATCTTAATGATTGTCCCAACCCTATTGCCCTCATTGCAAATTTCCAACAATTTATATTATATCTGTGCTAGAAGGCGATATCTGAGTGTGCTGGCTACGATATTAAACTGCAACTACTGGTGAAGTTCCGATTTTGAAGCTCCGTATATTTTGGAATACCCCTTCATCCATTTTGCTTCTTGTTCCACCCTGACCCGGAGTGGTAGAGCCAGTTAGGATCTTATCTATAGGTTAAATGAGAAAAAAATGAATTTAAAAATGTGTCTAAAATTTGAGTTTAAATCAAATACCTATCAAGAATGAATAAAAACAAAATGCCTTAATAAAAATAACCCAACTAGGACTGACATCCGTTAATATAACAAGTCAACCATGAATAGGAATTATTCAACATTGCATCCAAAATCAATTAGTTATGGGAATATCCATATCAGCGGACCTGGATAACGTAAACATTTAATTATGGAATTACTCAAGTATACTTATTCAAACTTGAGATAATTGATATTACTAAGATCTTTAATTAAATGAACTAGCAAAATAAAAAACACCCTCCGGGCGATGTAAAAATAATTTTTTGAAAGATATTGCTTGAGGAGTTGGAAGTTAAAAATTAAATTTCGGAGAGTTTGAACCATAAATCATGAAATCATCAAATTTATTAAAGGAGTAAAAAAAATAGAACAATTTGGAATCGAAACTAAGTTCTATTAACTTTGAATATCTATCAAAATAAAACAAACTATATATAAATATATGATACTGGGGATGTATCTATTAAAACTTGTTTTTAAAAAAAACAATGAGGGCTGTCTAATGTTGCATGCTCAAATTTTGAGTGTGTTTATTCTATATTATGACAATTTCGGGTGTAGTGACGTAGGCAGTGACGTAGTGTTTGTTACAGACAAAAACCGGAAGCGAATCCCCATTATTAATAGAGATATGAAAAAAGTCGAAAAGACGATTTCGTGCAATCTGAACTGGAGGGATATTTCCGTGGCGGAGTAATAAAAGTATTGGGGAGTAAAGTAAACACCAAGGTACTATTTCATTCACTTTCGGACTGATACACATGGGAAAGATATGTACTCGCTCATCACAAAGTTGTGGTTACATAGTTCCACTACTCTTATTCTAAATGGATGGATTTGGGATTAAATAACTCATGAATGTTGGTATGTCATTAAACTAAAGAAACAAAAGTGATTGCTTTAGTAAATATTACTATTTTTATAACTACGCGCGTAAGAAGTGAAACAAAATCGCAAGTATGGGGCTTCCAATGAGAATCGATCTCACTGTTTATTTCCTTAATATATAATCCACTGTCATTTTTACTATAAAAAGACAGTAGTAGAAATATTGAACGGCCTGGAATATGTCTGTAACGATTATCTTCCCTTGTTTGGATAGGGTAGAGATTGACAAAGGTTTGTTATCCCTTGCTGCCAATAGGGGGCTTTGCAACCTGTCTTTTTAAACACAGCACCGGGAAAACTAACTCTCTTTTCTATCTGTGACTAAACAGATATATACAAGACAAGTTGTGCCTCCGTCCACTTGGACTTGAAGGGTCTGGTCCCCCAATATCAGGCTTATACGTGTGTCTTTACACAGCCCCTTTCGTATACTCTTTATAGGTGTTTTGGGTTCACCAGCCTTGAATAGCTGCGTAACACTCGTGCCTTTTTACGCTCCCAAGTCACCACATGGATATAGTTTTCCTACGACGTAAGAGACAACCTTTTTCCCAAGCATGTTTTGTATAATGTATGTTGAATATTGCTCAGACAATACAGTCTCATTTGTTTTGTCTTTGTTGGAATTCGTTATACATGAATATGTAAATTCACCTGGGTTCGGTGGCTTTGTGAGCCCCCATCTAACACCTTATAAGAAAGTGGACGTGGTAATTGCATTTCACTTAGCACTAATACTCTTGGGAAAGGTATGAATCATACTCTCCCTCCAGCTATGGGTAAATAGTAGGGCAGACTGTGCTCTTTAACCAGGGTTAGGCAACCGATCTAGGAGAAGGAAAACTCTGAATTCAAACCTGATAAACTCCGCTTAAGAAATTGACCTTTTGTCGCATCCTGCTCGGGCGGAGGGGTTGGTATATATATATATATATATATATATATATATATATATATATATATATATATATAAAGTGGTATTAGCTATTGAAGTTAAAACCAGCCTTAAGGATATATGCATTTCTTGATTTTAGGGTATCCCTTCCTACTACTTAGTTACCCTTTCTAGTTTTCCAAGACTTTGCTAATGAAGTTTATGTTTGTGTAAGATACTTGGAATAATTCCAGATATTCTATTATACACATTTGTGGCACCATATAATAGACGCTTTTTGTAGTCTGGTCATTTCCTTGCTACAATTCTCTGTCTTCTACCTACTTGAGAATGTTCTGATCTCTCTGTCTCTCTATGTCTGTCTGTCTGTCTGTCTGTCTGTCTCTCTCTCTCTCTCTCTCTCTCTCTATATATATATATATTATATATATATATATATATATATATATATATATATGTGCGTGTGTGTGTGTGTGAAGAAAGGGACTGAATCCGACGGTATGTAGTATATTAAGAAAAAATGAAAAAACACAGGTTTAAATGGGTTAAGTGGTGAGTTTATTGGCCGACGCTGCAGTTTTTCTAATTAATAGATTGAAACACTGCAGCGTCGGCCAATAAACTCACTACTTAATCCATTTAAAGCTGTGTTTTTTCATTTTTTCTTAATATACTACATATATTTATATATATTCATCTTTTTCCCTTGCGGATTCGTTTCTTTTCTTAGGAAAATAGTTGGTGGGCTCAAAATGAGTGATATATTTCTTCTCATATTTTAGGCAAACAGTCTAAGAGAAATAAAACATTGTATTGAAACGTGTTAAACTCAGTAGTAATGGATCTGTGAGACTATCTTGCTATAAGATGCCCCAATTTATAACCAAAGTATAAATTAGCCGGTTTAGCTCAGTTGGTAGAGTGTTCGGCTAGTGTTCGGCTCGGAATCACAAGGGTCTTGGTTCGAAACCGGCCCTCGCCAGCTGAGCGAATGAGTAGCACAGGGATCTGTGCGGTAAAGTGAGGAGCTGATGGTAGGTGTGACGCTCCACCTCAGATGCAAAAACAATCTCCTTGGTCTAGCGCTATTGAAAAGGGGATTGACTCCCTCGCTGTCTGGCTGATGCCGACTTTAGGCCGCCCCGTCGACTTTACTTTACTTTTTTACATTTATAATCTGATTTTTACTTTTTTTTAAAGACTTGTGAGATAGAGGGTTTTAATATGCGAACTTTTAAGATATTTGTTACACATCTATACTTTAATACTCTAGTTCCTTTATCTTCCGACAGTCATCACCCTGCAACATTCTCTGATTAAAAATGTGCTCGTCTAAATCATACAAGATGAAATGAAAATTGTAAATCCTGATTATCTGGCGTTGCTTATCCGCCGAATTCTTATTTATTTTTAGTGTCATCACCTCAGCTAAACTATGGATCGTTCCATTTTTATTATACCGAAAGAAAGGGAAGAAAAAATGTTCTACACAGAAAATAATATAAGAAAGAAATAAACAGATAAACAGATAGGTGTGGTACTCCACCTCAGATGCTAAAACAATCTCCTTGGTCTAGCGCTAGTGAAAAGGGATAGACTCCATCGCTGTCTGGCCGATACCGACATTTGGCCGCCTCGACGACTTTTTTTTTTATAAATTAGCTAATATATCCACTATTGTACAAAAGTTACTTTTGTAGCTTGCTTTCTTTAAAAATAGTTTCATATGTTCAGCTTCCTTGACTTAAAAGAGTCAGGGCTGGGTTTATTGTCTAGTGCCTGAGGCACCCCATTGAGAGGGAATGCTGATGGGATCAACTCATTTTTTTCACCTGCCACACATCAGCTTCGGTTTGTGGGTGCTCCCACATTAATAGGGCCTTGTGCCTAATCCGTATACGTGGGGTACTTGGTAATATCATGAATAAATTATTACTATATATTTTTATTCCTTTTATTTTCTTAAATAATACTAGAGATGGTCGGTTTATATCTGTCGATAGAGCATCCGCTTCGGAACAATAAGGGTCCGTGGTTCGATACCGGCCCTAGCCCACTCAGCACTTATGAAGCAAAGCTTGCAGTGATTTTTCGGTAGGTGTGGTGGTCCTCCTCATACGCAAAAACAATCTCCCTGCTTTATCACGAGTGAAAAGTGGACAGACTTCCTCACTGTCCCAGTGATACCGACAATAGGCCACTCAGGCAACCTGACGTTTTAGATATAAGTTAAGTTGGCCGAATGACCTCTTGTCAGTATCAGCCAGTCAGCGAGCGAGTCTATCCCCTTTTCGCTAGCGCTAGTCAAGGCAGCTGTTTTTGCTGTGGTGGATCGCTACACCTTGTGCTTACTCAAGCACTGAGTTGGATGGGGACCGATATCGAACCAGGAACCTTGCGATTCCTTGTGTAACGAGGGAGTGGTCAACCAGAGGATAATGGAATTCTCATTATCATCAGTGACTCAGTTCAAAAGTCTGACGATACAGAGGATTTTGAGATTTATTGGCTGCTAAAGTTTATTTTGATCAATTTGTCAGACGAAGGGATGATTGACCGTTGACCTCTTAAGTGACACGTGGAATAATAACTAAAACTGGTGGAATTTGGTGGAACGGATGTTCTAGAAGATTCCACAACGATCTCTATATAACGAGGAGGTTTAGATTTTGAGCAGTCGGGCTACGAAATTTGCCGAGAGTAGTTTGAGTTGCAGTTGGGCTGTGGTCGTTCGAGAGGTACGGACCAGGGGAACGATCTGTTGTCGCTGAAACGAAAAGGGCCGTCCTGATAGTTACCGACTGGAAAAAGTTAATGCCACCAAAAAGTTTATGTCACCAAAAGTTTATTGAAGCTGACGCTCTCTCTCTCTCTCTCTCTCTCTCTCTCTCTCTCTCTTTCTCTCTCTCTCTCTCTCTCTCTCTCTCTCTCTCTCTCTCTCTCTCTCTAAGTTAATTGACCACAACTAAGAGCACGCGGTGATACCCTCTTGGCCTGATACTAGCGTCCAAGGACTGCTAGAATCCTATGTGTTGTAAAAAAGCCCAAAAAGTTTACGCGTGTGGCAGCGTACCTTTGAAAACGTCCCCAGACTAGAGACCAGCGATCAGCGTATGTTTTAATAGTGCACCCACGGAATGCACGTTATAGAGCCCACTGTGTAAAAAGCGCATTGTGACAACCCCATAAGGTTATACTTGGCGGGCGCTCTATTGACTGAGCTAAACCCATCTAAACCACATAAATATATATAACATGACCAACTAGAACGATATTTATTCCTTTTATCGATCTATCCCTCTCACACACACACACACTATATATATATATATATATATATATATATATATATATATATATATATATATATATATCATTGACATTTTCTCGATTTGTTTAGCCTTACATTTAAACATATATGCCCGCCTAAATTCATTAATTATTACATAATTAATTTTCAAAATTAGATATGACTTCAATTAAGCACATATCCTCCAAAAAGTATCGGCTTAAAGCCATATAAAAATAAACACATTTGTTTGTTTACTTAATCTCATATATATATATATATATATATATATATATATATATATATATGTGTGTGTGTGTGTGTGTGTGTGTGTGGTGTGTGTGTGTATGCTTGATCCTCTTTATGATCAGCCTACCGTTAATTGCACTCGATAACCATCCTGATAAGAGGCAAGAGCATTTCATAAATGACCACCCAAAAGAAACATGTCAGAAAGGTGAAGAGGTACAATCGTGTTAGATTTCTCTGGTTTTTCCGCGACGATACACTTTTATGCAAAAGGACATCTTTGCACTCGTTTAAGACTTACTTTAATGGACTCAGTAAGTAAGCTATATCTTTCTCTTCATATATATATATATATATATATATATATATATGACGTGATGAATATGATGATATACAGTGATAACTTCATTTACGAGTTTAATTCGTTCCGCTCCTAATTCCGTTTCCTCGTATGTCAAATCAATTTTCGCCATGGAAATATACTACAATGTAATTAATCCGTTCCAGTCTCACCAAAATCACCTTATTTTTGTAGCATTTTTTTATCTAAGAAAAAAAAATCAAAGCATAATCAAATAGTATGCAATGATTTATGTGATATAATATAATCTAATGATTGTTTTTGTTTTTTTTAATAATATTTTTTTGACGAAATAAATTTGGAAATTTAAATATTTTTTCATTGAACTTATTAACATAGGCGTTAAATATTTTTTTACTGTGAACCTATTAGAATAAACGTTAAATATTTTTATTTTGAACTTATTAACATAAGCGTATCTGAAGTTGGCTGGTACTTCAAATGTTAGCTTACAACACAAAGCAAAAAATCGACTGAGTGACAGCTGGTAAATCGGAAAACTCTTAAGATGGTACTTGTAAGTAAAGGTAAAGTTGTCGATGTGACCTAAAGTCGGTATCAGCCAGACAGCATGGTACTGTATCTCCCTATCACTAGCACTAGACTAAGGAGATTGTTTGTTTTTTTTAGTTTCTGGGTGTAACGACACACCTAAGTGTAACGTGGTGGTAGCGATATATTCACCGACCAAAACGGATATGCATAACGTTCTAATATCGATATATATTGTATAGCGGGTCTTGTCAACGTGCCTCCAAATTCAGGACACTAAAAAGGTGTTCGGCCCGTGGCGGTCATCTTATTGATAAAAAAAAGTACAACGCGAGAAATATATCGTCACAAGCTGCTTAGCTTTTATTTCCAGGGCTAGTCTCGTGGGCTGTGTCGGAGAGGAGGAAAGGCAGAGAGAAAGAGAGAGAGGACACTGATAAATTCCTGTGATCTCACACTAGGCACCAGAGGCCCGTCCGTCCCCTAGGCCCCGGAAAGCAAAAAGAGGCCGGTATTTTTCTTCGTCGTTCCACGTCACCACGTGACTTCCGGTTCCGGTCAACACCCGAAACTTCCGGTTGACATTCAATTCTCCATTCGGGGGGTCACGCCCCGTTCAAACTCACGACAACCGTTTTTGTGCTCATCACTTTTTTTTAAACCTTTACTATCTCTTATTTCTTCTTCCTTTCTTTTCTAATAGTAGTTCTCGCAAAACTCAGGAAAATCACCATCTCGCTACATAAGCTCAGCTCTTCCCTTTACTGTACAGATCCCTGTGCTACCAATATACTGAGTTGGCGAGGGTCGGTATCGAACCAAGAACCTAGTGGTTCCCAGGCAGACGCTTTATCAACTGAGCTAAACCGAGTTCAAGTAACTGTTTATTTTAATGTTAAATTTGGAATGTACAGAGGGGTCAAAAATTATCTGCACTTTTGCCATCATCATTATTATCATTATCTCACGCAATTAACACGGATATCCATGACAATCTATCGCCAACCACTTTATCATTCATTGTCCCGGGGGTCCCTGCGCAACATCCAGTATCCTCGCAAAGTTGGTTAATGTAGGTCCTTTGTGGGTCACCCACATTAGCATGTCTATGTATTGACTTCCACAGGAGAACGTCGCTTATGAGAAGTCTTGCTCCTCCAAATGTGCCCAACATTCCTTGTCTATCTTACTCGGAGGGTTTGTAAGATAGGGGGTAGGTGGCCGTACAGACTGCGTACGTGCTAATAGTTAGCACTGTTGTGATCACGTGAGTGAAGTTTGGATCGAATCACGCCCTATAATTGTTGTCTTTACAGTGTAGACCTGGCTGCTCCACTAGCAGTATGCACCAAGACAATGATTTGATTTCTTTAGCTGGAAGGAGTGTCAGGGGCTGAAATTCATCGGAGGCTTTTAGCACAATACGGGGACAGTGCATTACCCAATAGAAATATGTGTGAATGGGCGGTTTTAAAAGTGGCTGAACAACCGGTAGGCACGAAGAGGAAACATAACGCCCGTCAACCTCCACCACTGAGGAGAAGATTCGGCAAGTTCGAGAGATGGTTGTGGCAAATCCTCATGTTATCTTCGATGAGGTAGATTTTCTTGCAGATTAGTCATGGTTCTGCCTATCGAAATCATCCCACGATGAGCTCGGCTTCCATAAACAAGAGTATGGATAATTTTTCGATACTTCTCGTAGGTTTAGAGAAACCACAAAAAATGTATGAATTTCTCAGTCGGTAGAGCGTCCAACTAGGAACCACAACGTTCCTGGTTCGATACCGACTCATCACCTCTACGTATGAGTAGCACAGGGATCTGTGCAGTCAAAAGGAGCTGATTGTAGGTGTGTCGCTCTACTTCAGACGCCAAAACAATTTCCTTGTCTAGCGTTAGTGAAAAGGGATAGACTATCTCGTTGTTTGGCTGATACCGATTTTCGGCCACCCCAATGACTTACATATAAAGTAAAGTAAAAAGTAAAGTTGACGGAGCGCTTCGGAATCGAGGGAGTCTATCCTTTTGACTAGCACTTGATCAGAGTGAATGATATATTTTTTTAGATGGCGCCTCATACCTACAGCCAGCTCCTCACTTTACTGCACAGATCAGATTACCAAATCTTTGATACTCATTCGCTGAGATGATGGAGGAGCGGTATCGAACCCAGAACCTTGAGATTCCTAGTCGTGCACTCTTATGCATATGCAGTCATTGCTGCATGTAATCGCTTTCATCTTCAAACACATTATTTAATCTTTATACAGAATTCCCTTGGATTAATCTAAGGTCTAATTTATATATTTATGTGATTAACAACCTTTTGATCATTCTATCTAAATGTCTTCAGCTCATTTAGAGGCCAGTATCTTCCATTAGGTTGGTGAATACCATTATTCGCTAATAAATCGTCATTAGTTCATTTGATATTCAGTGAGGCGGATTTATATCAATATCGAAGTAATCTTTCATTATCAATCGATTGAATCATACCAAGTAGCACCTCACATCGTTGAACCCTTTTTTAAGTACAACAGAAAAGAACGTTTCTAGATATGATTACACTTTGATAATATAATGATTTCTAGTTTGATTATAAGGAAATGCAACAATCTTATCTCTATGTATAATGGAGATTCGTTGTCATCCGTAACCAAAACTATGCCACTGCTCAAGTCACTCGTGCTGACCAATCGGGTTTGCTTAATTTCCCTATCATCAACACTGTTAGTTTTGGGCATAATTCGATTCGTTTTAATGCAATTAATTCTTGGAATACTGTTCAGTCGTTATTTTTTGATAAAGAAAAGATGAAGCTTGTTTCAGTTAATTATTTTGTCCTTAAAACACTTTTGAAAAATCATTTTATTGCCTCTTATAAACAACAGATTTGCATTTAGATTCTCACACGGCTAATTTGTCTCATGATATATATGTATATGTTTACGTTGTGTGTTTCATGTATTGTTTCCTGTGAGCGTCTAAGGGTGGTCATGTCTATGGGATTAGCTTCACGCTATTAGGCATGGCCTCCCTTCAATAGTAGTTTAAACCAATAAAGTTTTTCTTTTACTTATATATTTTTTTAAATAATTTGTACTACTATTGATTA
Organism: Doryteuthis pealeii; assembly: GCA_023376005.1. Classification (NCBI taxonomy): domain Eukaryota; kingdom Metazoa; phylum Mollusca; class Cephalopoda; order Myopsida; family Loliginidae; genus Doryteuthis; species Doryteuthis pealeii. The sequence continues at coordinate 11,782,603 of CM042138.1, read as the reverse complement.
ATAAATTTCTTATTCTTATTCTTATTCTATTCTTACGTTACTATACCGTGAGGTGTTGCGTACCTTTATCAATGAGTATTTAATTTATTGTCAAAATCATTAATCCGTAGAATGAAAAACCTCTATTATATACTCAGTTATTAAGTATGAAAGATTAAACGGTCTAGATTGTTTGTTAAAACAAATGTTAATATATACAAGTCTGGCATTATTGATTTACAAATAATTTGTTTCATTTTGATATATATTTAAAGTTATCCAACGTATCAAGTTTTATTAGAAATTATTAATAAAAAAGAAATAGTTAAAAAAATATTATTATAGATTAAATATTTTATTATACGATGAAAAAAAAACAGTTTTGATTGTCGTCCGTCGCAAATTTTTGTTTAACGACAGACGAAGGGCAAAACAGAACGGGTTTGACGACTCCAAAAGAAAACCTTTAATTATCTGAATTAATTTGAATCTATCTGTTAGAAATATAATTTCATTAAAAAGAAAACATATTTATTTGAATTTTCACTGCAAAACAATGTTTGTATATCTATTATTTAAAAAAATATAAAGATTTCAAAGATCTGTTTACATTGATTTTACGAAAGGTGTGCTAAAATTAATATTACCCCCCTCTCTCTCTCTCTCTTTCTCTCTCTCTCTCTCTCTCTCTCTCTCTCTCTCTCTGTATATATTATATATATATATATATATATATATATATATATATATATATATATATATAATATATATATATAAGAGGCGTGAAACGCCGAAACACGTGTCTGTGGATGACTATAATATATATATATTATATATATATAAATCATCCACAGACACGTGTTTCGGCGTTTTACGCCTCTTCAGTGTGGCTAGACACAACTATCTTTGGCTAGGGTCGAAGTCAGACTGACTTTTTGGCAGCTCAATATCTTATCCCCTCGTCCACTGATAGCTGTAGCGGGACTGGTGTTTTAAACTATTAAGTACATAGGTTTGTTTATGTATTTTACAGTCACAGAGAGATCAATTTCCGGGGAAAGGATCATTGCTTATATGCTTAGTAGTGAGAGTTAATTTAAATTACCTATTAAAGAGCTCATACCAAATTTATGGGAGTATATATTAATAAGTCATCACAGACATATGTTTCGGCATTCCATGCCTTTCGGTGTGGGGTGTCAATTACGAAATAGTAGGTTTGTCCATTTTGTCTTTTATTTGGCATAATATCTGGGTAATGTAGTTGTGTTGAATATATTCTGTTAGTGAAGCCGGGTTGTTTCTTGTACTATATGTGTTTCTATTTTTTTTAAGTAGCAACGATTTAGATATTTCATCATTGTTCTTGTTTGGTTTGGTTTGTTTTACGGCATATCAACCTCAGTGGGTCATTTAATGCCGATAACGTTTTGAAATAAATCAATTCTTAATGGATAATACAATTTTTTTATAAATACATTTTTCTATTTAACACATAGATGGGACCCTAACAGGTACTACCACTCCGGGTCAGAGTGGACCAGGGAGCAATGGTGATGAAGGGGTGCTCCACATTCCCAAACCTCCAAAACTGGAACTTCACCATCAGATAGAGTTTAACGTCATTCCCAGGACATGTAGACCCACAGCGCCTTCTACCCATATGATAAAAAGGGTTGGGGCTTGCCATGAGGGCAGTAGGGCTGGGAAAATCATATAGGTGCTAGGGCTTGACGTGACCAGCCGATTGATCGAGGGGGTCTCTCCGACCGCCCGTCTAACCCAAGATAGGGCCAAAGTGGAGTATTTCATGTCATGAACTGCTCATTCACCTGGGCTCTATCCTTAAGTATCACGGTTCGCCACCCACGGCCAACAGGTAGCCCCATTGGGGAGTCTTACCCCTCTGCAGAGGTATAGTCGGTGCATTCTAACGCACAAGCCGACAGGGTGGTCATTGTTCTTATCTTCTTCCTTGATGCATGTCTTCTCTATTATATGCAGTTGTATCTGTTATTATAGGTTATCTTCCTTTTCGTTTGATATTTTAAGATTATACCTGTTAAATATTTTTTGATAAATTTCTTACAAAACGATTAATTGAAAAATGATTTTGTTAAAGTCTTTTAGTAGTGTAGTAGATATTTATAAATGTTCTTTTTTCTTTTATCCTTGGAAAGATTTTGCCCCAGTTTGTGTTGACAGTTTCACATTAAAATCCCTACGCCAAAAAACAAAATAAACTTTGCATTAATCCAGGCACATGGAAGAGAAAAATTAATGTATACTATTTAAAATTAATGTATACTATTTAAAATATCTAAGGCAAAAAAAAATTCCATGCTGTTATCATTTAAATTTTAGTTTTTAATTATCTTCATAAATATAAATCAAATCTTCATTTGGCTTGGTTTGTTTTGTTTTACGGCATATCAACCCCAGTGGGTCATTTAATGCTGACAAAGGTTTAAGATAAATTCATTCTTAATGGATAACCAGTCTTTTTTTGTAAACACATTTTCGATTTAACCCATAGATGGTACCCTACAGGTACTACCACTTCCCAAATCTTTATTATTTTTGCTCAAAAAGCAAGAAATGGAGATAGTTAATGTATTATATATTATATATATATATATATATATATAGTAAAGTAAAATTCGCGTGTGGCCTAAAGTCGGTATCAGCCAATCAGCGAGGGAGTCTATCCCCTTTTCACTAGTGCTAGACCAAGGAGATTATTTTAGCATCTGAGGTGGAGCGCCACAGCTACCATCATCTCCTGACTTTACTGCACGGATCCCTATGCTACTCATACATTGAGTTGGCAAGGGCTGGTATCGAACTAGTAACCTTGCGGTTCTAGCCAAACGCTCTGCTGACTGAACTAAACTACTTTGAAATTGTTTTATTTGTAGTTTTCTCCGGACATACATACACAACTGCCCTTTTTATATATATATATATATATATAATATATATATATATATATATATATATATATAGAGAAGAGAGAGAGAGAGAGAGAGAGAGAGAGAGAGAGAGAGATTATCAGTCAATATGTTGTGGTTGAACAAACTTCCTTGATAGATGAACCATAATGGATATTTCTATTTCTCATTACTTTTTTATTATTATTTTCATTTTCTTGTGTGTAATTTAGTTTGGTGTCTTTCCGCTATTTAGGACTACTTTATGAGCCATTTTAGATTTATTTATCTGTGTTTTTAAATAAAACTTGATATGAATAATGTTGATATTTCGGCCTGTTGTCCTCATCTTAATTGTTATGTAAAGGACAAATGTTTAGGCCACTGTAACCTCATGCTCTGTTAAGTCGTTTTCTAATTACCTTAAATAAGTCATCATCAAGCGATAACATTTGAATTCAAACGATGTTTTGGAGATGAAATCATTATTGCAAGTTTAATCTGCTCCAAGCAGCATAAATGCATCCCCTGTTTTTTCTGGTTGAAATGTTGTTAGATATAGAAAAATTAAATGGAAGAAATTATTTATTCTAAAATGAAAATGTCAAAATGTCGTAAAGAATGCTATTCCTTACCTTACCATTTTAATCTGACTTGGAACTTGAAAATGAGAAGGTCGCAAAATGTAGTATTGTATGTTACTACTTCCTGTTAATATTATTCTTTGAACACTAACCGTTCAAAATGTTGTAAATAGGTTTGAAATTTTATATCAGTGAACGATATTTAGTATTTATAAAAATAATAAAAATAAATTTTAAAAAATAATTAAAAATATGAATAAAAATTAATTATATGTACTCGAAAAAGAAATACCGTCCATGTTGTGTAAAAGTTATTTTTGAAAGATTTTGGGTCAATAAAAAATCAATGTTAGAGGTTTATATCATCATCATCATCATGTCGCAGGCAGCACGGATATCCATGACAATCTCTCGCCAACCTTCCCTATCATTCATCGCCCCAGGGAGTTCTTCCTCTCTGCGGCCAGCATCCTTTACATAGCTGGTCAATGTAGGTCCTTGCTGGCGGCCCACACTGGCATGTGTGCGGCTTTTCCACAGAGAACTCGCTTATGAGTTCGTCCTGCTTCTCCAGCAGTGCCCGCATGCCCGAGTCCGTCTCACTCGGATGGTCTGTGAGATAGGGGGCAGGTGACCATACAGCTGCTCCCTTGTGGGGTGGTGTCTCCACGACTTTTCAATACTGCTCGCAGCATTCTTGTGCAGCTCCCATCTAGCTATTCTCGAGGCGCCTCGTGAGGGTCCAGTGTGCAGCCATACAGAAGTAACTGATATGATACAGCCTA